>JAWDJD010000004.1:186086080-186631080 GCA_035047305.1 Bradypodion pumilum | reverse complement strand
TGCAACAATGGGGTGGAGATACTGCATTATGTACCCAATAAAGAAATAAAAATAGACCAAGAGTCACTGGAGTTATTTGGCTAGACCATCGATATTCAATAAATGGTAGCAGAGATCGGGTGTCAAAGAAACTCCTACAAAAAAAAAAAGAAATGCCCAGAGCAGTGGAACCCCCTCCGGAGACACTTGAAGTCGCTGGGAGAGCCTCCATCTGAAGGATGGCCACTAAAGCCAACCTTGAAGGAGCGACTGGGGGAAAAGATGGAGGAATTTCACAAACCATGAGCAGAACGGACAGCAGCAATGATGAACTATGGACATCCGTGCTCAAAATTGTCAGTCAATCAACAGGGGGTGAAGACTCCATCTCCAAACTCAGGGACCTACTACAAAGTACAACCAGAGAACGGATGCGCATCAACCTGGTAAGCCGATACAAATATCACCATATACTTGCCCCGGCGGGAAATCCAAAACTGGTGCCATTTCCCAGACCCTCAAGCTCGGGTTTGAGGTCAACAAACATGGCTGACCATTGACCAATAGGGGGTCGAGGATTCAAACTGCATGGTGGGAAAGAATGAGAAAGGGGCCCCTGACAGAGCTAACGCAGAGGACACAGACCAGTCTGAAGGACTGAGAGATAAACTCTGGTCTGTGCTCCAATCGGCCAACCTCATCACAATGTTGGGATGGTGCGGAGACCCCGACCTGACCTAAGGTGACAACGCACCGCCTAAACCCCCTGAGTCAGAACTCTCCAGGGCCATAACCACAATAAACGCTGCTTTCACCGCTGCTACCCTCTTACCCACAACACCGAACCGGCACCAAGAACAAGCGAAGACACAGAGACACCCCAATGCCAAACTTGATGCAAACGACCGCAACCCAGTAACAAGACCCCGATCAGTTGCTTACCAGACACCAACCAACCACCAAAACATCTTCTCTGCAGTGGAACCGCACTTCCTGCACTCAAGACAACCCATGCAGCCACCAGATCCTTTCCCTAGCTTACGGAGCAGAGACACAGGCCCACAAACCTTCTCCACACCTTCATCACGGGAACAGGCCTGGCAGAGATCCTTCTTCCACGACGACCAGCGCAGAATAAGCTTCGTGCATGCACAGAGCTCCACCAACATGCAGGCACCACCTGGTGTCTACAAGCAAGAAAGACAAGTGAGACTCCCAACAACCTACAATCAAGACAGACCAGCACCACCTGGTGCCCACAGGCAGGAAAGACCGACGGGACTTTCAAAAACTGCATCCTCCATCCCTGTGCCATTCTGCCAATTCACAGAAGTCCAAGGGCAACAGCAACAGCAAACTATTGGCATGAACTCTCCACAACAGAACAATCTACCAAATGGATTCCTGAAGCTAAATATGTCTGGTAACAACCTAACGGAATGGGCCCAACAATTCCAGGTGGTGCTGATGAGGGAGAACGCTCTTTCCTTAACCCTAGACCCACATGAAATGCCATGGTCTCTAGACACAGATTGCATGCACCACAGGGTTTTTTGTCTATTGTTATGTTCTGTTGAAACTGCCATCTATCATATCATGTCTGATGGATTAACTGTGTCCGAAGTTTGGGGAAAAATACATAACTTGTTTTACAGTAAGAATAGAAGTACCACCAGCCGGCTTGCGAGGGAGTTTTATTCTGCAAAAATGAAAACAGGGATGCCTGTGAGTGGGCACCTATTAAATTTGAGTGCTATGAGGTCCCAATTGATATGCACAGGTGAAGCAATCACCGAAGAATGCCTAATCAATGTCATTTATAACTCTCTCGATTACAGCTGGGACTACTTCTTAAACCAAATGGACAGTTTGAACTGTGATAATGTCTCTCTAGAAGCCATATCTGGTATTCTCATAGCTGAAGACAACCTCAGGAGAGACAGAGCTAGCTCACACAGGGAAATAAGGGAAGCGAAGAAAGTTGATGTTGTTGAAAATGTAAATGCTTTATCTGGATGTTATGTTTGCGGGTCAAAAACTCATTATAGGAGGAACTGTCCAAAGGCCAGTAGGGACAAGGGGACCACTGAATGTGTACGCTCCCCTGACCATGACTACAGAGAGGATAGGGCCACCTCGAGACCCAATTACTACCGAAGATGAAGGGGATCACCCAGCCCTAGAAGGAGTAATGGAATCAATAGGGAAATGAGAAGGGGTGTTTCTGAGTCCATAAATGGTGTCAGATACAAGGAGGGAGGTCATGAAACAATTAACAGTGAACATTGCTTGTTGATAGACTCTGGGGCAACCACACACACCACATGCAACAAAGAATTATTTAGTTCCGTTCTCTCTCATAATGCCCTTTTTTATCTTCATTTCCCATGTTAATTTATCATTCAATGCTAGATTCCACATTTCTTTATACCACTCTTCCATCTGTATAATTATATCATTTTTCCAATTTCTTGCAATGCATTGTCTACCCGTTGTAAGCATTATTTCCAATAATTCTTTTTCATCCCTGGTTAAATTAAAACGTTCTACATTTGTTAACATGGTGGTATCTGACTCCAGTTTAATTCCCCCCCCCCCATTATGTCACTAATCTCTTTTTCAATTCTTATCCAAAAATCCTTTATCACTTACAACTCCACCACATATGTTCATAAGTTCCTAATGTATCTTTACATCTCCAACATAATTTATCCTTTTTATTATCAATCTGATGTAACCTTACCAGTGTCAGATACCACCTCCATAACATTTTATAATTATGCTCTTTAATCCTGACAGACATAGTTCTCATTATCCTTTTTTTCCATTTATTTCTCCATACATCTTTTTCTATCCTTATATTCAAATCCTGTTCCCACCTTTGTTTCAGATCTTCCTGTGGATCACCATTTCTATTTATCAAACTATACAATTTACTTACTAAACCCTTAATATTTCTGTCACCTTTTCTAATTTTAAAGACCAATTCTCCAAATTCTGTCTGTTCTCTATCTATAACAAATTCTCTCAAATATTTACCATTCCAATTATTAACGCTCAATATCTGAAACCAGTTCAGTTTTCAATTGTTCAAATAGCATTTTCTTCCTACCTTCATCTTCACAGATCCGTAACCAGTCTTTCACCAAGGAAACTTCATTTTTATCCAATATTTCTATTATTTCTTTATCTATTCTCAATGGAAAACTTGCTATATCTGCCAATTCCAAAATGGGAGAGATATTCGGGACCAGATCTTTCTTCAGTCTTTTCCACACATTCATCAATCCCCTCATCATTTTATTGTTTATAACACTCTTTCCCATACTTCCTCCCAAAAAGACCATTTTACCTATATTCCTATAATCTTTCATCTCAAACTCCTCCCAAATTGCTTTTTCTCTTGCCAAGATCTTCACCACATTCTTAATTTGAAAGGCACGATAATATGCCACTAGATTCGGCATTCCTAGACCCCCTTCCTTTTGAGACAAATACCATTTTTTTTGGTAGTCTAGAAGTTTCCCCCCCATTACAAAAATTATTAAACATCTTTTGAAACTCATTTATTTTTTATTTATTTATTTATTTATTTATTCAATTTATATCCCGCCCACTCAACACAAGGCCGACTCTGGGCGGCTAACAACATAAAAAGTAACCCCAGGGCAACCCAAGGAGTTTACAGACAATATTCACAAATACAACAATAATCCTAAAAACAGTTAAAACAGTAAAAAAAGTTAAGACTACCCACCCCCTAAAAAGCAAGGGCTGCAGGATCGAAAAGGCACCATGGGGAAGAGTTCCTCTACACCAACCACCCCATGGTGGTTACCCTTCCACCCGCACCCCACACTTGACCTGCCAGCCAGGTTTTAAGATCCCTTCTGAAAGGCAGCAACTCCGTCCGAAGACGTAATTCTGTTGGCAGGAGGTTCCAGAGGGCCGGTGCAGACACGGAGAAGGCTCTCCTCCTTGTGCCAGAGAGGCGAGCCCCTCTGGCTGATGGAACAATTAGAGAGCCCCTCCGGTCCGCTCTGGTTGGATGGACAGACGTCCTCAGGGCGATGCGGTCTCTTAGGTAACCTGGCCCACTACCATATAGGGCTTTAAAGGTCAAAACCAGCACCTTGAATTGCACCCGGAGACATACTGGCAACCAGTGCAGCTCCCGGAGCAGTGGCGAAGCATGAGCATAACGGCCACACCCCATCACCATCCGGGCAGCCGCATTTTGGACCAGCTGTAGCCTCCGAATGGTCGTCAAGGGCAGCCCCATGTAGAGCGCATTGCAATAGTCTAGTCTGGAGGTAACCAGAGCATGGGTGACCATGAGCAAGGAGTCCCGGTCCAGGAGTGGGCGCAACTGGCGAATCACCCGAAGTTGGGCGAAAGCCCTCCTGGTCACAGCCGCCACCTGTTCTTCTAGCAGTAGCCGTGAATCCAGGAGGACCCCCAAGTTGCGCACCGGGTCTGTCTGGGGCAAAATAGCCCCATCCAGAACCAACGATGGAAGCTCCCGGATTAACGCAGGACCCCCTATCCATAGCCACTCAGTCTTGCTGGGATTCAATTGTAGCCCGTTAGCCCCATCCAGACCCCCACAGCTTCCAGGCATCTGGAAAGGACTTTGACAGCATCACTGGGGTCCCCATGGGCCGAGATGTACAACTGAGTGTCATCCGCGTACTGATGGTACCGCACCCCATGGGAACGAATGATCTCACCCAGCGGTTTCATGTAGATGTTAAATAGGAGAGGAGAGAGCACCGAGCCCTGAGGAACCCCCCATTTGAGGGGCCTAGGACTGGACCTCTCACTCTCCAACCACACCGACTGGGACCGACCCTTCAGAAATGAGGAAAACCAGGACCACACAGTACCCTGGATTCCCAAACCTCGGAGCCGTTCCAGAAGGATACCATGGTCAACGGTATCGAAAGCCGCTGAGAGGTCAAGAAGAGCAAGGACGGATGGGTGACCACCGTCCCGCTCCCGCCAGAGATCATCCATCAGTGCGACCAATGCCGTCTCGGTACCATATCCAGGCCTGAATCCTGACTGAAAAGGGTCCAGATAATCCGCTTCATCCAGTACCCCCTGCAGCCGACACGCCACTGCCTTCTCCAACACCTTCCCTAAAAAGGGGAGGTTTGAGACAGGCCTATAGTTAGTTAGGACAGCTGGGTCGAGGGAAGATTTCTTCAGGAGGGGGCGCACCAAAGCATGTTTTAAAGGTGCAGGAAACACCCCCTCCCGCAATGATGCATTGATCACAGCCCCAACCCAGCCACCTGTCACTGCCTTGGAGGTTTTCACCAACCAGGTGGGACAGGGGTCCAAAGGGCAGGTAGTGGCGCGCACAGCTGCAAGGAGCCTGTCCACTTCATCAGGGGCAACTGGATCAAACCGGTCCCAGATGGCATGGCAAGACTGTGCTCCGGCTCCCTGCGGACTCTCCCCATCCATGCCAGGATTAAACCCAGAGCGAATCCGATCGATTTTCTCCACTAGATGGTCAGCAAAGTTCTCAGCCGACCCTTGCCAACCGGGCACCGGGGTCCCCCTACCAAGGAGAGACCCGGTAACCCGGAACAGGGTGGCTGGGCGATTATCAGCGGAGGCGATAAGGGTGGTGAAGTATTGTCGCCTCACCACCTCCATCGCCACTAGATAGGCCCTAATAGCGGCCCTAGCTAGTGTCCAATCGGAGTCTCTCTGGGTCTTCTCCCAGCGGCGCTCTTGGCGTCTCTTTGCCCGTTTGAGCTCCCGCAGTTCATCTGTGAACCATGGAGATGACCTAGCTCCATGAGCTCTGAGAGGCCGTAGTGGTGCGATTTCATCCAAGGCCGCTGTTGTCATCCTGTTCCACAGGTCGACCAGTGCCTCGGGCGAATCGTGTTGCCGATCCAGAGGAAAATCCCCCAGTTCCCTCTGGAATCCATCAGGATCCATCAGTTGCCTGGGGCGGGCCATTCTAATAGGCCCTGCCTCCCTACGGTGAAGCGACGTACCCAGGAAGTCTAGAGCCACCAAATAGTGATCTGACCATGGCACAGGTGTTATGTTTAATTTCCGTAATCTCAGATCACTCTGCCACCGCTCCGACAAAAAGATTAAATCTGGTGTGTGGCCACTGCCCCTGGTCGGGCCCTGAATTACCTGAATCAGGTCCATAGCTGCCATGGAAGCCATGAACTCCTGAGCCACCTCGGAGCCAGTCCCCAGCGAGGGTAAATTGAAGTCCCCCAGAACCATCAGTCTAGGGAACTCCAACGCCAATGCTGAGACGGCCTCGAGGAGCTCAGGCAGGGAGTCCCTTACCCTGCAAGGGGGCAGGTACAGGAGTAAGACTCCCAACTGACCCTTAGAGCCCAGACGCAGAAGCAGGGCCTCACAACCCAGAATTTGTGGAGCAGTAGCCCTGGTGACTCCCAGTGACTCCCTGGCTATGATGGCGACGCCACCGCCCTTACCCTTATCCCTAGGCTGGTGCCAAATACTGAACCCAGCTGGACACATTTCTGACAGAGGAACCCCATCCTCTGGTCTCAGCCAGGTCTCAGTAATACATGCCAAGTCGGCCCGCTCCCCCATAATAGAGTCTTGTATCAGGGGGGCCTTATTACATACCGACCTGGCATTCATCAGCAGCAGCCTAAGGACAGGGTCACCCTGGGTCAGCTGCTCAGGACCTAGAGGTGTAACCGTGGGGCTGGAACGAGGGACAGATACTAAGCATCTGCCCCGCGTTCCCCGGGTGCGGCCCGCCCCTCGGTACCCGCTATATCGCCCCATGCCCATCACAACCTCTATATTGGTCTCCGGAGCCTCCCTGCTTGCCCTGGACAGAATGCTGCCTCTCCTTCCTGGCTGGCCTGGCAATCTCTCCCTCCCTCCCTTCCACCCCAATATAAAACCGCCCCATTCACTCCCCCCACCACCCTCCGCACGGCTCCGGTGGTGATGGAAGTGGTGGGGCATTCTTCCACAACTGTGTTGAACCCTCAACTGCCGGGCAGGGCCCGAAACGCCGGCCGATGGCGAGGCCAGCGAGCCTCTTCGCCCCCACCGGGGCTGAACACAGCGGCGGTGATGTTTCGTCCGGCAGGCCCCCTCGCCTTTTGAGTCCTGGCGAGGGGCGGGGGGCGGGGCCCGAAACGCCGGCCGATGGTGAGGCCAGCGAGCCTCTTCGCCCCCGCCGGGGCCGAACACAGCGGCGGTCCTTGGCGTCGGCCCCACTTTTGAGGCTGCCTGCCGAAACTCCCTCCAGCTGTGCCTGTTCATCTCCCGCCGGTCTGGCCGGGAGGGAAAGAGAGCGCCCGGTGTCCTTGGTGTTGGCAGCATCAGCCCCGCATTTGAGGCTGCCTGCCGAAACTCCCTCCAGCTGTACCTGTTCATCTCCCGCCGGTCTGGCCGGGAGGGAAAGAGAGCGCCCGGTGTCCTTAGCGTCGGCAGCGTCGGCCCCACTTTTGAGGCTGCCTGCCGAAACTCCCTCCAACTGTGCCTGTTCATCTCCCGCCGGTCTGGCTGGGAGGGAAAGAGAGCGCCCGGTGTCCTTGGCGTTGGCAGCGTCGGCCCCACTTTTGAGGCTGCCTGCCGAAACTCCCTCCAGCTGTGCCTGTTCATCTCCCGCCGGTCTGGCCGGGAGGGAAAGAGAGCGCCCGGTGTCCTTGGTGTTGGCAGCATCAGCCCCGCATTTGAGGCTGCCTGCCGAAACTCCCTCCAGCTGTACCTGTTCATCTCCCGCCGGTCTGGCCGGGAGGGAAAGAGAGCGCCCGGTGTCCTTGGCGTTGGCAGCGTCGGCCCCACTTTTGAGGATGCCTGCCGAAACTCCCTCCAGCTGTGCCTGTTCATCTCCCGCCGGTCTGGCCGGGAGGGAAAGAGAGCGCCCGGTGTATTTCCTTGTCCTTCATTTGAATTGCTAATGCATCAAATAAAAAGTTAATTCTAGGTAGCAGCATCATTTTACTAAGTGCAATTCTACCAAACCATGACAATTTCAACTTTTTAAAACTTTGTATTCTAGTCTTAATTTCCATTTTCAAACTATCATAATTCAATCTTTTAAGCCCTTCCAGTCTATTTGATATGATTATGCCCAAATATTTCAGCTTGTCTTTAATTTGGATATTACTCATTCCCTTTATCTTCCTCCTCTCCTCTTCACCCATATTGCACAGCATCATTTCCGATTTATCCCAATTAATCTTCAAACCCATAATATCCTCAAAATCGTTAAGTTGTATTCTAATTCTATTCATAACCCTCTCAGGATGTTTTGCAATTATCAATGTGTCATCTGCATACATGCTTATTTTATTCCCCAATATCCCTTCTATTTTTCCATCCTCTCTTATAGCATTTGCTAATATTTCCATTGCCATGATAAACAATATAGGAGACAAAGGACCCCTGTCTAGTACCCGCCTCTAATTTTACCTCATCTGTAACCTCATCATTTACTCTAACACTAGCTATTCCTTTCTGATATAATAAATCTATCACCCTTCTAAATTTATCACCGAATCCGTAGCTTTTAATTATTTCCTTAATCGAGGTCCATTGTAAGGAGTCAAATGCCTCAAATGCCTTAAAAATATCTAAAGATATTAATCCCACTTTTTCCTTTGTTTGATTCACATTATTTATTAAATCTAGAACTCTTCTAGTCAAATCTGACATATGCCTCCCTTTTAAAAATCCCACTTGATCTAGATGTATATAATCACCCATAAATGTATTTAAACGATTAGCCAATATTGCTGTGAAGATCACAGCATCCTGATTTATAAGGGAGATTGGTCTGTAAGATTCTACTTTCTCTAAATTCTTTCCCAATTTTGGCAAAAGTACTATCGTGGTCCTATACCATGAAGTCGGAATTTGTCCACCATCCAGTACATAATTATATAATTTAACCAACTTTGGTACCACAACATCTTTAAATTCCTTACAAAAATCAGCCGGCAATCCATCCTCTCCCGGGGCTTTCCCCGACTTCAAACCCGCAATTACCTCCTTTACCTCCTTATCCGAAACTTGTTCTTCCATTTTATCCCTATGTTCCTGTTTTATTCCAATCGTTAATTGTCTCTCTAGTTGCTTTTTAAGTTTCTCCACATCTATCTCTTTTTTTGCACAATTCTTTCACAATTTTACATCTATCTTTCGTCCTGTTACATCTTGTCCCTTGGTTATCAACCAAAACTCCAATTTCTCTTTTTTCCTTTTTGTCTTTTGCCGCTTTTGCCAATTCAAAATACTCTCTTTTTAAATAAATCAAATCTCTTTTTACCTTTTCTATATCTTTACCAACCAATTCTGCCTTCAATCTTTGTAATTTAAGAAATATCTTCTTATCCTTCGTCTTTGAATGTCCCTCTTGTAACTGCTTTATCTCCTTTTCACTTTCATCTTGTACTATCTTATAATTTTCATATCTATTACTTGCCAATTTTATACTTTCACCTCTAAAAACCGACTTCATGGCGTCCCAGACCATATTAAAAGTTACCTCATCATTGTCATTCATTTGCCAAATTTCCCTCCATCTCTCTATAATTTGTTCTTTACACTTTTGGTTTTTAAATAGATTAAAATCATACCTCCATTTCCTCCCACTTCTAGTTTCTTTCTGTAAACTCAATTCCAAAACCACTTTAGCATGATCTGATTCCTTAAAAATTCCAATTTCAATCTCATTCATATTTTAATCATATTTTCAGTTACAAATACATAATCTATTCTAGAGTAGGAGTTATGAACACGTGAAAAAAAGAATAAGCTCTTTCTGGCTGCTTAATCTCTCTCCAAGAATCCTTCAAGCCTAATACCTCCATCCAATTGTCCAAAATCTTCCCTTTAATACCCGTTCCACACCTTGTTATATTTGTACAGTCCAAATTTGATCTCGCTAAATTGAAGTCGCCTGCCACTATCATCTTTGCCGATTTTCTATTAACAAAATTTCCCCAATTTTTTCTAAAAATTCTGCACCTCATTTGGTGCATATATATTCACCAAAGTTATTTCCTCATTATCTATCTTCCCTTTCACTATCAAATATCTATCTTCTGGATCTGAGATACTTTTTATTATCTCAAATCCCAATCTAGTAGAGATCAAAACTGCGACTCCTCTTGCTTTTGATGTAACGTAAACCTTTTCATAATGTTGCATCCAACCTAAAAAAAATTTTTTGTTTCCTGAGATTTTTGGTGATTCTCCTGTAGAAAGACTATATCCAGTCTGTCCTTCCTCAATGCTGATTCTATCCTTCTCCTCTTAAGCACAGATCCTGTACCTTTTACATTCCATGTTAAAACTTTAATACTTCTCATAACTTAGCATGCTACCTCTAACTCACAATAATTAAAACAAAACATTAAACAAAAAACACACAATATCAACCTCCCCACTTTCTTTATCCAAAAAAGCTGCCTTCGTCCTCCAAAGGGGGGAGGGGGGACATGTAAGATGTACGTGGTATTTAATGCTCAAGGGCACCATCTCTATTTTGAAAACAAATTTATAAAAGCATTATCTCAAATAAAAATTCATACATGCAAACCTTTCTCTTTCTAACCTTTGCTTGGCTCCTCCTCGACCACAATTAATGATAATTCCTCCTCTATTCCTCCTGATTGTCCTCCTCCAGTGGCTCCTCCCTCTCCCTCATAATCTCTTTTTATAGCTCCCGAGTCCAGTAATTCTTTTCTTAAAGCTGACCACTCATTTGAACCTGCCTTGACCAAATCAAGCAAACACAAATATTCCAGTGCATCCGTCCCAGCGTCAATCACCTGCATTTTTTTCCATAGAAGAATCTTAACTGTTGTGAAAATCGACAATTATATCTTACACCTTTTTTATCAACAATTTAGTTACCGGCTTCATCTTATACCTCCAAACACACTCCTTAATAGAAATATCATTGTATACTTCCACATCAGACCCATTAATTTTCAGAGCGCTAGAACCAGCTTGTTTCAAGAATGCCATTACTTTAAGCTTATCCCCCCAATTTGCAAATTTAACCAAGACATTTCTTTGTGCACCTTTACCCTTTCTCGGCCCCACTCTATATGCACTTACAATATCCTCCTGTACAAAATATTTCCCCATTTTCAAATCATTTAACCATTGAACAATACTATCTCTAAGCTGGTCTGGCATCCGTTCCAGCATATAACGTATAACAATATTTTGTTTTCTCATCAATTCTTCCATGACATCAATCCTTTTTTCCTGCTCATCCACCTTCATCTCATTCTCCTTCATTTCCTCCTGAATCCCTTTCATTTCCCCTTTCATAGATTTCACCTCGTTTTGCACCAACTTAACATTTCCTTCTATTTTTTGCAAGCTTAAATCAACTTTTTTTGGAAAAATCCATAACCGTTGTAACCACTTTATCCTGTTTTCTCAAAATTTCGTTTTTATCCTTCACTCTCACCTCTTCCATCTTCTCAAATTTCTGGAACAATTTGCCAAGCTCAACCATTATTTGAGTCTGATCATAAAGTTCAGGTGATGGTGATGATGATGGAGGAACCTCCTCAGTTGGTGCTTTATCCTTCTTCTTAGGTTTCACTACAGGCTCCTCCTCCTTTGCTTTTCCCCTTGTAGCCTTATCCATGGTGACTTCAACCAAAAGCTTTAATGTTCTGGAATATTTGGAAACCTTTTGTGGATCACTCACTTATGGATGCTGAAACTTGCAGACCTGTATACGAACAAAGAAGTTTTTGGTTTTGAAATATGAGTTATTCCAAGCTCTCCAGGGCATTGTAAATAAGCACAGGGTGTGAAATATGTTGTTTTTGTTTTTATGGATTTACAGTATAAAGAATACTGAATTATACAAAAGCTTTTAGTAATGTTAGTAGTTATGTTTGGAAAGTTAAATATATTTTAAAAAGGTAATAGGGTAGGCTGTAGTTCATTTCTTTTTTTGATATTTTTTATGTTTATTTTGTATGTAGCCTTTTTTGTATTTTATATGTATTGTTCTTATATTTGTATTGTTTTAAAAGTTAATAAAAATTATTTTTTTTTAAAAAGAATTATTTAGTTCCTTCACGGAAGTCTCATTCAAGATCAGGGTTGCCAATCAGAAGCACACACAGGTGTCTGGGAGAGGGAGAGTACTCATCCCAGGTCTTGGAGAGGTAGCTGAAGTCTTGTTCATACCTGAGATACCATACAATGTTCTAGCCACAGTTAAGCTGTGCAGAGACACTGAAATAGAGGTAGTGTTCAAGGAAGATTGCATGCAGATCAAGAACAGAGGAAAGAAGATTGGGAAAACAGTCAATGCTGATGGGTTGCCATACTTTATCCCCAATGAGGAGTAGTATGACCACATCAATGCTAGTTTCCCCAACAACAACCATGACACATAAGAAGAAGTGGAAGACAGGACCGATCATGATGATGGCAACATGAAACCTGACAATGGGGACCAAGAAGGGGAAGAAATAGAGAGTATCATGGTTTGAAGCAGCAAGGCATAAATGGGGAAACCCATACATGATGATTGCGCACACTTGCTGCACAGGAAGCTGGGCCACATCGGCTTCCCAATTGTGAGAAAAATGCAAGACTGCGCTGAAGGCCTGAAGGTAAAGAACTGCAAAAACTACCTGGAGTGTTCCGTCTGCAAGTGCTCCAAGTCAATGGAAAAACCTCGGCCTAGGTCATCAGAAAGTAAAACTTCCCAATGCTTTCGAGTAATACATATGAACATAGTAGGTCCCCTAAAGGCCTCCCTAGGACAGAAGAGGTTCTTCCTGACCATTGTCGATGACTTCAGCAGGTACGGTTTTGTCTACACACTCAAAAACAAAGGAGAGGCTTTTGCAAAGTTCAAATAACTCTACAGAAGAGTGGAAACACAACAAAATATCAATATCAAACAGATTATGACAGAGAGATGTGCAGAATTCCTCTCCAGGGAGTTCAAAGAATGGATTGCCCTTCATGGCCTGATGCATTTCACTACAGCACCCTTCTCAGCCTTTCAAAATAGGGTAGCTGAACGCAGGAATGGAGTACTGAAAACCATGATCAGGTGCGTACTTGAAGACTCTGGACTAAACTACTCATACTGGGGAGAAGCATTACTGTACTCAAACTACACCTTAAACAGACTGTGGGCGAGCATGGTAGAGAAGACACCTTACGAAGCAATGTATAGTCGTAAGCCAAAATTGTCTCACCTTCATGTTTTTGGAGTACTAGCTGATGTACATATCCCCAAGCAACTAAGAAAGAAAGGTGATAAAGTTACCAAGAGGCTGAGGTTCCTTGGCCATGAACCAGGATCAAAGGTCTACCAATTCTTGGACGTGAATCTCAGATTTGTCATCTCCAGATTGGCAAACTTCCACGAGAACTCAAACTGGAGCAATATACACTCAAATGAAGTCTTGAATGAAGGACCCATGCAAGGGAACGAACGGGACCAGCAAGACCACACAGATGACTCTACGCGGACAGCCAGAGGCAACGTCAAAGGTCTTGACCCTAAAGACAGAGCCATGGAAAACGAACGCAAATCTATACAGATGAAGGATGATGATATGGTTAAACAGGCTGGATTCACAGAAACTGGGGGCCCAGCCGAGGCACCACCCCAGAAATCAGCTAGATCAAGCAAAGGACAGCTACTGAGGAAGCTGGATGACTACGTGATGTCCATTGACACTACGATCACCACACCACAAGGAAGAGCACTTCAGGCTATGTGGTCCTTCTGAACGACAGCCCTATCTACTGGTACACTGGGAAGCAAGAGCTTGTGTTCACATCCACAGCGGAAGCTGAATATGTGTGTCTGTCAATAGTTGCAAATAACCTGGTATGGTTCAACGACTTAATCTCAGAAATTTGGGACAAACTCCAACTTCCCATCATCATCCACGAAGACAACAAAGCTGCGATAGACATATCTAAGGCAGATGCAGTAGGCCATAGATCCAGACACATAGATATCAAACACAAACACGTGAGGCAAATGTCAGAGTCAGGCTTCATAGAGACTATACACTGTGATACCAAAGAACAGGTCGCTGATATACTGACCAAACCACTCCCTTCCAACCAGCATTCATATTTAGCTAAGAAACTACATGTAAACACCACGTCCAATCAGTTTGATTAGAAGGGGTATTATTAAGATGGAATACCAAACTGGATTAAACTACATGTACCACAATGCTTTGCTCCTTTCCCCTCCCCTGAAGTTTAAAAGGTACTGATCTTATGACCCATCCCCACTCTTGACCTGTACCCCATCCCAGTGCAACAATGGGGTGGAGATCCTGCACGATGTACCCAATAAAGGAATAAAAATAGACCAAGAGTCACTGGAGTTATTTGGCTAGACCATCAATCTTCAACAGAATTGACTTGATGGCATTTAATTATTATTTACAGGTGTGAATTGTAAAACAAAGAACCTCACAAAGTGCAGAACAAAGTTGATCAGTGGCATGGTTTATGATTTTCTTTAATTAAGGCTCTTTTCTCATGGTAGTTGTTGTTTAGTTGCATAGTCGATTTCCACCCTTTGCGACCCTATTGACCATTGCATGCCAGGCTCCTCTGTCTTCCACCATCCTCCTCAACCCACCCAGCTCTGTGCCCATTGCGCCTACAATACCATCTAGACCTGTAATGGCGAACCTTAGCACTCCAGACTTCAATTCCCAGAAGCCCAAGCCCCTGTGAATCCACTTGAATGGGTTTACTGTGATTCATCCATCCCATGCCACCCTCATCACTCCCATATGGGCACACTTTACTTCTGCTTACAGGAGCGACGAGGGTGGCACGGAGCATGAGTAACGTTAGTTGCCCAAAAGGAAGAAACGCAAAGAGGCAGAAACGCGTGTGAAAACAAATTATGTTTCGCTGGATTGGTAAGAAAGTTTTATGAAATGTAAGATATAGAGAGCTGGTGATAAGTAGAAAGCTTGACTATAAAATGTTTACATGCACTGAGAATCCTGTATTAAGCTGCATTTTATTTTCTTTGTAATCTACAGATTGTTATTAATTCAGCTATAATATCTTGCAAAACTCCTGATGAAGCTAACAAAAAGAAAACTATCGAATTTTCTTTGAGAGTTTGTTTGCTTGATGTGCATCCATTTTAAAGTATTAAAGAAACAAGATTGTAAAGAACCTGAGACATTAACTGAAAAAAGAAACATTTAAGTTTAAGTATTAGAACATTTAAAAATATATACCAATATTTTGACTGAAGAAAGTGATATTTAAGTTCTGAAGAATTTTTAAAAAAAAAACAGATTTATTTTGAAACTAATATAAAGAGTGAGAACTCTTTATTTTCCACGTCATATAATTTGGAATGGATCCTTTGGATATTTTTCACTGATAGTACCATTCAACCCAGAATCTCTTCATCAGCATATTGATAACAAAACACTCGATAAGACGGTCAGCAAGAAAGGAAGGGATCCAATGTAAAACCTTTGAAGTTCAAGGGTTTGTGGTGTTATGCTGAAGGGAGTCTCCCTTTCTCTGTTTCCTCTTTGAAGTCTTCGACCTCTTGTCCATATTTTGGGGGATCCAGTCCAAGGGTAATGAAAATTAACAACACTACATAGGAGTTTCATTTCCTATGGCATGAGGGGCCATAGAGATTGCTGGGCTGAAGCTCCCAGGACTCATCTTCATTGATGATGCTCAGTAATTAGATAGGAGTTTCAATCCAATAACAACTGGAGGACTAGCTACGATCACCCCATCCTGTTGGATGTGGCTCGGCTTGCCTTTGCAGATAACATTCTTGTAGTGCATGACCAAGAATGTGCCAGACAACTTGGTGATGTGTGACTATCACTGACAGTAGTCTTAGACAGTAAAGGTGGCATAGAAGGATGTCTTTGTACCTTCTGTGACTGTTTGATTATGCTAATGGCCAGGGCAGTTAAATAATTCATCCACAAGTGATAATTATATAGCATTTGAAAGAGCTTCATCCATCTCGCTTGTTTAAATGTGGTTCCATGTTATGCACCCTCAAACAAATGTGGGTGATCACTGTCTTTTTTGGTATTAAACCTTGCAAATAGATAACTTTTAGAACTCAGTCATATTAACTGTACAACTTGCAGCAAAGATTTTTTGCAGAGCTTCTATCTTATTTGGTGGAGGAGAGGCATGCTTCCTTGATCAGCTGCTTAAAATTCAAGGTCAGGTTGTACTGAAGTCAGCAGGCTTCTGAGGGTTCAGTCAGTAGAGTGAGCTATTTGGGAAAGAAATAGCAGTGGTGTTGTTTTGGGGAAAGCAGGGAGAACATCCACCTGCCCTCAGAAGAGCACCGCAGGGAATATATGCTGGAAACTGTTCCACTTGAGCAGATGGCTGAACAACTTTGGCTGCAGAATAAATTGACTATGACAGTCCAAGGGCCAATCACAGATGGCTGAAAATCTAGCCATGTCCCAGATCTCCTGGAGAGAGATTTTCTGCTTTCCCTCATTTGTGCTAAAACATGGTCAGATTTTACATATTGAAATCTTGTGAAAAGAAGAGCCAAAGTGTTTCTCCACAGTTGTTTGTATGTTTATTACTCTTGTGTTCTGCTTTTCTTTCAGTTTGCTCAGGATGTTTTGCTTCGTGTTGTCTTCCCAACTATATATTAAAACAAGTGAATCTGACAGCAAGTTCAAGAGCATACACTAATCTTCATGACTGATAAGGATTTGAAACCAGGACAAATCCTGAAAATTTTGTGGCTGTGGTAACCATGATAACTGCATGGAATGGAATCATGGATATGGCTCATTGAACTTCAGAATGCTTACCTTGGTTAAGGAACATTTGGAGCCACATTTGGGAGGAACAGAGAAATTTTAGCCTTCTGGAGCTTCCCCACTTCCATGGTGACTAATGAATAAATGTTGCACCTTTGCTTTAGATTTAATTTCCAACTCCTTGGTTTTATTTTCACAATAACCCATACACAAAATTAGTCCTGAATGATTTAAATTGCCATAGTATTTCTTGGGGATATAGAGAGACAATCATAAATGGAGGAAAGCTTGAGGATTGCGCCAAATGTATAGGTTTAAAATTAATACATTATCCAAAACTCTCCTCATCCTTTTGTAGTGGTCAGTGGAGGTGAGGATATAACCCAGACAATATATTATATTTTGTCAGTGCTTGCCAAGCCAAGAAGAATGTTGCAGAACCATTCTCAAGAATATGAAATCGAGCTATTATATGTAGGTAGTGCCAGGAACAATCTCATCCGCAAACTTACAAATACCATCTGCAGAATGCAGCTTAATGTTTTCCATACAACTTCCCTTGTTGTCAAGTAAATGTGGCCCTTTATGAAACAGGCTGTATAGTTGCAGGTTGTTTACAACCGATGGCTGTTAATAATATCTTTCTCATGGATATAACACCTATAGATGTTAGAAGACAAGTAGCAACAAAAGTTGAAAAGAAAAAACATGAAACCATTGGTGGTGGGTGCACATATGTGTTGATGTAATGTTATTTTTAAATTAATTTTAGTGTTGTATTTTTGTTTATATGTATTTTTAATCTGTTGATATTGTCATAAACAGGTGGGTGTCACCAATGGGGTCCTCCTCATGACCTTGATTGTGCCTCAGGTCAGGGAGCTGGCTTGCATGGCATTAGAGGTTTGCAGGGTGCACCAGGTGGCTGGCTGACTGCACTTTCCTCTTTGTGCCCAGTTCTAAACTGGTTCATAAAATGGCAACCCTGGGATATAAGAGGTATTGGGTAGCACTTCTAAATTGGCATATTAGAAATTGTCCCATTAGGTGCCACCTCTCCTTCGAGATAAAAACATGGAGGAGGGTTGGCCCTTGGAGGTCCTAATGGGTGTGGTGCGGTTTTCCTTCAAGGCGAAACCGGACAGGACTGGTCTTCAGCTTTCTCCTTGGAGAAACGAAAGTCTTCTTCTCCTGGCTTTGATGCACCCCTTTGGATGAGGCCTTCAAAGAATAAAACCTTTCTTCTCACCCTTATCTCCTTTCTGCTATTTCACTCCCTTCTTCTAAGAGAGACGATGCTGGTTGCAAATTCAAGCTAACAGCAGTTTTATTGTAGCAGACTAAAAAAGAATAACAAGTGAAATAATTCTTCTGATAAAGTTTCTAGGCTATTCTGGATACATAAGTAATAGATACAAAATAAAAGTCTAAGTGGGCTGTCCTCCCCCATGTAAAATGACATGGATGGATCAAGGCATGATCTAAAATCAAATGAACAGAACCTCCCCCTAGCATTGGAAAAGCTGTTGTGGACCAGGACTCGAGGTCCAGTTTAAATAAGCTTTTTGAAGTGCCCCCCTCCCATCAGAATCTCAAAGATTCATTTGATGTTCCTTACTTTGGCGTGAGATCTAGCTAGTTAAGAACTGCAGGTGTCTTATCTGATTTTTCCCATCTTCGCTATCTCCTGAGACGTCTCAAAGATGGCATTCTCATGTGATTAACATCCAAGTATTTGTCCTTGGATTCTTGGCAAGCTTTTGTCTTGCTAATGACCTGGCCATCTGTGAAGTGTGCCTGCGTCATTGGTGTGCAAAATGGCTTCACCACGGCTCTGGCTGAAGTTAGGATAGTCAGGCCCAAAGGGAAATAAATCAAACTACAGTGATTCCCAATACATGTAAAGTAACTTAAATGAAAAAGTAACTTGCCTTTGAGGATTCCCCTGACAGATATTATCAATAAAAATAAGTAAAAGAAAAAACAAGTAACATACCTAAAGTGTCCAATGTTTGGACTTCAACATCATCTATCAAGGTTGTAGTCAAGGTTTCTTGGCTGCTTCTTGGCAAGAAGTCAAACTTCGATGGAACTCTAGTTTCACATGCCTTATTCTAGATTACTAGGTAGAAGATGCGAGTCACACAGAGAATGCAAAACTGGAAAGAGGAAATCAAGGCAGTTGCAGGGAAAATATATGAGCTGCTATTTCACTGGGACAGAAAAAGGGTTGCATATTGCTATGCAAGATGATCCAGTTATGTCTAGATCCCTGGTGGTGAACCTATGACACATGTGCCAGAAGAGGCATGCAGAGGACTTTCTTCTGGCAGTGTGCCATCAACGGGAAGCCCAGCCTGACTGGCATCACTTCCCCACCACCCCGCTCCCTCCACCAAAGAGGAGGCAAGAGGAGAGGCTGAAATCCCAGCCAGAAGGCTGGGGCTGGATAAGATAAGGTGGGGAGCACGCATGGGGGAAGCCCCATGGGAGTGGGGAGCACCACAGGGGGTGGAGAGGCCCTGATGGTAGTTGGGACACACCCACAAGGGGGAGGCCCCATGAGGGGTGCACCCCTTCGGGGTGGGGAGGCTCCATGAGGGTGGGTGAGGAGCACCCATGGAGGTGGGGAGCACCCACAGGGGTGCAGGCACACAGGTGATGTCACTGATGTGCCTCGAGCAGCATGCATGTGCATACACCCATGTGACTTTGCTGGAGGCACACCGGCAACATCACATGGGTGTGTGGGCACTTGTGGTGCCTGCCCGCATGCTGCCTCCTCCTCCTTGGGCACTCTGTCTCTAAAAAGTTCACCATCACTGGTCTAGATGATGAATGGACATTAACTAAATCATGGGGCATGAACATGGAATTGGCAATCAGGTACTGTCCATTTAACCTTTGGAAGATAACTATTAATTTGGAGATCAAATTCTGTATATGCAGCCAAATTGAGAGAAGCTGCTATACTGGAGATATAGTAAATTAAAGATTGGTCTGTACAGAGCGTAAGAGGGGAAATGATGACATTAGATCCACAAAAAGTTGCTGTAATTTCTAAGAGAATTAATCTATAGTATAATAATATCTGCAAAATTGTGCTATGCAAAATATCCAGAAAAGGCTCAAATACAAGTCAAGACAGAATAAAATGGATATGTGTGCAAATATGTAGTAATGAGGCAGCAAAACATATGTGTTACATAAGGTATGCAAAAAAGGAGCTTTTCTTAAAAACTGGAATATATTTCACACTGAATAATTTTCAGTGATGGACTTAACATCTTAGATTTGTCTGTTAAGGGGAATAGGCACATGGAGGCTTTGCAACTGAGTCTCTTAATCATGCAATGGAAACTATAATCATTTGTCACTAATATCCAAATGACAACAAATACCATTCCCAAACAGAATGATAAAGATGGAAAGATTCTACTCCCTCTGCACCCAATTTCTGCAGTAGCAGCAGAATGTGAGTCATCTGGTTTACAATAGTGACTCTATAAAACATTAACAAGCAGCAGCCGTAAGATGTGTAACCTGATATCCAAAATTCCATGCACCCCAAATGGGGGTGCATCTGTTCCTGAAATACATGAATGCTAAAATTTGGGGCACCCCATGAGGGAGGGGTGCAATTACCTTGGAAACACCTGAAAGTGAAATACCTGAAAAGGAAAACATTTTGGTATCTTTCAATTAACTTTATTTAGGTTCCTCTGGCAGAGAAAGAATAAAGACCAGGAGGCAAAAAGCTATGGAAAAATAAAACAGATTTAATGCACAGGGGTGCCTGAGAATCTATGTGAGAAATCTCCATAGCTGGCTGTCTTTCTAAGGCAAGAGATCAGCCCAGTCCAAAGCATGCTGGAAATATTTATACATACAGAACATCAAGAAGGAGGGGGGATTTACTACAGTTGTCACACAGTGAGGCAAAGGGGTATGACAAATGCAGGAAATGGCTACACACTGATACACAAATCAAATCCAATGTTCACATATTATCACACAAAGAGGATTCAATGTTCACTCATTATTACACAATGCTGAGGCATAAAGAATCCAAATAGGCACTTCCATTTCATGGGTGGGGTTATCTAAAGGGACACAAATGTCAACAAGTGCTGGAGATGGCAAGCTTCAGGTTGAAACAGATAGTGCCTCCGGGTTCTCCAAAGTTCGTGATATTGAGAAAATGCAAACAACAATTATGCTTATCAAGGAAGTCCATACGGGGAAGTCAGAATCATTGTGGGGCTTAATCATCCAGGTGGGTCTGCTTCGTACCAGGTGGCCCAATGACCCATTTTCATCACACATTTTGAACCCCCTGAGGAATGGAAGCCACCTGAAAGGTGTTGGCAGAAAGCAGTGTGCAAGGTGTTCTGTCTCTCCTGAAGGCTGGAAGAAATTGGTGGTCCCACCCTAGAGAATTTGTTTTCTCCTACTAAGAAGAATCCTGTGGGAGTATATTTGTGTTGTGTGCATTTTTTTCTCTAACTCTCAGACATAATCATTAAAACATCTGAAGTGTATGCCTAAACTCTTTATTTTACTGTGGATTGCCCACATGACTAATTGGCTATAACCTTTCCTGTTCGTCTAGCTAGAACACGGGCTGGAGACCACCCGGGCTATGCTGGAAAGGAGATTGGGTAACGGGCTAATAGTAATAGGTAGCAATAGAGAATCCATATTGCCCTGCCTGAGGGCACTGAGAGTAATAGGACAAAAGTCACCCAAATGTCACAATGCCTAGTAACAGCACACAGTATCTCACTTACTTATCCTGTCCATCACCCACCCTGCTGTACTACCTAGACCTGTCCCGTGGAAGCATCGACTTGTAAGTTGTGTAAGACATCCAGGGAATTTCCCCAAACCGGGTAGTAATGGGGGTAACCTTGGGAAGGCAAAACTTGACCATCAGGCAAGAGGCTCACAGGGATGAGCTCGAAGCCCTGGCCAGGCAACATCAGATTAGAGTAAGCAGACACTGTCTGATGGACCTGGTGATGCATCTAGGGGAACACAACCTGTTCTACCCAGAAGCAGGCACAATGAATCCAGAGGTTTGGGATAGAGTAGGGAACCGCCTTAAGCAGGAAACCCAAACACCCACTAACATCATGGGGACTTGGAGCAAATGTAGACAGATCATTTCAGCAGTTAGTCCAGTCTGAGTAGGGACCACAAATCCACCAGTTTACATCCCAGTGCGTCTCTACCTGATCATCAAAGACCAGCATGGGGGCAGGGAGGACTTAGAAAGCCCAGGCACTTCAAAGGCAGTCAGGAGTCCTTCCCAACAGAGGAGTGAAAAAGATCAATGCAAGGGGAAATCGCCAGCAGCGCAATTAGCTAAAATGCAGCTGCTGTGTTCAGCCTGCCTAGAGGCAGATGCATTTTTGAGCAGACTATTGTCCAAATGCCCACCTTATGCAGACTGCTCACGGAGACCTGCACAGCCATTGGTGACACAGGACTCCAGAGCAGATCCACTAAGGAACTCAAGAACAGAGCAGTGCAGAAGCCCAAAGGCACTTGCTATCAGTGTGGGAAGATGGGACACCTTAAAAAAGAGTGCTGATTAAAACCAGGCAGCAAAGGGAGAGGGCCCCCCCCACAAAAGGGGGGAGGCAGCTCCTCAAAGGGCCATCCGGACAAGCCAGTTACCAAGTGCCCACAATGCCATCATGGCTTTCATTGGGCCAGGCAATGTCCACCCCACTCTGGCAGCACCAGAAGAAAAATCCCAGCAATGATCACCCCAAGCATTCCCGAGGCACAGGCACAAACTGACTTGTCTTGTCTCAAAGTAGCGCAGAAATAGAAAGGAAACTCGCTCCTAAGAGTAAAAGCTCAGAGGGTTGTAAAAGCCACCTGAGAACAGCAAAACATCTAGCAGCAGGGAATCATTTCCACATGAGTAGGATGGAACATTGCAAGACCGGGGAGGGGATTGTCCCTAGGAAGGAATGTTTTATCTAAGGTATATATGAATCAAGTGAATGAATGAATGGTGCACCAGAATGGATGATTTTTAGAATATTTCCTTGCTATGATATGTGTCTGCATGATTAATGTTGTAATGAAATGCCAAGTATTGCATGCTAGACAGTTAAACCTGTTCATGGGTTGGATAAATTGCCTTCATTGATAGGGAAAAAAGGTTACCCCAGCCCTGGCCCATTCAAGGGACAGGCTGGAGAAAGTGTGAAAAGGACCAGCAGGCAAAACTTCCTTGCCTGGCAGTCTGTTTAGCAGATTAAGCACCCAGGGCAAAGGAAGAAGGAGGAGGGGGAAATTCTCGCCTAAGATAGAGGTAGGAGTGAGCCCCTTTCCTCTCAGCCAAACCTGTCTTTAAAGCATGCAGGGGACGCTTTTCCTTCTTCCAAGGATTAAGCTGCAACTTTTGCACTCTCAGACATGATTGGAAAATGCAAAATGAGGAAAATTGGCATCATGGAAACCTGCACTGGAGCAGGGGAGGCAATCTTTCACGGCGTCGCGAACCATAGGAAGATTGCCCCTCTGAGTTTTTATTCACCCAGCCAGTGTCTTCTCCAAAAAGGAAAAATCTTCATGGAATATGGGGCCCCTGTATCCTCCAAAATCTTCATATCATATGTCTCATTTCTGATTAATGCATGTAAATTTTGTCTAGTAACTGTCTAAACGTTTCTAAGAATGTAGTATGAAATCACAAGATCACTAACTCTTTACATTTTTGAACAAAACCTCATGACTTGAATTCATTGCTACATGTATAATGCCTTAATTCTACCAAACTTCTCTCCAAAGTGCTACGTTTTAATGGAAAATTATATTTGCAGTCTTAACATGCCTGGAACTACGTTCCAAAAGATATGGTATTTTATTCACAGCTTCCTTGGCTAATTAACCCTTCCATTGATAGGATCTCTCCACAGAAGAGGCACCCCACCAAGAGGTTTTAATTATCTGATAGAGTGATAAGAGTTAACCACTATTTTTTTCTCCTTGCTATTTTGAGTATTACACATTTCACAACTTACAGAGCACAAAGGGAGGGAAAAGATTAAGCCTAGTTCCTGAGAGAGTGCAGAGCGCTGAACCTTCTTTGGAATTTCAGCTGCCTCAATCTTTTGCAGAACCAGAGCTGCCCAAGATCAATATTAAGGATTCAGTCAAGCCAGTAGAACTCCAGCAAATTTTAGGGAACACTGATTAGGCAAGGTCATAATTCTAATTAGACACAAGCCTCTCAAGGCAACCCTTTTTCGCTGCTAGCCATGGCACATGCCAAAATAAGGCTAAGCAAGCATTGCAGGCAGTAAGCCATCTACTCAGCCTCCGCTGGGTAGATCAGATTGGTGGGGGGGGGGTCATTCACCCACCCACCCCCACTAAATCTATACATCATTAGAACAGGCATCCTATTCACTGGAGCTCTAGGCACAGGCTCCAGCTTGGGGGGGGGGGAAAATAGTGGAATGGGTGTTTGTACCAAATCCTTCTTCTGCAGCAGGAGTTGGTAATCACAGTCATTCACAACATTTCAGGACATGATTTAGCCAAAATAATTGTGCCAATCAATAAAAGGCTTTATTGTTGTTGTTCAGTCGCACAGTCAATTCTGACTCTTTGCGACCCCATGGACCATCGCTCTCCAGGCACCCCTGTCCTCCACCATCCTCCTTAGTCCACACAGCCCCATGCCCATTGTGTCTACAATACTATCTAGCCATCTCATCTTTGGCCGTCCCCTTCTTCTTTTGCTCTCCACCTTCCCCAGCATCAAGGCCTTCTCAAGTAAATCCTCTCTTCTCATTTGATGTCCAAAAAAACCCTTCAACTTCATCTTTGTTATTTGTCCTTCTAAGGAGCACTCAGGGCTAATCTCTTCTAATATTGACCTATTTGTTCTCCTCGCTGGCCAGGGGACTCTCAAAACTCTCCTCTAGCACCACATCTCAAAGGCATCTATTTTTCTTTGCTCAGCCTTTCTAATGGTCCAGCTCTCACAGCCATACACTACCACCGGAAATACCATTGCTTTGACTATGCGGACCTTTGTTTGCACTGAGATGTCTCTACTTTTCACTATGTTCCCCAGGTTTTTCATAGCTTGTCTCCCAAGAATCGGTCACATTTTATTTCATGGCTGCAATCTCCATCTGATGTAGCCCACATTAGCCCCAAAAGGCAACAGTAGAACTGATACAGTTCCTAAAGAAACGCACCATAAATAAGTCTCTGGCGTCTTTACGAAGTCATGCGCTCCTCCACCGGAATACCCAAGTATTAGCAAGGCAGCATTCACCGATGAGAGAAACACACACAGACTTCTCACTTGTCGCAAGAACAGGCTTGGAAAACGCTGCTATCAGCACAGATAAGCTGAACTGCCAGCAAGCGAACCTTGCTTTAAAAACGTTCGCTAAAGAGGCACTGCATAAAACAGATAGTCAATAAATACTGATTTTCCCAACACTCATAGCTTTCAAGATATCTAACATTCTTGTTTCCTAGCAGGAATCAGGAAGTTCGACATACCAGGCAAGATCCAGCAAGTGTGAAATGAATTAACCCACACTGTCTTTTCTTTCAGTAAAGGAAAAGGGGGGAGTAGCCCCCCCCCGCATCTACAGCTAATCCTCAGCCATATAATTGCAAAACTAACTTTCTCAAGGCTGTGTTTGCAGCTAGTATTTCTCTCTCTAGTGCAGGTCAATCCCTGGAAGCCCAGCCAGACCCACCAACTCGAGGCGCCAAGCGCATCAGGCGCAGAAATTGCCTAAAGATGACATCAGCTGTCCATAATTTTTCCACTCCTAAGATGATTTTGGCATGCTTTCTTTTTACTCAAGAGGGATGGATTTGGGAATGGACATTTTGTACACACATGGACATTTTGCACACACAAGGACACGCAATGCTACTTCAATGAACAATGCTTTCAGTGAACACATTATTTTGCCTAAAATGGACTGTCACCTTCTATGGACATTTTGAGTTAAAATTCACACCAAAAGGACAATTCATAAATATCTCAAAGAGTTTCACCACAGAAGCTCAAGGAAAACAGATGAATGTCTATGTTTTACTGCCATTTGCTTGTATTATTTTCATATTTCAATGCCTTTTCCATGCCTTTATACCATGTTTGAGTGGGCTTTTCAAGGGTTATATGAATTCTTGTACACACGATTGCATATTACTCACACATTTGCCCCTTTTGATGCTACCTTCACTAGGAGAACATATCTTTGCCACGGGGAGGGGAGGGAAAGAAGTTAATTCCCCCCAGTGAAAGATCAAGGACACAACTCATCACATTGCCTTGCTAACAGAAAGCAAGCCATGGTCTTTAACACCTACACAGCTGCTTGGACATCATTTAAGTCCGAAGCACATGCCATGTCCATCCTGATAGAGGAACACTCTGAGCCCAATCCACAAAACATGGTGGCCGCAGTGTTAGCTCAAATCACTTACAATTCCCTGATGGTTGTCTTAATCCTTTCCTTGCTTTTTGGGGGAGGGGTCTGGGCTTCTCCAGGTGACCTGACACCTGGCGAGGACTTAAATGCCAGGGTCCAGTACAACATTTGGGAAAGACTTGCTAGACCTGCTAATGTATCAGATTCATATTGCTGTATAAGTCGTTTAACACTGGTACTCCCAAAAAGGGAAATGGTTACACCACACACATTCACCCCATGGCCAGCTCAGTTCACTTGAGCGATCCAGCTCGATGAAACATGTGACAGCAACATCAGGTTACTCAGTAAAGCAGAGTATGTATCTTTAGCTGCTAGTCTTATAGGGGTGCCCAGACTTGCAGTAGGTAATGCACGCAGAATTAGCCAGCTAGCATGCGTGCTAGCCAAAGCCCTCAATCACACTTCATCAGCTATTGCTTTTTTAAACAAAGAGCAAGCTGAAGTTTGACATGCAGTTTTGGATAACCGTGCAGCAATTGATTACTTATTGCTCCTACATCATTTAGGTTGTGAAACAGTTCACTACATGTGGTGTTTTAACCTCATAGACAACTCCCACAGAAGCCAAAGTCAAATCACTGACTTGGATACCATAGTCACACATATCCGAGAAAACTCCAACTGGGGGTAGTTGGATGAGCTCTGGTCCTGGGTGCCATGGGGCTGGCTACAAACCACACTCAAAGCTACTGCTGGCATGGTGGTAGTGGGGCTTATGCTATGCTGCTTTGCGCAGTGCATCCCCTCATTCCTGTCAATATGCACCCTAGGACAGAGACCCCAGGAAACAATTACACCTAGACAACTTATGCCTTACGCCTGCCAGGCTCTCAGCCAGGTTGTTTTGGAAAGTAAGAAAAAGGGAGATGTGGATTGCCCACATGACTAATTGGCTATAACCTTTCCTGATTGGTTCGTCTGGCTAGAACACGGGCTGGAGACAACCCAGGCTATTCTGGAAAGGAGATTGGGTAATGGGCTAATAGTAATAGGTAGCAATAGAGAGTCCATATTGCCCTGGCTGAGGGCACTGAGAGGAGTAGGACAAAAGTCACCCAAATGTCACAATGCCTAGTAACAGCACACAGTATCTCACTTACATCTGTGGAGACACCAAGCTGCTGCTAGACCAAACAGCTAAGAGTAAGAGCCTGGAGTTTACAAGGACTCTGAGATAAGGCGAGAACAGTGAGTCTCGCTACATCTGCTGATTAGGCTCCCTATGGGGAACCTGGGCACGCAGTAATTTCTTAGGCTGGCAAATGTAACTTGGTCAGCAGAGGGCCATGTAGACAAGCCTTCTGTGACGCAGGCTGTGCATGAAAGATCCTGAATGCAAGTCAATAAATACAGACCACCCGACTGAATCGGTACTGACTTTTTCACCACACATCCGTCTCTTGTGCCTTCCTTGCACCCAGCGGCCCCAATCCTCCGGGGGGGGGGGCATTGCAACATCTTACAAAATGGCTTTTATTATTAAGCATTAATTACTAGGCAATCTCCAGTTCAAGGCTGGCTCTTTCTGGGCACCGATAAGAGAGCATGTCCTAAACTCCTAACCATCCTCTTTTGTCCCAGAACTGCCTTTAGTTCATTTTCCTTCTGTCCTCCTTGCTTCAGCCACTTGCACGGTTTTTGTAAACTTGGTTCTCCATGTGTTCTTGGACTTCAATTACCAGAAGGCCAAGTCCAGCACAACTGGTGATCAGGACTGCTGGGAATGTGTTGTGTTCTGTAAAGCTGTGCCTTTAACAATGTACCTTTGCCATGTGTTATCAATGTAACCTTTCTGTGTGCAACATTATAACCATCAGCTGTATCAATGTAAACCTGATAAGGGGACGCGAGCTAGTGACCACCAGAGGGCAGTAGCGAGCGTCCAGCTCTCATGGCTCATATTCACCTGGTTCAGCAGCGCGGGAAGATTCCCCGCCACCTCTTCACCTGGTCAAGAAGGGCGTGACCTCCTACGACGTCACGCAGGCAGCAACCAATAGTCTGTCGACGAGCCACATTCAAATGTATAGCCAGCTGTATATATTGAGCTACCCATCCGCCATTACCACATGTTCCTCCGGATCATCATGCAATAAACCTGTGTTAAGCCAACCCTTCGGCTGTTTCATTGTCTTTGGTCCCTTACACTAAATTGGCGACGAGGATGGGATATGGCAGCCCACGGGACCAAGACATGCGCCGGTTTCGAAATCAGGAAACCGGGCGACTGGGAGATCTTCGAGATGGACTTCCAGGCAGCACTGATCGAGTCCGAAGTCACGGAAGAGGCAAAGAAAAGGGCCATCTTCACCAGGATGCTCGGACAAGAAACCAAAAGGACCTTGGTGGACCTGATTGCACTGAGGAGGGTGAGCGAATTCAAGGCCAAGGAACTCATGCAGATGCTGCGTGAGCACGTCCGGCCCGCCACGGCGATGTTTCCTGCTCGGAGTGCATTCTGGAGGCGAGTCCAAGCGCCCGGGGAGACGGTCGCCGCATTCGTGGCGGCCCTGCGGCTGGCGGCCGGCCCGTGCAAATGGGAGAATGCCGAAATCACCCTCCGTGACTGCGTGCTGTGCGGCCTGAACGACGCCGAAACCCAGCGCACATTAATGAACCAAGAGCCGCCTCCCACGTTGCAGGAGGTCGTCAGAGCGGCCCAGGCCGCAGAAGCTACAAAGGCCGGGGTCCAAGAACTCCAGGACTGGCGGCCGAAGTCGAGCAAGGCAGAGGCTCCGGTACAGGTGGCCCGGCGAGCTTCGAGGTCGTCCACAGAGAGCAGCGACGACGAGGACGTCCGGAGGGTCCGGAAGGAGAGCCGACGGTGCGACGGCTGTGGAGCGGCCCACGACCGCGTAAAGTGCCCGTTCCGGAAGGCCGAGTGCCACAACTGCGGCCGCCGCAGGCACATCGCCAAGGTGTGCAGGAAGAAGCGCGAGACCCGGAGGAGCTCCGCAGACCGTTCCGCGGGACAAGACCGCCCAACGAGACCCAAGGACGGCGCCCAGGCCATGCGGAAGCAGGACGGCGTGGGCCGCATCTCCGACGGCAGCGAGGACGACGCCCCAGTGTTCAGCGTGTCTGCAGGACACCCCCGCTACTTTGTTGAGGTACTAGTCCAAGGGGTTCCCATTAGGATGGAAATTGACTCGGGGTCCTCATATTCAATCATTTCCCAGAGGGAGTTTTTGGGAATTGCCCCCCACAAGCGACCCAAGCTCAAAGCATTGAGGTCCACACTACGGGACGTGCAAGGGAACAGCATTCCAGTGTTGGGGGTTGGAGAATTTCAGGTTAAATTCAAGGAGCACGCCGCGTCCCTTCCCTTAGTCGTGCTCAAAGGGGGAGATTGCAGCCTCCTCGGGACTCAATGGTTCCAGCCCCTGGGGTTGTTTATTGGGGGGTGCACGCCGTTGGGATGCACGCCGTCGGGACTGATCCAATTCAGGAGGTGTGCGAGGCGCACCCCGAAGTTTTCAAAAAAGGACTGGGGAAATTCAAGGGGCCCCCAGTGACTTTCGACCTGGACCCGGAGGTCTGCCCAATTCGCCTTAAAACACGCAGGGTGCCGTTCGCACTTAAGGACAAGATAGAGGCGGAACTGGACAAGTTGGTGGGCCAGGGGATCCTTGTGCCTGTAGATTCTGCGGAGTGGGAAACTCCAATTGTAACCGCACTAAAGGCCAATGGGGAGGTCTGCATATGCGCCGACTACAAGTGCACCATCAACAAGGCGATCTGCCCGAATGCATATCCGGTGCCGGTAGTCAGCCATCTGCTGGCCAGGTTACACGGGGGAAAGTGTTTCACTAAGCTCGACTTAGCACAGGCCTACCAGCAGCTTACGGTGTCCCCTGCCGCAGCTGCTGCGCAGACCATAGTCACCCATAAGGGGGCGTTCCAGGTGACGCGCCTCCAGTTTGGCGTGAATTCAGCGCCTGGGATTTTCCAGTCACTCGTGGAACGCCTCCTGAAGGGATTGGAGGGGGTGTTGCCTTATTTTGATGACGTGTTAATAACGGGGGGGGGAGTCGGGTTGAATTGGCCAAGAGGTTGGGGAAGGTCCTGACAATATTCGAAAAAGCGGGACTGCGGCTGCGAAAGGACAAATGCGTCTTCTTCGCAACCGAGGTTGAGTTCCTAGGGTTTTGTGTGACTCCTGAGGGAATAAAACCATCCAAGTCCAAGGTGGCAGCCATTAAGAAAGCCCCCCGCCCCACCTCCAAGCCCGAGCTGCAGTCGTTCCTAGGGCTGCTCAATTTTTACCACTCCTTCCTCCCCCGGAAGGCGGCGGTGGCTGAACCGCTGCACAAGCTGCTAAAGAAAGACCAGGCATGGAAGTGGAGCGATGACCAAGAAAGGGCATTTAGTGAGCTAAAAAGCCTCCTAGCGTCCGATGCCATACTGACCCATTTCAACCCCAAACGCCCAGTAGTCCTGACCTGTGATGCGTCTCCAGTGGGGGTGGGGGCGGTGCTGTGCCACATGTTGGAGAACGGAAGGGAGGCCCCGATAGCATTTTACTCCAGGTCCCTGTCCCAAGCGGAGAGAAACTACGCACAAACAGACAGGGAGGCACTAGCAATAGTTGCGGGGACGAAAAAATTTCACGATTTTCTGTACGGCCGCCCCTTCACCATTGTAACAGACCACAAGCCCCTGCTAGGCATCTTTACCGCTGATAAGCCCACCCCACAGATCCTGTCCCCGAGGATGCTCAGGTGGGCCATTTTTCTCAACGCTTATCAGCACGCGTTGGTCTACCGGCCCGGGAAAGAGATCAGCCATGCGGACGCTCTATCTAGGTCTCCCCTCCCCCTAACGCCCAGCCAGGTGAGCAAGGGGGAGCGGGACCATCAGGTTCTCATGATAGAGGTACTGGATTCGCCCCCCGTAGTGCCCGCCGACATTGCCAGAGCGACAGAGAAGGACAAAACGTTAGCGGCAGTAAGCTCCTGGGTGCAGAAAGGGTGGCCCGCGTCCTCCCCAGCGGAGGAGTTCGCTCCATTTTTCAGAAAAAAGCTAGAACTGTCCCTAGAGAGGGGGTGCCTCTTGTGGGGGCAGCGGGTGGTGATTCCCACTTCCCTTCGGCCGCGGGTGCTCAAACTGCTGCACGTCAGCCACCCCGGCATCGTGCGATCTAAGGCGCTGGCCCGGAGTTACTTCTGGTGGCCCCAGCTGGACGCCGACATTGAGCACATGGTCGGCACTTGTGAAAGTTGCCAATGCTCCAGACCAGAGGAGGCCCGCCTTCCCCACAGGGAATGGGACGCGGCTAAGGGGCCGTGGTCCCGGGTGCATGTTGATTTCGCGGGCCCGTTCAGAGGCACCCTGTTCCTCCTTGTAGTGGACGCTTTCTCCAAATGGTTGGAGGTTATCCCAGTCACGAGCACCTCCTCGGCCCAGACCATTAGGCATTTGCGGAGGCTCTTTTCCACGTTCGGCATACCCGACACGTTAATTAGCGACAACGCTAGTTGTTTCACGTCCTCCGAGTTTAGGGCATTCATGGAGATTAACGCCGTCCGGCATATCACCTCCGCCCCGTTTCACCCAGCCACCAACGGCCAAGTAGAGCGCCTCGTCCGCACCACGAAGGACGCGTTGCGGCGCATGGGCCCAGGGGATCTGAACCTACAAGTGTGTCAGTTTCTGCTAGGGTACAGGGTGACCCTGTTGGCGTCAGGATACTCCCCCGCAGAGCTCTTAATGCGCAGGAAACTGACCACCATCCTTACTAGGCTAGACCCCACGAGGGTAGAGGACAAAGGAAGGAACATCGGACTGGAGGCCACAAAGAGTTTCAGTGTAGGCGCCCCCATGCATTGCAGGAATTACGCCAGCACGGGCCCAGCCTGGGTGCCGGGCGTAGTCGTGGAACAAACCGGCCCCGTGTCGTACCGCGTGGAAACCAATACGGGACTCTTGTGGAGGCGGCACGCGGACCAGCTCTGACGCAGGGTCCCCGATGAGCGTGGCGCGGACCAAGCAGAGACAAAGTCAGCGTTAGGGTTCTCCCCCACCCGTTTAGCCCAAGGGGGAGGGAAGGGGGACCGCGGGCCCCCACCAAGGGGGGAGGAGGATATCCTCGTAGATACCCTGGGGGATCTTTCCGAGGAGGAGGAACCCGACCCCATACATATCTCGCGGAAGGTCCCCACAAATGCGGGTACCCCCACCAAGTTAGATTTTGATTTTCAGAACTGGGGGGGTTTCGGAGTGGTCCCCCACCCGTCCAAGCGAGAAGAGGGGTTTTTCGTTAGCCCCGACGGGCCCCGGTCTGCCCACAATGGAGTTTTTCCCTTCCCCTAAGGCCGCCAGACAGCGGCCAACCACTAACGAGTCTCCCTCTCCCATTTCAGGACAAGGGTCCAGGGAACAAAGAAGCAATAACGCCCCCGGGGGGGGGCAGCCCTCGTCACGGCCCAAACGCACATGCAACAAGCCATCTTGGCTGAGAGACTTCGTCTCATCCTAGGGGGGAGGGATGTTGTGTTCTGTAAAGCTGTGCCTTTAACAATGTACCTTTGCCATGTGTTATCAATGTAACCTTTCTGTGTGCAACATTATAACCATCAGCTGTATCAATGTAAACCTGATAAGGGGACGCGAGCTAGTGACCACCAGAGGGCAGTTGCGAGCGTCCAGCTCTCATGGCTCATATTCACCTGGTTCAGCAGCGCGGGAAGATTCCCCGCCACCTCTTCACCTGGTCAAGAAGGGCGTGACCTCCTACGACGTCACGCAGGCAGCAACCAATAGTCTGTCGACGAGCCACATTCAAATGTATAGCCAGCTGTATATATTGAGCTACCCATCCGCCATTACCACATGTTCCTCCGGATCATCATGCAATAAACCTGTGTTAAGCCAACCCTTCGGCTGTTTGATTGTCTTTGGTCCCTTACACTAAAGAATGGAAGTCAAGAACATCTGGAGAACCAAGTTTCAGGAACCCTGAACCACTGCTCTCTAATTGTTATGTCTTCTGTTGGCCTTGCCTCTTGCATTTAACTGGGATACCAAAGTTATGCTGCAGGAAACTGCCCAGCTGATACCTTACACTCAGTGTTTTGGCTAGTAATTGGAGCCATTTTTGGGACAGAACTGTGCCATGGTTTTCTCCCTCGCTGCAACCACTGCAAATCAGATACAAAGAGAGAGAGCACACATTCCACATCACACAACAGCTTTTTTAAACATAATTCTCTGGTGCCCCTCACTGTCTATTCAATTCTCACACATTATGGGTGTTCATCCTTCTCAGCTGATTTCCTTTACTGAAGCCCTTTTGAAGCGCAGCAGAAGAACTGAAATGGCTCCTTTGAGCTCTTTTTTGAACAACACTGGGCAGATTCCTTTTGATGTTGTAGCCATGCCATATAGGGTTTTATATCTAAGGCATTCACTAATGCTGTTCGGGAAACCTTAGGTACCCACCTCATTATGCAGTCAAGTCTGGCTTTCAAAAAGAGAAAGAAAGTTAAAATTCTCCAACAGTTTGTAACTTTGCATAGTTTACACTCATAGGTAAAATTATACAAATTAATTAGTTGTACAATGGCTGATACAAAACTGATTGATAATGAATTATATAGTCAGTTTCAGAAGCAGGTGTAACCAGATGACCTGATCTAATGGTTTTGAATCCCAATCTAGTCAGTTCTAGACTCCAAACTAGTCAGTTTCAGAATTAAACTGAAAAATTTGCAGGCTTGCTTCCTCCTACTTTCACCAACAGTATTCTAGCATAACATTTGTTTCAAAATCACAGGGCTAAACGACTACAGTCTTACAGGAAGAACATTAGCTGACCATTGGTTCAGCAGAAGCCCACAAAATGCAGCCATGTAATCCCCTAGCAGCAGAGGGACAAACACATTCTGGGCACTAAAGGGAGAGCATGTCTTAGAGAGCATGTTACCTATCTTTGCACTGGTAGGGAGGTATACAGCCCTCATAAGTAATATTCATTGATAACCCAGTGAAAAATAGATTTAGTTTCCTATTAAAGAAGGCCAACTCCACAATTCATTGTGGAACAAAAGCTCTGGTTGAATTAGGAGATGTGTGAAGAAACATTTCCTTTTATCTATCCTGAATTGCCCATTGTTTAGCTTCAGTGAATGGCCTTGAGTTCTAGTGCTATAAGCAAGAAGGAGGAAAAAAAGGTCTCCTCACCATTTTTCACTACACCACACATAATTTTGTGTACTTTTATCATTTCTCCAACTCCCTTCCCTTCCCAGAAGATAAACAGCTTCAATTGTTATTACCTTTGCCCAAAAAGATGTTGGTCCAACCCCTAGATCATTTTTGTTGTCCTTTTTCTATTCCTGACTTACATGGAAGTAAGTGCTGCTGGTTCAGCATAATCTATTAATTAAACAGTAAATTGAAGTGTGTGGGCTGAGGAGAACTCATCCTGGGAATAAATTAATTAAGAGTGAAAGGCAGCAGATCAGGAACAAGAAATTATGGTGCATGAAGTAAAGTGGTTCTGAAGCTAAATGTGCATACCAAAAAATAGAGAAAGGTTGGGTACCTCAAACCTTTCTTATGCATTCTCCAGGGAGAACTCCTTCCAATGCATTGCAAACATATCTTTACCTATGAACATTATCTCCTTAATGAATTATTAAGTAAACGAGTCATGGAAGCTCTCCATCTGAGCTGGGATTCTGAGTTTTGAAGGGTTCCAACTCATGTGAAGAGACCCCACAAAGGTAAAAGCTAGTAAAATATTTTGAGAAAGCATGGAAGGTTACAATCAGGTTATTGCATCATCTGGATCCTTGGCTGTAACATCATAGTGATTGCATTGTAAAATTCCCATCTAGGGCTCCTGCCCCTTTGACCTTATTTCTATTTGGCCATTACTTACTCCTGTATGCTCAGCATATGCAGAGAGAAACACTTCATTTCCTTCCTACATATGTAGAGTGAGTCTGATGGGGGATTCCCTGCATGGGTTGGCACCGTCGAAAAATTAGGGTCTCAACACATATCGAAAACACTTGTGGATAGCACAATATGCCCTCTACATGTGGTGGATAAATTCTAACAGATAATACTTGAACAGCCAAGAGAGCATGCCTGTCAACCGTGGCTCCGGAAAATACGGGACCTGCACAAACGGTTCTGCACAGGTCACCTTCTACGCGACCTGTGCAGAACGGTTCTGCCCAGATCGCCTTCTACGCATGCGTAGAAGGCGATCTGTGCAGAAGAGCTGCACAGTACCTCTTTCCCTCCGCTGCCAATTCCGGGGTTTTGGCAGCTGCGGGCGGGAAATGGCGTAAATCGGTGCCGAAAATCGGGAAATCCCAGCCAATCTGGGAAGGTTGACAGGTATGCAAGAGAGACATTGTAGGTGGAAGAACAGCAAGGTAAAGTAGAGGAGGAGAATGCTGATGAGAGAATAAACACAGTGGACGAAGCACCATGGGAAAGTGTCACAGTAAGGAGCAAAAGGAGGAGAAGATGCTCTTCACCAATGGAAATGTAAAACCACTTTCATATTCTTGAAGAGGACTCTGGCAGATGAAGGCATATGCACAAGAAGAGGAACATAACAAACAGCTCCAGTGGGACCCAGTAATAGTTTCCATAAAAAAATTGTATGAAGGAAAGCAGGCCACAAATCACACAGTCTCTTGGGTTTATGTACAAATCCCAGGAGTATGGTAAATGGAAAAGAAGACTGGAAATCTTAGTTGAGTAGGGTGAATATGACATGACTGAAATTTGGTGGGATGACTCCCAGGTTCTGGAATCAAAGAATATACATTGTTCAAAAAGAACAGGAAAAAATAGGAAGGGAGGTGGAGTTGCACTATATGTCCAAAATGTATATTACTGCCAGAAATATAGGAGGGTGAGTTTAGTTGTCCCATCCAGAGTGTCTAGATTTTTATAACGGGGCAAAAATAAAAGGAACATGACAGTTGGGGCCTAATAACAGCCACCCAATCAAGGAGAAGATTTAGATGAAAACTTTGAAAAATAAATTGCAAAATTTCAAAGAGACATGATGTAGTAGTAATGAGAGATTTCAAATATCTTGAGATTTGCTGGGAGGCAACTTCTGCCAAATTTGGCCTTTCGGAGAAATTATGTTGCTGATATGTTTCTCCTACAAACAGTGGGGGAAAAAACTAGAGGATAAGCTAACCTTTTACTTGATTGTAACAAATAGAGAAAACATGGTGGAAGAAGTGGCAGTAAGGGGAAGTTTTAGGGAAGTGACCTTGTTCTACTTGAGTTTTGGATTTCAAAGGAAGCAAAAGCAGAGAGTAGCCACATGTGTATGCTGGATTTTAGGAAAGCCAGTTTTAATAAACTCAGAACAATGATAAGAACATTGCCATGGCAAGAGATCCTAACAGAAAAAGGAGTCCAAAATAGATGGTGTTTCTTAAAAATGGAAATTTTAAAGGCAAAACTAAAAATGATTCCAACAAGGGGGGAGGGGGGGAGTGGAAGACAGCAGAGCAAGCAAGCAAACCTAGTGTGACTTCACCAAGCAAGCTCAATCTGTGAAGGTTGTCCTGAGATTGTTCCAGATGAAAGTCCTTCCCCTTATGTTCGTGGGTAGCCCCCTGGGTTCCCATTCAGATTATTTGAAACTGGAGCCAATTCAATCGCAGTTTTTTAGATCTATACATAGGATTCCATCGTCAATAGCAGAAGCAGTTATGAGATTAGAAGTTCAGCATGTAGCCTGGAAAGCAAAGCTGTGGCTGTGGGTCAAGCTGTGTTTTAAACCTGTGGGCCTAGCCCCTTTAATATTAAGGGATAATTTCCAATCATCCTGGGAAAGGGACATTAGAGTTCAGGTTTGTGGGTTGTCCCATCTCTACCTAGAATCCACGACTTACACCCAAGCTAAAGCCCATAATAGCCCAAAAGCTGAGTGATATCAGCAAGCAAGAGGATATTGCTTTTTTGAAACCGGAGATGTGTTTGGGGGACCAGATTTGGCAGAGCACTCCAGCTCCATATTTGGCTGAAATTTGTTATGTGGAATATCGCAGGCCTTATATGGCCACTAGATTGAACGCCCTCAATACAGCTGGTCTGTTGGGAAGATACAAAGGTATACCATATGCCCAAAGAACCTGTCTCTGTCCCCAGAAAGCGGTTGAATCAACTGAGCATATCCTTCTGAATTGTCCTTTCTATGCTGACATTAGACAAATTCTCATAGCTCCTCTTCTTTGCCAAATCAGATTTGAGCCTAGAGAAAATCAGGTTCGATTTCTCTTGAATAGCATTGCTGCTTTGTCAGCCATACAAGTTTCTAAATTCCTATTTTTGGCCCTCAAACGTCGGAAGATTAAAATTGACAGTATTGACTCAGGCCTATTAACATAGAGTATGTATATCCTGAAGGTAAAGATTGTTAGGCTTAAATGTTAGTTTAAATCTCTGTGTGTTTTCTTGTGCTGACTGACGGTCGAATAATGATGTGTGTGTGTGTGTGTGTGCGTGTGCGTGTGTGTGTGTGCGCGCACGTGTGTGCGTGTGCGTGTGCGTGTGCGTGTGCGTGTGACTTCACCCAAAACTCAGAGTGAACCTGCAAATGGAAAAGGACACATATGGGAGAAGAGGCTGGGTGAGAAGAGTAGGGTATTGCTGAGCCGGTATTGTTCTGGTCTCTTTTAATGGAATGTTGTGTTGTACTTATATTGTATTTTGTAACTTTCTAATTTTGTTTTTCTCTATTTTGCTTCTTGAATTATTGTATTTTTGTATTATTATTGTAGTACTAAATATTGTGTCTTGTACTTGTTATTCTGTATCTGAACCACCTTGAGTCACCTTGTGTGAGTAAGGCGGTATACAAATATAACAAACAAATAAATAAAAAATAAAAAGTACATGTACATACAAGTAACAGAGAATTGCAGGCATGGTGTTAGGAAGGCAAAGGCTGAAAATGAGCTGAGGTTGTCAAGAAATGCTAAAAACATCAAAAAGCATGTATTTAGCAAAAGAAAGAGAAAATAAATAGTGGCTCATCTACACGATGGGGAAATGATAACATATAAAAGGAAAAGGCAGAAGTGTTCAATTCTTGCTTTAGATTGTAGAAGGAGAAGGTGATACCTTGAATCATGAAAGCTCACAATTATTTTTTATTTAGTGACCAAAAAAAGGTACATTTGTTTTGTATATGGATCACATGGCTGATATGTTCATTTTTGAAACTGCTTTAGATTGCTCTTTGATATTTCTGGAAAATGTGAACTACAAGTGAAGGAGATAGGATTGCAGCTTAAAACTGATAAATAGTCAAGGAATACCTTATTACTTTCAATGAGTTCCAATCTCCAGGGCCTGTTGAACTGTATTTAAGAATATTGAAAAATGAAAATGGGTGAGGAACCCCATTTTTCTTGAAATTATTGAAGAAGGGAGAAGTGCCAGATGACTGGAGGAGAGCTAATGTTGTCTCTAATTTAATTTAATTTAATTTAATTTAATTTAATTTAATTTAATTTAATTTAATTTAATTTAATTTAATTTAATTTAATTTAATTTAATTTAATTTAATTTAATTTAATTTAATTTAATTTAATTTAGGCTAAGATGCTGACTGGGAGGTGGAAGGTCAGCAGTTCGAGAAATTGCAAGTAGATAAATAGTGACCACTTTGGTGGGAAAGTATGCACTCTGGTGTCTAGTCATGCCTGCCACATGACCACGGAAACATCTGCAGAAGCAGACAGTGCTGGCTCTTCAGCTTTGAAACAGAGATGAGCACTGAACCCTAGAGTTGGATACGACTGGCTTTGGAGCGAGGGAAACCTTTACCTTTACCACCTCTATCCTCAAAAAGGACAAAAAAGCAGGAATCTGAGAACTACCGGCCAGTCAGCCTGATTCAATTCCAGGAAAATTTCTGGAACACATGATAAAGGTGTTATTCTGCAAGTACCTGAAAGCAATGCAGTGATAACTAGAAATCAATACAGAAATCAAGAACAAATCCTGCCAGACTAATCTTATTTCATTGTTTGATTGGGTAATCGTCCTGGTAGATAGCGGAAATACTGTAGATGTAATAAAGCTTGACTTCAACAAAGCTTTTGAGGAAATGCCCCATGATCTTCTGATTAGCAAACTAACTAGTTGTAGGGTGGATAGACTAACTATCAGGTAGGCAAATAGCCGATTACAGCACTGTACTCAGATAATGATTATCAATGGCTCCTTCTCAAACTGGGAGAAATGAACAAGTAGGGTACCATGGGGCTCAGTCCAATGCTCTTCAACATTTTATTAATGACTTAGGTAAGTGGGTGCAGGGAATACATATCAGATTCGCGGATAACAAAAAGACGGGTAGAGTAGCGAATACCCCTGAAGACAGAAACAATATTCAAAAAGATCTCAATATGCTCAAGCACTAGGCTGAAAACAACAGAATGAAATTTAACAGCAATAGTGCAAAATTCTACACTTTGAGTGGGGACCCAAATACACAATTACAAGATGAAGGGATATTTGGTTCAGTAATGCTACATGCAAGAATGATCTTGGAATTGTTGTAGATTACAAGCTGAATATGAGCCAACAATACAGTGTGGTGGTAGTGGTGGTGCCTGGTAGTGGTGGTGGGGGAGGCACATGCTATTTTAGACTGCCTTACAAGAAGTATAGTCTTTCAAAACCCATGAGGTACTAGTTCCCCTCTATTTGACAGTAGTTAAACCTCATCTAGAGTACAGTGTCAAGTTCTACACTTTAAGGATTCCAGCAAACTGGAACAAGTTCCAAGGAGGGCAACAAGGATGATCAGGGGACTAGAAACCAAAACCTATGAAGAAAGGCTGATAGAACTGAGCATGTTTAAGCCTTGAGGAAAAGGAGGTGGCTGGTGGGTGGGATAGAGCACTTTTCAAATACTTGAAAGATAGTCATAAAGAGGAGGGGCAGGATCTGTTCAGGATCATCCATGGCATAGGACATGTAATAATGGGCTCAAGTTACAGGAAGCCAGAACACTAGAAAAAACTTCTTAACTGTTACAACAGTATGACAATTGAACCAATTATATCAGGAGGTAGTGAATACTCCAACACTGTAAGCATTCAAGAGAACATTAGACAACCATCTGTCAGATATGCTTTGATTTGGATTCCTGCATCGAGCAGAGGGCTGGACTCAGTGGCTTTATAGGCCCTTTCAAACTCCATTATTCTATTATTGTGTTTTTTTTTAAATTACCCAATGTAGACAGAGGATCAAGGATACCATAGCAGGGGGCATCAAAGGCCACAGAAAGACATCCAGGAGAATTGATGAGGAATACATTCCTCTGTCACTTGCTTTGAAGTAATTTCCATCCCCAGACCCTGGTTTTAGACTGCAATGTCTCAGGAATGTCCATTCAGGTACCTTGCCTTCAAACAGGAGATTAACTACAGCCTGTTTGGTAATAAGTTACACCATCAGGAATCCAGGGAAGATTTTTTTTTTTTTGCAGGACCTGTGTCACCACTTCAGCCAGGATGAAAAATGCATAAGCGATTCTCAGCGGGAAGAGACTATTTTTGGTGGTAGGAGTGTATAAATCTCCAGGTTTCAGAGAATTGTTCATCTGGCAGAAACAGGATCATTATGAAACCATATTGTGTTACTTCAGAACAAGGAAGCAGGCATTGGGGAGATGGGCTTGGCTGGGATCCACTGGTGCCTCTGTTTCTCTCCTTGACATGGCTTTGTGTATTCCAGCTGTCAATCTCAATTCTTATGATTTCTCTGTCTCTTTTCAGAAATATCCTAAAGCCAAATCATCCTTTGAAGTTGCCCTGTGTCAATAATACTCCTTAGTCTTTCAACCTAGTTTCTAAAGACATATAGCTTCTATGGATGTCAAACTTAAATGTCCAAATATGATAAACAAAAGGGGAAAATATAAGGGATTCAGCCACAGTAAACTATTTTAAACCCCATTGATGTCAATGGGAGACATTTAACATGTGTTATGGGGGCAATTTGATTTTTAAAGGGGGGAAATCAATGTCTTTGTGATTCTACTTTACCTTCAAAGTTGCATGATTACATGTAAATAATTTTGATTAGAAAGGGATGAGATATAAATCTCAACAAACAATCCAATAATAAGCAGGTTCCATATTTTTATTTTCAAAGAACCAAAGGTGGTTGTAAGATCTTGGCTGAAATCAATACAACAATCCAGCTCTGCATTTTAGTGCATAAAGAAAAGAAAAAGAAATAAAAGGGGGGAGGGTTTGTATGTTGAAAAGACAAAAGAAAAAAGTTAATTGATCAAGTTATTGTTGGATGGGATTCTGCCTACCAAAGCTATGATCAGTTCTCTAATGAGTACCTAGCATGTTGGGGGCAAAATGCTAATTACCTTGTGAACCAGCCAGAGAGTGCACTAAACACTATGGGGTGGTATAAAAGTGTAATTGATATTGCTAGTATTTCTGCATAGATTTCAAATATCACCTGCTTTGAACAATTCTGAAGAGCAAGACAACAAATGGATTTAAGTAATGAAAGATTGCTTTTTCGGACTCCTAGTGTATTCCCATGGCTAGTGTTACTGCTGGCTGTAGGATTCTGGGTGCTGTAATTTTTAAAAGTGACTTTTCCACCCTTTGGAAAATGCAAGCAGGTGTTGCTGGAAACTGCCTTTCTTCCTTCTACTACTGCCAGAGATGGGGAAAGAGGTGTAAAAAGTGTGACACTGTGAAGCCACTAACAATAGGTGCTGGTAATAGAACAGCAGCTTTCCAGGAGGGGAAGATTTCTTGACGTTCTAGAGCACGGGTGCCCAAGCTATGGCCCATAGGTTGGATCCAGTCTCAATGCCAATTCATCCAGCCTACACCACCCTCATTGCTCCTGGAAGCAGAAGTAAAACATGCCCGTACTTTTTGGGCCATGTGCCGGTCACGTGGTTCAGCAGGTGCCAGTCACATGGTTCAGTAGGTCATGTGGTTCCTCCGTATGGGTGCATTTTACTTCCGATTCTGGGAGTGATGAGGGCGGCATGGGCCAGATGAATTGGCATCGGGGCTGGATCCAGCCCACGGGCCATAGTTTGGGCACCCCTGGTTTAACAGAGAAAATGGCAGCTTAAAATCTATCTCATCATGTTGCAAAACAGATTACAAGGCAAGTTTTACTTTCGCTTCTGGTGGGAGGAACCACATGACCGGCCTGCTGAACCACATGGCCGGCACACGGCTCAAAAAGTTTGGACACCCCTTCCCTTCCCCAGAGCATCCTCCCTGTAGCCTACAAAAAAGGAGGAGGCGGACATGCTAACCTGTTGTCTTTTGCAGAAAGGGGAACTGCTTGGAGAGTGGGTGGGTAGGTAGGTTGGTGGAATATCCTGAGAGAAAACCAGCCCTAGCTAGGGGGGCTGATCAGGGAGAGGGAGCTGCTGTCTGCAGGCAGACTGCTGACAGTGGGACTTCTGGAGTGTTGGAGCATCAATTAACCTTTTGCGGGGGCCTGTGCCAGTGCCAATCATCCCAAGCAGCTTTCCCAGGAAGAGCTGTGATAGGCTGCAAAGTGTCGCATGGCCTGCAACTGCAGAGAATCGGGAGAGACCAGGGGGAAGCAGCCGCCACCTGAGCCAGAGCCGTGGATGTCCCACGCTAAGGGTTTTATCTCCTCTCCTCATTAAGTTTATGAAGGCGATGCTTCTCCTCTGTGTCACGGGGCTGCTGTTAGAATACTAATGGGGAGAGGTATTCGTTCCAGCCTTCCAGCTGCTGCTGCTGCTGTCAGGCAATTTCATCAGCACCAACCCTCTCTGACCTTGCTATTTTTAACTTTCCTAGGTCAGGCCAAGCAGAACAGCAGAGACAGTATCACAGCAGACTCTAGGATTAACCAAGTGCTTTAAGAAAGCACAGAATGAAGCCCCCTTTTTACCTGGAGGAAGAGGGTTCTGTAGTCCAACCTGCCCCCTGGTGCTAATGAGGAGTTCGGTGTGTGTAAAAAGGGCCCTACTTTCAGAAATCAAACTGGGGCATAGATCACAAAGCCAAAATCAAACTGGGACTTCTCCGTGGTTATCATATTTGTAATCCATATTTGTAGTGGCTCAAGTGGCTAAGACACTGACTGGGAGGCAGAAGGTCAGCAGTTGGATTCCCGAGTACTGCAGGATGGAATGAGCTCCTGCCTTTGTCCCAGCTCCTGCCAACCTAGCAGTTCGAAAGCAAGAAATTGCAAGTAGATAAATAGGGACCACTTTGGTGGGAAGGTAATAGCATTCCCTGTTAAATTTCAATATGTTGTTTACAGAAGCAAACAGCGCTGGCTCTTCGGCTTTGAAACAGAGATGAGCACTGAACCCTAGAGTCAGATACGACTGGCTTAGTGGTTAAGATGCTGAGCTTGACAACTGGTAGGTCAGGAGTTCAAGACCTGAGTGCTGCACAATGGAGTGATCTCCTGCCAACTAGGCAGTTCAAAACTGAGAAATTGCAAGTAGATAAATAGGTATCACTTTGGCAGGAAAGGTAACAGCATACTGTGTGCTCTGGTGTCTAGTCATGCTTGCTACATGATCACGGAAATGTCTACAGATGCAGACAACATTAGCTCTTTGGTTGTAAATAGAGATGAGCGCCGACCCCTTGAGTCGGACATGACTGGGTTTTGAACAAGGGAGACCTTTACCTAAGGAAGAGAGAGATAACACAGTCTTCGGGGTTTTTTTACAAAAAAAACATTAAAACAAACAGCCCCCACAACCACCATTAAAAAGTAGTATTTCATTAAAGTGGATTGGCAGTATGTGGAAAGGAAATGTGATGATCCAAGCATTGCTGCATGTGTAATGGTTTGTTAAGTCTGTTAAACACAAAATATCTGGAAAAGATATTTGCCCAGCACACAAAGGTAGACACACAAATACAAGCGCACAGCCTTCCTCTATGCTGTACTATGCATAACAGATGAAGGGGGGGGGGGGAGTAGCAAGGGATGACAAGGAGAGATAAGTCTATTTAGGCTTCCCATTCTGCATACCCCATTCTGTGTGGTTTGGCGTATACCTTAAGTAGTTCATTTCTATTCCACCATTCTCCAGATGCAGGGACCCAAGGCAGCTTGGAAAATTATTTAGGGGAAAAGGTAGCTAAATGCCCAATATCCAGGATTCTATTGGTTGGTTATGACAGTGTAAGTACAGTGATGGGCATCAGCAGGTTCGCACCCGTTCACCAGAACCGGTAGCAGAAATTCTGGCTGGCCTCGCCCATCCAAGTTTTGAAATAAAGTAGTCCTATTGTGGGTGCAATGCAGAACTTTCCCCCTGGCCACGGCCATCATACCATGCCCACAGTGTAGTGGTAAAAAATTTGGAGACCACCACTGTACCTAATTTGGCATAATTTGCATTGCAGTTTGTATCCCTTGTCATGTAGCCACTTATGTGACTGGCATGTGGTGAGGCACACAAGCAGTTAATTAGCAGACATTTACAGCTATAATTTACACCATTGCACTTACACCTAAAAGGGACTGCAGTGGCTTAGTGGTTAAGATGCTGGACTTGATGACTGGAAGGTCAGCAGGTCAGCAGTTCAAGACCTGGGGACTACATGGCGGTTTGAATGCCCATCTCTGTCCCAGCTCCTGCCAACCAAGCAGTTCGAAAGCGAGAAATTGCAAGAAGATAAATAGGTACCACTTCAGTGGGAAGGTAAAACAGTGTTCTGTGCACTCCGGTCTAGGCATGCCTGCCACATATCCACGGAAATGTCTGCAGATGCAGACAGCGCTGGCAATTTGGCTATAAATGGCACTGAAACCTAGAGTCGGATATGACTCACTTTCAAGCAAGGGCAACCTTTACCTTTAGGTAAAGGTTTTCCTTGCTCGAAAACCAATTGTATCCAACTCTAGGGGTCAGTGCTCATCTCTGTTTCAAAGCCGAAGAGCCAGCTGTCTGCTTCTGCAGATGTTTCTGTGGTCATATGGCAGGCATGACTAGACACCGGAGCACACGGAATGCTGTTACCTTCCCACCGAAGTGGTCACTATTTATCTACTTGCAATTTCTTGCTTTCGAACTGCTAGGTTGGCAGGAGCTGGGACAAGGATGGGAGCTCATTCCATCCTGCAGTACTTGGGAATCGAATCTAACAGGGTGACCCTTATAATGTTAAAGTATTACTAGCCTCAAATAAAACAATTTTAAAACACATCAGAAAGAGTATCATTGTAGCAGTGTTCTCTTTATTTTTTTATAGTCCAAGGCCTCTGCTTTTCTTTAAAAATAAATTACTTATTAAATAAATAATTATTTTAAATTGTTCAAATGGAAAATTTGGTGTTAATTCATACTTTCTCTCTTATCATGATAGGAATCAGTGATGTTCTTTTCTTTAACGGGAATTCTTAGCTTGTATGGGGTTTGTTTTTTCTCCAGACAGTTTGAAAATACAGTACTTGCAGTCTTTTTATACAGTTACATTTCCTGCTTTGTGATACTAAGTGATACCTAGTGATAGTTGCCACATTAATTCCTTAGATAGAACCAAACTAGGAGAAGTCACATGTAACATTTTTAATGGTAAGAAACTGACTATATGTTTTGAAAATCTGAAGTTCAAAGCAAGGTATCTAGCTTCTTTTTTCCAGCCCCAGGGAATTAGTAGCCATTGATCAAATGTTTCTTCACCCTTCAGGAGTTTGTGGTGTTGGACGCATTTAAGATATTCAATGTCAGGGTCTGATGCCTAATCTTTGCCCCAGGAGTCATACAGAACTTACAGACCTCCGGGATGGGGTGGGGGTTAGATGCCTGTGTCTGTCACAGCTGGCATTTATCCCAATAAAGATTTAAATCCAGAATGAAACCAGACAATCATCTTCAATCATATGAAAATTCATTGAGATATCAAGCTAGAACTCTTTTCTATGTTGTAATAATTCAAGGTAACACCAGCTTGTCTACTTCTACAGCTTTGTTTATCTACATTACTTCTACATGCACAGAAAACTATACTGTAATTATCCAAAAGTCTTGCATCCATGAAAAACTGTATGCATGAATACTAAGGTCATGATACAATTCAAAATACAGGAGTATAAAAAGACAAAATAAATCCACTCTAGCAACTTGTGAAGTGTGGGTTGCCCGTGGTAATAATTGGCTAAACCTTTCCCCAGGGGTTCGCTCGGCCTTCCACAGATCCGGGGATCAACCGAGCTTGGCAAGAAAGGCAATTGGGGTGCGGGCTAGTTAGTTAGTTTGGGGGGTGAATCAGAAAGCCTTGGCTGACAGTTACAATAGAAACGGGGCAAAAACCAAAGATGATGACTCTAATGGAAATACACAACCCTCTTTTTCTGGCTGCAGATTAAGATGGGCAAATAAGCCGCACAAGCTAGGTACCTTGAGTCAATACACATAGGCAGGAACAATGGGTTTTGCCAGCCCAGACCTTAATTAGTTGTGGGTTGTCTATTAACCACAGGGCAATGTCCAAGAGCAGGTATTGTCTTGACCACCAGAAAATGCCACGTATGCAAGCCTTCTGTATTAGGGGGTCACGCACATCTTACTCACGTATCACCCCAAGGCAGGGTAATAAATATGTACCACCCAACCGAGATCGGGGCTGGACATCACCGCATGATTGTCTCGAGTGTCTTCCTTGTGGCCAGCCACTCACACACCTGGGAGCCATCACAACAGTGAAGAATGTCAGGACTAGAAACTTAAGTATATTGAAATAATGAAAAGAATGCTTAAGAATGTTCAACTTGCTTTCTAAAAATTTTGGGACATTTACAATAAAAAGTGGAGAGTACATCTATAAAATCCATCACATTTTGGCTCCCTCTGAAGGCTCTGCCAGTCACAGGAGATGGGAACACCTGAGGACTTTGTCTGTTGGGTTGTTATGCTGATGTGATGTTTTTGGAAATTTTGTATTGCTTTACTTGTTTTTGCTATAATGTATTCTTGGTTTTGTTATTTTGTATCTTTAGATTATAGTTTTGATTATATTGTCATACCGTATTTCTGAATTTTGTATCTTATTATTGTATCTTTAAATGTCTTGTAAGCCGCTTTGAGTCATCCATTGGATTGAGGGAAGCAGGATATAAAAAAACATTATTGTTGTTGTTGTTGTTGTTGTTGTTTAGAGTTAAAAACAGCTCATCCAGCCCAAACAGGTTGAATATATGGGGAGAAATCCATGATGATTTTGTGTTGTTAGCTTCTAAAGAAGAAACCTGTTATGTTGCTACATGCCTCAGAAACTAGGGACAGGATTCAAAAAGATTTTAATAGGCTTATGTACTGGACTGAAAACTACATAACGAAATTTAACAGGGATAAGTGCAAAATTCTACATTTAAGGGGGGGGGGGGACCAAACACACAATTACAAGATGGGGGATATTTGGCTCAGTAGGCTCAGAATAGGCTCTTAGAATTGTTGTAGGTCACAAGCTGAATATAAATCAATAGTGCAATATGGTTTGTGGAGAAAGACCAATGCTATGTTAGGCTGCATTAATAAATGTATAGTCTCCAAAAGCTGTGAGGAACTAGCCCCCCTCTATTAGACACTAATTATGCCTCATCTACAGTACACTGACCAGTTATGGACACCACACTTTAAGAAGGATCCCAACAAACTGAAAAAGTTCTGAAGAGGGCAACAAGGATGATTAGGGGACTGGAATCCAAACCCTATGAGGAAGGTCTGAAAGAACTGGGCATGTTTAGCCTTGAGAAAAAAGGGAATATGATAGCACTTTTCAAATACTAGATGGGTAGTCATAAATACGAGGTGCAGGATCTGATTTCAATAATCCTAGAGTGCAGGATGCATAACAATGGACTCAAAGTATAGGAAGAAGATATAGGCTGAGTATTAGGGGTATGTGTGTCCTAACTGTCAAAGCAGTACAACAATGGAACCAATTACTCCAAGAGCTGGTGAGAACTCCAACATTGGAGATATTCAAGATAAAATTGGACATCCAGCTACTGGATTTGCGTTGACTTGGATTCCTGTATTAAGCAAGTGCCTGGACTCATGTCCTCATAAACCTCTTCCAACTCAATTATTCTATGATCCAATTAACTGACACTGTGGATAACTGAACATTTTCTCATATCATCTGCAGATGATCAAAGGATAATATACAGTGGAACAACTTAGTTCAGGGGTGCCCAAACTATGGCTTGTGGGCTGGGTCCAGCCCCCAACACCAATTCATCTGGCCCGTGAAGCCCTCGTTGCATGTGGGCACATTTTACTTCCACTTCTGGGAGCGTTGAGGGCTTTGCAGGCCAGATGAATTAGTGTCAGGGGCGGATCCGGCCAATGGGCCATAGTGACCAGCCCCCTGAACCACATGACTGGCCCAGAGCCCGAAAAGTTTGGGCACCCATGACTTGGTTGAACCCCTGAAAACCTGTGCATGCAATTGGAACAATCCACCCCAAAGAGTGGGCTATATGCCCATGTAGACAGCCTCTAAGTTATGTGACTGACTTAATTCTGGAAATTTTTCTTATTTTGCATTATTTATTAAAGGACACCGGGCGCTCCCTTTCCCTCCCGGCCAGACCGGCGGGAGATGAACAGGCACAGCTGGAGGGAGTTTCGGCAGGCAGCCTCAAAAGTGGGGCCGACGCTGCCAATGCCAAGGACACCGGGCGCTCTCTTTCCCTCCCGGCCAGACCGGCGGGAGATGAACAGGCACAGCTGGAGGGAGTTTCGGCAGGCAGCCTCAAATGCGGGGCCAACGCTGCCAACGCCAAGGACACCGGGCGCTCTCTTTCCCTCCCGGCCAGACCGGCGGGAGATGAAAAGGTACAGCTGGAGGGAGTTTCGGCAGGCAGCCTCAAAAGTGGGGCCGACGCTGCCAACGTCAAGGACACCGGGCGCTCTCTTTCCCTCCCGGCCAGACCGGCGGGAGATGAACAGGCACAGCTGGAGGGAGTTTCGGCAGGCAGCCTCAAAAGTGGGGCCGACGCTGCCAACGCCAAGGACACCGGGCGCTCCCTTTCCCTCCCGGCCAGACTGGCGGGAGATGAACAGGCACAGCTGGAGGGAGTTTCGGCAGGCAGCCTCAAAAGTGGGGCCGACGCTGCCAACGCCAAGGACACCGGGCGCTCCCTTTCCCTCCCGGCCAGACCGGCGGGAGATGAACAGGCACAGCTGGAGGGAGTTTCGGCAGGCAGCCTCAAAAGTGGGGCCGACGCTGCCAACACCAAGGACACCGGGCGCTCTCTTTCCCTCCCGGCCAGACCGGCGGGAGATGAACAGGCACAGCTGGAGGGAGTTTCGGCAGGCAGCCTCAAAAGTGGGGCCGACGCTGCCAACGCCAAGGACACCGGGCGCTCCCTTTCCCTCCCGGCCAGACCGGCGGGAGATGAACAGGCACAGCTGGAGGGAGTTTCGGCAGGCAGCCTCAAAAGTGGGGCCGACGCTGCCAACGCCAAGGACACCGGGCGCTCTCTTTCCCTCCCGGCCAGACCGGCGGGAGATGAACAGGTACAGCTGGAGGGAGTTTCGGCAGGCAGCCTCAAATGCGGGGCCAATGCCAAGGACCGCCGCTGTGTTCGGCCCCGGCGGGGGCGAAGAGGCTCGCTGGCCTCACCATCGGCCGGCGTTTTGGGCCCCGCCCCCCACCCCTCGCCAGGACTCAAAAGGCGAGGGGGCCTGCCGGACGAAACATCACCGCCGCTGTGTTCGGCCCCGGCGGGGGCGAAGAGGCTCGCTGGCCTCGCCATCGGCCGGCGTTTCGGGCCCTGCCCGGCAGTTGAGGGTTCAACACAGTTGTGGAAGAATGCCCCACCACTTCCATCACCACCGGAGCCGTGCGGAGGGTGGTGGGGGGAGTGAATGGGGCGGTTTTATATTGGGGTGGAAGGGAGGGAGGGAGAGATTGCCAGCCCAGCCAGGAAGGAGAGGCAGCATTCTGTCCAGGGCAAGCAGGGAGGCTCCGGAGACCAATATAGAGGTTGTGATGGGCATGGGGCGATATAGCGGGTACCGAGGGGCGGGCCGCACCCGGGGAACGCGGGGCAGATGCTTAGTAGCTGTCCCTCGTTCCAGCCCCACGGTTACACCTCTAGGTCCTGAGCAGCTGACCCAGGGTGACCCTGTCCTTAGGCTGCTGCTGATGAATGCCAGGTCGGTATGTAATAAGGCCCCCCTGATACAAGACTCTATTATGGGGGAGCGGGCCGACTTGGCATGTATTACTGAGACCTGGCTGAGACCAGAGGATGGGGTTCCTCTGTCAGAATTGTGTCCAGCTGGGTTCAGTATTTGGCACCAGCCTAGGGATAAGGGTAAGGGCGGTGGCGTCGCCATCATAGCCAGGGAGTCACTGGGAGTCACCAGGGCTACTGCTCCACAAATTCTGGGTTGTGAGGCCCTGCTTCTGCGTCTGGGCTCTAAGGGTCAGTTGGGAGTCTTACTCCTGTACCTGCCCCCTTGCAGGGTAAGGGACTCCCTGCCTGAGCTCCTCGAGGCCATCTCAGCATTGGCGTTGGAGTTCCCTAGACTGATGGTTCTGGGGGACTTCAATTTACCCTCGCTGGGGACTGGCTCCGAGGTGGCTCAGGAGTTCATGGCTTCCATGGCAGCTATGGACCTGATTCAGGTAATTCAGGGCCCGACCAGGGGCAGTGGCCACACACCAGATTTAATCTTTTTGTCGGAGCGGTGGCAGAGTGATCTGAGATTACGGAAATTAGACATAACACCTGTGCCATGGTCAGATCACTATTTGGTGGCTCTAGACTTCCTGGGTACGTCGCTTCACCGTAGGGAGGCAGGGCCTATTAGAATGGCCCGCCCCAGGCAACTGATGGATCCTGATGGATTCCAGAGGGAACTGGGGGATTTTCCTCTGGATCGGCAACACGATTCGCCCGAGGCACTGGTCGACCTGTGGAACAGGATGACAACAGCGGCCTTGGATGAAATCGCACCACTACGGCCTCTCAGAGCTTGTTGTGTTCTAATAGTGTAACCTTCTACTTGTGATATCAATGTATCTGAACCAATGTAACCTTGCCAATGAGTAACAATGTAACCTTCAGCTGTATCATATAAACCCTGTAATAGGACGCGAGCTAATGACCACCAGCTGGCAGCAGCGAGCATCCAAGCTCTCTTGGTTCAAACCCATCAAAGACCGCAGCGCGGGAAGCTTCCCGCCGCTACCTACACCTGGACAAGAAGGGCGTGACCAACCATGACGTCACGCGGACCAGTAGCCAACGGGCTACCGTGGAGCCACATTCAAACATGTCCCTGCCATATATATAGAGCTGTTCGTCCGCCATTACCTCATGTTCCCTCTGCCCACCATGCAATAAACCTGAGTTAACCCAGCCTTTGGCTGTGCCTTGTGTCTTGACTCTCATACATTAAATTGGCGACGAGGATGGGATGATGGATCCCCACGGAGCCAGGACACAGAGCGGGTTCAACATCACCAAACCGCAAGACTGGGAGCTCTTTGAGATGGACTTCCAGGCGGCACTGGTGGAGCTCAAAGTCAAAGAAGACGACGAGGAAAGGAAGAGGGCCATCCTCACTCGCATGCTTGGGATGGAAACCAAGCGGACGCTGGTGGGCATCCTTGCACCGAAGAAGATGAGCGATTTCAAAGCCGGTGACATCATGAAAATGCTGCGTGAGCGTTTCCGACCCTCGAGGGCAATGTTTCCCGCTCGGAGTGCGTTTTGGAGGCGAGTTCAAGCGCCGGACGAGTCGGTAGAAGCCTTCGTAACGGCTATGAGGGTAGCCGCCGCCCCCTGCAAATGGGACCACATCCTAGAGATGGCCCTCAGGGACGGAGTGCTGTGTGGCCTGAAGGACAAGGAAGTACAGCGCAGCTTGATGAACAGGGAGCCACCACCCACACTGGAAGAGGTTGTAGAGGCCACGGAAGCCGCGGAGTCCACGCATGCTGGAGTAGACGAGATGCACAAGTGGCGTGAGTGGCGTCCGAGGGCCGGCAAGGCGGAAAACTCGTCGCACGGGAAGTCCGGTCAGTCGGTGCATGCAACCCGACCGACCTCGAAATCGTCGTCAGGAAGTAGCGATGGCGAGGAGGTCCAGAAGGTCCGGAGAGGCGGGCGCCGCTGCGATGGTTGCGGAGCGGCCCATGAGCGCGTGAAGTGCCCATTCAGGAAAGCCGAGTGCTTCAACTGCGGACGTCGGGGGCACATCGCCAAGGCGTGCAGGAAATGGAAAGAGGGCCGGAGACATTCGCAAGACCGTTCAGCCAGACCGGACCGTCCAGCGAGGCCCAAAGATGGCGCCCGGGCCACGAGGAAGCAGGACGGCGTGGGCCGCATCTCGGACGACAGCGAGGGCGACGCTCCTGTGTTCAACGTGTCTGCGGGACAGCCCCATTACTTTGTTGAGGTACTAGTACAAGGGACCCCTATTAGGATGGAAGTTGACTCGGGGTCCTCCTATTCTATAATTCCCCAGAGAGAGTTCTTGAAAATCGACCCCCACGTGCGGCCCAAACTTAAAGCGTTGAGGGCCACACTACGGGACGTTCAGGGGAACAGCATTCCTGTGTTGGGGGTCGGAACGTTCCGGGTTCGCTTTAAGAGACATTCTGCGGAACTTCCCCTAGTGGTGCTAAAAGGGGGGAGTTGTAGCCTCCTCGGAACACAGTGGTTTCAGCCCTTAGGCCTGTTCATAGGGGGGGTGCATGCCGTAGGCGAGGACCCAATACAAGCAGTGTGTGACGCACACCCCGCCGTTTTTAAAAGTGGACTGGGAAAGTTCAAGGGACCCCCTGTAGCCTTCGACTTAGACCCGGAGGTCCGCCCGATAAGACTCAAACCGCGCAGGGTACCGTTCGCGCTTAAGGACAAAATAGAGGCGGAACTGGACAAACTGGTGGGTCAAGGAATTCTCGTTCCTGTGGATTCCGCGGAGTGGGAGACTCCAATTGTAACAGCACTGAAGGCTAACGGGGAGGTGCGCATTTGCGCTGATTATAAGTGTACCATTAATAAGGCAATCCGCCCTAATGCATACCCGGTGCCAGTGGTCAGCCACCTTCTGGCCAGGCTGAATGGGGGAAAGTGTTTCGCTAAACTCGATTTAGCACAGGCCTACCAGCAACTCCCAGTAACCCCCGCCACAGCGGCGGCACAAACAATAGTCACACATAAGGGGGCGTTCCAGGTGTCGAGGTTACAGTTCGGCGTGAACTCGGCACCTGGCATTTTTCAGTCGCTAGTGGAACGCCTCCTGAAGGGGCTGGAGGGGGTGTTGCCATATTTTGATGACGTGTTGATAACGGGGGGGAGTAAGGCCGAGCTGGCCCACAGATTGGATAAGGTCCTGGCCGTGTTCGAGAAAGCGGGGCTGCGACTGAGAAAAGACAAATGTGTATTTTTCGAAACAGAGGTTGAGTTTTTAGGGTTCCGTGTCACACCCGAGGGAATTAGGCCGTCCAAATCTAAGGTGGCCGCCATTAAGAAAGCCCCTCGCCCCACTTCCAAAACCGAGCTTCAGTCATTTCTGGGGCTTCTCAATTTCTACCATACCTTCCTTCCACGGAAGGCGTCTGTTGCCGAGCCGCTTCATCGGCTGCTTAAAAAAGAGGAAAAATGGCTGTGGGGTGACGAGCAAGAAAGAGCGTTCTCAGAGTTAAAGCAACTCCTCACATCCGAGGCAATTCTGACTCATTTCGACCCCAAACGGCCCATAGTTTTGGTCTGCGATGCATCCCCGGTGGGGGTGGGGGCGGTGCTTTGCCACGTGTTAGACGACGGAAGGGAGGCCCCGATAGCGTTTTATTCAAGGTCCCTGTCCCAAGCAGAGCGGAATTACGCACAGACCGATAGGGAGGCACTAGCGATAGTAGCGGGAACCAAGAAATTTCACGATTTTCTGTATGGTCGGCCGTTCAAGATCGTTACTGATCACAAGCCCCTGTTAGGGATCTTCACTGCAAATAAGCCCACGCCACAGATCCTGTCCCCGAGGATGCTGCGGTGGGCTATTTTTCTTAACGCATATCAACATGAGTTAGAATACCGGCCAGGGAAGGAAATCAGCCATGCAGACGCGCTCTCACGGTCGCCGTTACCATTGTCGGACGACCAGAAGGCAGGGGTAAGAAGAGACCGCCAGGTATTGCTAATAGAGGTTTTAGAGTCACCCCCGATAGTACCGGCCGACATTGCCAAGGCGACCGGAAAGGATAGAACACTAGAGAAGGTATGCTCGTGGGTGCAGAAGGGGTGGCCGGCGTCATCCCCAGGCACGGAATTCGACCCATTCTTCCGAAAGCGAGTGGAGTTGTCTTTAGAGAGGGGGTGCCTGTTGTGGGGCCAACGGGTGGTGGTCCCTACGTCCCTGCGGCCGAAGGTGCTAAAGCTGTTGCACGTCAGCCACCCGGGGATCGTCCGTTCCAAGGCGTTGGCCCGGAGTTACTTCTGGTGGCCCCAGCTGGACGCCGACATAGAGCAGATGGTTGGCACTTGTGAGGCATGTCAATGCTCTCGACCGGAGGTGGCCCGCCTACCGCATAGGGAATGGGACGCAGCAAGGAGACCGTGGTCCAGGGTGCACGTAGATTTTGCTGGCCCATTCCGGGGAACCATGTTTCTCCTGGTGGTGGACGCATACTCAAAGTGGCTGGAGGTCATTCCGGTAAAGAGCACATCCTCCGCCACTACCATTCGCCAGCTAAGGAGGGTCTTTTCCACGTTCGGTTTACCCGACACGTTGGTCAGCGATAACGCCAGCTGTTTCACGTCCACTGAGTTCGCAGCATTCATGGAGGCAAATGCAATTCGGCATGTCACATCCGCGCCGTTTCACCCGGCCACGAATGGCCAAGTGGAACGGTTGGTGCGCACCACAAAAGATGCGCTGCGGCGCATGGGCTCGGGAGATCTAAATCACCAAGTTTGTCAATTTCTATTAGCGTACAGGGTGACCCCGTTAGCGTCTGGTTACTCGCCGGCCGAGCTGCTGATGCGGAGGAAACTGACCACGCTTTTGTCCAGGCTAGACCCGTCGAGGGTCGAGGATAAAGGGAAGAACATAGGGTTAGCGGTCTCGAAAGGTTTCGGCATAGGCGATCCTGTACATTGCAGGAACTATGCCAACGCAGGCCCAGCCTGGGTGCCAGGGACGATAATAGAACAGACGGGGCCAGTGTCCTATCGGGTGGAAACTAGCACCGGCCTCCTCTGGAGGAGGCACGCTGATCAACTGAGGCACCGAGTGAGCGAGGGGCCGACCAGTGGAGCACAGCGACATGATTCAGCGATAGGGTTCTCCCCCACCCGTTTAGCCCAAGGGGGAGACAGGGGGGAAAGCAGCGAGCCCGACTCATATCCTTTTGATACCCCAGTTCTATCCGAGCCCGGGGAGAGGGAAAAGGAGTGTGCGGCCGCCGCTGCCGCTTCCCCCGAATCCGATTTTGACTTTGATTTTGTGAGCCGGGGGGGTTTTCGGAGTGTTCCCCCACCCATCCAAGCGAGAAGAGGGGTTTTTCGTTAGTCCCCAGTGCCCCCGGTTCTTCCCAAACAAAGCACACACCTCCCAACAAAGCCGCAGAGCCGTGGCAAACCACTAACAAGTCATCCTCTCCGATTGCAGGGCAGGAAGCCAGGGAGCAAGGAGGAGGGAGCGAAGCCGGGGCAGGGCAGCCCGCGCCGAGACCCCAGCGTGTTCGAAATAAGCCATCTTGGCTGAGAGACTTCGTCTCATCCTAGGGGGGAGGAGTGTTGTGTTCTAATAGTGTAACCTTCTACTTGTGATATCAATGTATCTGAACCAATGTAACCTTGCCAATGAGTAACAATGTAACCTTCAGCTGTATCATATAAACCCTGTAATAGGACGCGAGCTAATGACCACCAGCTGGCAGCAGCGAGCGTCCAAGCTCTCTTGGTTCAAACCCATCAAAGACCGCAGCGCGGGAAGCTTCCCGCCGCTACCTACACCTGGACAAGAAGGGCGTGACCAACCATGACGTCACGCGGACCAGTAGCCAACGGGCTACCGTGGAGCCACATTCAAACATGTCCCTGCCATATATATAGAGCTGTTCGTCCGCCATTACCTCATGTTCCCTCTGCCCACCATGCAATAAACCTGAGTTAACCCAGCCTTTGGCTGTGCCTTGTGTCTTGACTCTCATACATTAAAGAGCTCATCGAGCTAGGTCATCTCCATGGTTCACAGATGAACTGCGGGAGCTCAAACGGGCAAAGAGACGCCAAGAGCGCCGCTGGGTGAAGACCCAGAGAGACTCCGATTGGACACTAGCTAGGGCCGCTATTAGGGCCTATCTAGTGGCGATGGAGGTGGTGAGGCGACAATACTTCACCACCCTTATCGCCTCCGCTGATAATTGCCCAGCCACCCTGTTCCGGGTTACTGGGTCTCTCCTTGGTAGGGGGACCCCGGTGCCCGGTTGGCAGGGGTCGGCTGAGGACTTTGCTGACCATCTAGTGGAGAAAATCGATCGGATTCGCTCTGGGTTTAATCCTGGCGTGGATGGGGAGAGTCCGGAGGGAGCCGGAGCACAGTCTTGCTATGCCATCTGGGACCGGTTTGATCCAGTTGCCCCTGATGAAGTGGACAGGCTCCTTGCAGCTGTGCGCGCCACTACCTGCCCTTTGGACCCCTGTCCCACCTGGTTGGTGAAAACCTCCAAGGCAGTGACAGGTGGCTGGGTTGGGGCTGTGATCAATGCATCATTGCGAGAGGGGGTGTTTCCTGCACCTTTAAAACATGCTTTGGTGCGCCCCCTCCTGAAGAAATCTTCCCTCGACCCAGCTGTCCTAACTAACTATAGGCCTGTCTCAAACCTCCCCTTTTTAGGGAAGGTGTTGGAGAAGGCAGTGGCGTGTCGGCTGCAGGGGGTATTGGATGAAGCGGATTATCTGGACCCTTTTCAGTCAGGATTCAGGCCTGGATATGGTACCGAGACGGCATTGGTCGCACTGATGGATGATCTCTGGCGGGAGCGGGACGGTGGTCACCCATCCGTCCTCGCTCTTCTTGACCTCTCAGCGGCTTTCGATACCGTTGACCATGGTATCCTTCTGGAACGGCTCCGAGGTTTGGGAATCCAGGGTACTGTGTGGTCCTGGTTTTCCTCATTTCTGAAGGGTCGGTCCCAGTCGGTGTGGTTGGAGAGTGAGAGGTCCAGTCCTAGGCCCCTCAAATGGGGGGTTCCTCAGGGCTCGGTGCTCTCTCCTCTCCTATTTAACATCTACATGAAACCGCTGGGTGAGATCATTCGTTCCCATGGGGTGCGGTACCATCAGTACGCGGATGACACTCAGTTGTACATCTCGGCCCATGGGGACCCCAGTGATGCTGTCAAAGTCCTTTCCAGATGCCTGGAAGCTGTGGGGGTCTGGATGGGGGCTAACGGGCTACAATTGAATCCCAGCAAGACTGAGTGGCTATGGATAGGGGGTCCTGCGTTAATCCGGGAGCTTCCATCGTTGGTTCTGGATGGGGCTATTTTGCCCCAGACAGACCCAGTGCGCAACTTGGGGGTCCTCCTGGATTCACGGCTACTGCTAGAAGAACAGGTGGCGGCTGTGACCAGGAGGGCTTTCGCCCAACTTCGGGTGATTCGCCAGTTGCGCCCACTCCTGGACCGGGACTCCTTGCTCATGGTCACCCATGCTCTGGTTACCTCCAGACTAGACTATTGCAATGCGCTCTACATGGGGCTGCCCTTGACGACCATTCGGAGGCTACAGCTGGTCCAAAATGCGGCTGCCCGGGTGGTGATGGGGTGTGGCCGTTATGCTCATGCTTCGCCACTGCTCTGGGAGCTGCACTGGTTGCCAGTATGTCTCCGGGTGCAATTCAAGGTGCTGGTTTTGACCTTTAAAGCCCTATATGGTAGTGGGCCAGGTTACCTAAGAGACCGCATCGCCCTGAGGACGTCTGTCCGTCCAACCAGAGCGGACCGGAGGGGCTCTCTAATTGTTCCATCAGCCAGAGGGGCTCGCCTCTCTGGCACAAGGAGGAGAGCCTTCTCCGTGTCTGCACCGGCCCTCTGGAACCTCCTGCCAACAGAATTACGTCTTCGGACGGAGTTGCTGCCTTTCAGAAGGGATCTTAAAACCTGGCTGGCAGGTCAAGTGTGGGGTGCGGGTGGAAGGGTAACCACCATGGGGTGGTTGGTGTAGAGGAACTCTTCCCCATGGTGCCTTTTCGATCCTGCAGCCCTTGCTTTTTAGGGGGTGGGTAGTCTTAACTTTTTTTTTTACTGTTTTAACTGTTTTTAGGATTATTGTTGTATTTGTGAATATTGTCTGTAAACTCCTTGGGTTGCCCTGGGGTTACTTTTTATGTTGTTAGCCGCCCAGAGTCGGCCTTGTGTTGAGTGGGCGGGATATAAATTGAATAAATAAATAAATAAATAAATAAATAAATAAATCATTTTTGTAGCACTCCATGTATCTTGTTCTGAAGTGAGTCTTACTCTCAGGTTAGTGAGTATACGATTGCTATCTGATTGCTTAACTTTACCAGATCTTACCAAGGAAGTAATGTCCTGGATTTGGCAATACCGTGGGGGTGGTGGGGTGGCATTCACATAGAGGTGAACATTTGAGTCCTGCAGACCTCAATATCAAGCAGTGCCAGCATAAAACTTGGGGACCCAGATGAAAGTCTAAAAACTGAGCCAGATGTAATACCCATGGCTCATGCAGTGAGCCTGCCAGGAAGGCAAAATGGAGTTTTAGATTTTACAAAAGGAATTTATTTACAGGTTTTCCATTTCACTGAAGACAGAGGATGGGATAAATGGCTATTTTTGCATCTAAATCTCATCAGGAAATTGAATCAGATTTTCTCAGTCCAATAGATACTGTACCATCCTGCCTCTCAGTTTGCAGTCTGCTGTATCTAGAGAGCAACAGGCTGGAATGGGGACTTTTAAACTATAAGAAGATCATCTTTAAAGGCGCCACTAACAAAATCTGCAACCAGACCTTTGCAAAGGGATCTGAAACCTTTGTTTTCTCCTCCTCCACAAAAGCACATAGCAGGTTTGGGATGATTCAAACGATGCAGGCAACAAACCCAGCGCTTCAGGCAAGACGTCAATGGACAAATGAAGGCATACTGGCCAAAGTGAGAGTTTGATTAATTGTATTAATTAAGCCCTAAGGTATGGCTCATAAAATAAAGGTACACCTGGCATATTAGGTTGGGGAATTGATTATGTGACATGGACCAAATCATAATATGAGCAGGGACACTTTTCTGTCTCGAGTAACGATTGGTTAATTAATGCAAAGTTTAGCAGCAAAACTGCAGCTTGCAAACAGGCAACCTGCCAACAGCAGGTTCTAGCCTTAGAAAGGAGATACAAATGCCACCAACAGAAGTGAAGAAGCCAAAGGGAAGCCAAACGGTCATTTTCTAGCAATTTCAGAAAGAATTACCTTTGTTCACCTTGTCTTCTCTGCAAAAGACAGCAACAGGACTTTGATATGAAAATAGCACCTAGATATATCTCCTCATAGCACTCATAGCAAGGTGTCCAAAATGACATGAGCTATCTGTCATGATTTCATAGCCAGGGAAGAATTAATTTTAATTCTTTATTCTGTTTACTTAAAGCATAGTGTGCCTGTATTATTAATCTGTTTTTATTCTGTTAAATAGTTTAACTTTGCTTAGCCTAAACGGATCAATTTTGGAAAGCTACAATATGCAGAAGCAGACTTCTGCCTAATTAAAAGTGGCAGGTCAGTCTGACCTCTGTTCACAGACAGCAAAGCTGTGAAAGTGTCTGTTCTCAGAATAATTACCTGGGAAGAGTGCCGTCCTCAGACAGGCCACCTGTTGGTAGACGTGAAACACACGTCTTTCAGATGGGAATGCTAATTAAATGTCCTGCCCCAGACTGGACTTCAAAAAGAGTTGTCTGTCACTCTGCATGTGTTCTCACCACGAAAAGTATAAATATCGTGGCGATGAAGCCTGACATAGAAGAACAGGGCAGTTATCTCAGATACCATCTCGGGATGCTGCTTTTCGTCTTCCAGACTGAATCCGATCCGTAAACCTGTATGGGCGGCTCTCAAGCCACACTTCTTTTAGATAAGTATTGCTTTTGAAATGCTATTTTCTTTTCTTAGAAATATGTAATTTTTGTAGTATAGTTAGAGAGGATTTTTATTCTATATTTTGGAATATTCTTTATTTTATTCCAATAAACATTTAAAAGGACTTATTTCATCAAGAGTGATTATTCTGCCTCCTTCCAGCCGGGAAGGAGTTGAAGGGGAATTTTTCAGATAAGGCCTTGTTACTGTTCAACACGGACTCTTTGTTATTTCGGTCAGTGCAGCTGGGGCTGATAATCAAGGGAGCAAGAAAGGGAGAGATTTCAGGAGTCTCACCTTCCCAGGATGGAACTTGCCTCCCCCTCACCTAGCTTCAACATCAAAGGCCAAATTCCCATAAGAATACTGTGATAAGGTGAGACTGTTCTAATGGGGGAAGACACTACCGGTCCCAGAGAGCTTTGCAGACTGCAACACTTTTTAAGACACCTCCATTACCCATTAGAATCCCATTTTCCTTGCTGGTTTTCCCTGCCTGAATTAATTTAGTAGAGGCACCCTTTTGCAACGCTACCAAAAGTCCGCTTTGCTTTCTCTCTCTGAGTTGGCAAACCATCCCATTAGTCCTGAAACGAGGTGACCAGACCAGCCGATCAGTGAGAGCAGGTGAGGAGGTGGCCGCTGCAAGGCTGGGTCTCGAGTTAGTAGATGTTGGAGCAAGCCGAGGCCTGGTCGGCATGTGCGATACTATCTACTGTCTCCAAAGTTACAGAACTTTTTATTTTATGTTTTTCTAAGCTGCTGCTCCTTTCCTTCTGGGACTTTTAGTGCATATAAAGCATTTTAACTTGTCTACTCAAGCAAAATAGCCTTAAAGTGAATTTTACGAAACACACATGCCCCTCTTGCAGGTTTACAAGGTAAAAGCTATGATGTAAAAGGGAAAAGGAGGAGGGGGGAGGAGAATCAAACAATGGGCATGCCCAGATGGGCATTTGTTATCTGCCATGATGTGAATTTTTCTGCTCTTTTTTTCTGGCAGACTCACAACATAATTGATGGAGCAGACCAAATCAACCCCCAACCCTACTCACAACGTTTTGAGCACCTAAGAGGTGCAAGTAAATGTGCTCTATTTTAGTACATGCAACTGCTGGGAATTGATCCTTGCAGCTGTCAAAGCTTCTTCCAGAGCCGCCCTAGGGCGATGGGGCAGCATATACATTCAAATAAATAAATAAATAATCTTCATCCTGGTTTGAATTTCCAGTGTTCACACCTGCAGTTTAACAAATGGCTTGCAACTTAAGAAAGCAAGAATGATTAGTTTTCTTTTCTTGCTCCTCTTTTTGTATGTGTGGGAGGGTTAGGTAAGGTTGCCCTTGCTCAAAAGCCAGATGTATCCAACTCTAGGATTCAGTGCTCATCTCCATTTCTAGCCAAAGAGCCAATGCTGTTACTATCGTCATGTGGCAGCAATGGTGGTACTGTACATTTTTACCTACTTGCAGTTTCTTGCTTTTGAACTGCTAGGTCGGCAAGAGCTGGGACAGAGGTGGGAACTCACTCCATCACATGGCACTCTGGTCTCAAACTGCTGGCCTACCAACATGACCTTCCAGTCATCAAGTTCAGCATCTTAACCACTAAGCCACCATAGTCCCATGTGTGCGGGGGTTAATTGCATGCCAAAAGAGAGGCAGAAAAGGCAAAGGCAGCTGGAAGGCAAGCTGCAAGTGAAGAGGCATGTATGGATCTGCAACAGAGTGTTAAGAGTCTATTTTATTTTTTACATGGATACAGTGAGGTCTCTTGTTCAGATGCACACAACCTTTTTCTTTGTAGTTTGCTTTGTGCTTTCCAAGCAAGCAATCACTGTCTCTTATACATTGAGTGTGTGTGTATACAATGCAGGTTTCAAAATTGAAGGATCCCTTTTTTTTTTTGTCTTCACTGGTAAGATGGGGAGATTGCATCCACCCCTTCTCTGTATGTCTTTAGTGTAAGGGACCAAAGACAATGAAACAGCCGAAGGGTTGGCTTAACACAGGTTTATTGCATGATGATCCGGAGGAACATGTGGTAATGGCGGATGAGTAGCTCAATATATACAGCTGGCTATACATTTGAATGTGGCTCGTCGACAGACTATTGGTTGCTGCCTGCGTGACGTCGTAGGAGGTCACGCCCTTCTTGACCAGGTGAGGAGGTCGCGGGGAATCTTCCCGCGCTGCTGAACCAGGTGACTATGATCCATGAGAGCTGGACGCTCGCTACTGCCCTCTGGTGGTCACTAGCTCGCGTCCCCTTATTAGGTTACATTGATACAGGTGATGGTTATAATGTTGCACACAGAAAGGTTACATTGGTAACACATGGCAAAACATTGTTAAAGGCACAGCTTTACAGAACACAACATCCGTCCCCCCTAGGATGAGACGAAGTCTCTCAGCCAAGATGGCTTGTTGCATGTGCGTTTGGGCCGTGAAGAGGGCTGCCCCCCGGGGGCGTTATTGCTTCTTTGCTCCCTGGTCCCTTGTCCTGAAATGGGAGAGGGAGACGTGTTAGTGGCTTGCCGCTGTCTGGCGGCCTTAGGGGAAGGGAAAAACTCCATTGTGGGCAGACCGGGGGCCGTCGGGGCTAACGAAAAACCCTTCTTCTCGCTTGGACGGGTGGGGGACCACTCCGAAAAACCCCCCCGGTTCTGAAAATCAAAATCTAAGTTGGTAGGGGTACCCGCATTTGTGGGGACTTTCCGCGAGATATGTATGGGGTCGGGTTCCTCCTCCTCGGAAAGATCCCCCAGGGTATCTATGAGGATATCCTCCTCCCCCCTTGGTGGGGGCCCACGGTCCCCTTCTCCTCCCCCTTGGGCTAAACGGGTGGGGGAGAACCCTAACGCTGACTTATTTCCTGCGTGATCCATGTCCTGCTCATCGGAGACCCTGCGTCGGAGCTGGTCTGCGTGCCGCCTCCATAGGAGCCCTGTGCTGGTTTCCACGCAGTACGACACGGGGCCGGTTTGTTCCACGACTACGCCCGGCACCCAGGCTGGGCCCGTGCTGGCGTAATTCCTGCAATGCATGGGGGCGCCTATGCTGAAACTCTTTGTAGCCTCCAGCCCGATGTTCCTTCCTTTGTCCTCTACCCTCGTGGGGTCTAGCCTAGTAAGGATGGTGGTCAGCTTCCTGCGCATTAAGAGCTCTGCGGGGGAGTATCCTGACGCCAATGGGGTCACCCTGTACCCTAGCAGAAACTGACACACTTGCAGGTTCAGATCCCCTGGGCCCATGCGCCGCAACGCGTCCTTGGTGGTACGGACGAGGCGCTCTACTTGGCCGTTGGTGGCCGGGTGAAAAGGGGCGGAGGTGATATGCCGAACGGCGTTAATCTCCATAAATGCCCTAAACTCGGAGGACGTGAAACAACTAGCGTTGTCACTAATTAACGTGTCGGGTATGCCGAACGTGGAAAAGAGCCTCCGCAAATGCCTAATGGTCTGGGCCGAGGAGGTGCTCGTGACTGGGATAACCTCCAACCATTTGGAGAAAGCGTCCACTACAAGGAGGAACAGGGTGCCTCTGAATGGGCCCGCGAAATCTACATGCACCCGGGACCACGGCCCCTTAGCCGCGTCCCATTCCCTGTGGGGAAGGCGGGCCTCCTCTGGTCTAGAGCATTGGCAACTTTCACAAGTGCCGACCATGTGCTCGATGTCGGCGTCTAGCTGGGGCCACCAGAAGTAACTCCGGGCCAGCGCCTTGGATCGCACGATGCCGGGGTGGCTGACATGAAGCAGTTTGAGCACCCGCGGCCGAAGGGAAGTGGCAATCACCACCCGCTGCCCCCACAAGAGACACCCCCTCTCTAGGGACAGTTCTAGCTTTTTTCTGAAAAATGGAGCAAACTCCTCCGCTGGGGAGGACGCGGGCCACCCTTTCTGCAGCCAGGAGCTGACTGTCGCTAACGTTTTGTCCTTCTCTGTCGCTTTGGCAATGTCGGCGGGCACTACGGGGGGCGAATCCAGCACCTCTATCATGAGAACCTGATGGTCCCGCTCCCCCATGCTCACCTGGCTGGGCGTTAGGGGAAGGGGAGACCTAGATAGAGCGTCCGCATGGCTGATCTCCTTTCCGGGCCGGTAGACCAACGCGTGCTGATACGCGTTGAGAAAAATGGCCCACCTGAGCATCCTCGGGGACAGGATCTGTGGGGTGGGCTTATCTGCAGTAAAAATGCCTAGCAGGGGCTTGTGGTCCGTTACGATTGTGAAGGGGCGGCCGTACAGAAAATCGTGAAATTTTTTCGTCCCCGCGACTATTGCTAGTGCCTCCCTGTCCGTCTGTGCATAGTTTCTCTCTGCTTGGGACAGGCACCTGGAGTAAAATGCTATCGGGGCCTCCCTTCCGTTTTCCAACACGTGGCACAGCACCGCCCCCACCCCCACTGGAGATGCATCACAGATCAAGACTACTGGGCGCTTGGGGTTGAAATGGGTCAGTATAGCGTCGGACGCCAGGAGGCTTTTCAGCTCGCTAAATGCCCTTTCTTGGTCATCGCCCCACTTCCATGCCTGGTCTTTCTTTAGCAGCTTGTGTAGCGGTTCAGCCACCGCTGCCTTTCGGGGGAGGAAGGAGTGGTAAAAGTTGAGCAGCCCTAGGAACGACTGCAACTCAGGCTTGGAGGTGGGGCGGGGGGCATTCTTAATGGCTGCCACCTTGGACTTGGATGGTTTTATTCCCTCAGGAGTCACACAAAACCCTAGGAACTCAACCTCTGTTGCGAAGAAGACGCATTTGTCCTTTCGCAACCTCAGCCCCGCCTTTTCGAACATCGTCAGGACCTTCCCCAACCTTTTGGCCAATTCAGCCCGACTCCCCCCCCCCCCGTTATTAACACGTCATCAAAATAAGGCAACACCCCCTCCAATCCCTTCAGGAGGTGTTCCACGAGTGATTGGAAAATTCCAGGCGCCAAATTCACGCCGAACTGGAGGCGCGTCACCTGGAACGCCCCCTTATGGGTGACTATGGTCTGCGCAGCAGCTGCGGCAGGGGACACCGTGAGCTGCTGGTAGGCCTGTGCTAAGTCGAGCTTAGCGAAACACTTTCCCCCGTGTAACCTGGCCAGCAGATGGCTGACTACCGGCACCGGATATGCATTCGGGCGGATCGCCTTGTTGATGGTGCACTTGTAGTCAGCGCATATGCGGACCTCCCCGTTGGCCTTTAGAGCGGTTACAATTGGAGTTTCCCACTCCGCAGAATCTACAGGCACAAGGATCCCCTGGCCCACCAACTTGTCCAGTTCCGCCTCTATCTTGTCCTTGAGTGCGAACGGCACCCTGCGTGGTTTAAGGCGAATTGGGCGGACCCCCGGGTCCAGGTCGAAAGTCACTGGGGGCCCCTTGAATTTCCCCAGTCCTTTTTTGAAAACTTCGGGGTGCGCCTCGCACACCTCCTGAATTGGATCAGTCCCAACGGCGTGCATCCCAACGGCGTGCACCCCCCCAATAAACAACCCCAGGGGCTGGAACCATTGAGTCCCGAGGAGGCTGCAATTTCCTCCTTTGAGCACAACTAGGGGAAGGGACGCGGCGTGCTCCTTGAATTTGACCTGAAATTCTCCAACCCCCAACACTGGAATACTGTTCCCTTGCACGTCCCGCAGTGTGGACCTCAATGCTTTGAGCTTGGGTCGCTTGTGGGGGGCAATTCCTAAAAACTCCCTATGGGAAATGATTGAATATGAGGACCCCGAGTCAATTTCCATCCTAATGGGGACCCCTTGGACTAGTACCTCAACAAAGTAGCGGGGGTGTCTGGTAGACACGCTGAACACTGGGGCGTCGTCCTCGCTGCCGTCGGCGATGCAGCCCACGCCGTCCTGCTTCCGCGTGGCCTGGGCGCCATCCTTGGGTTTCGTTGGGTGGTCCTGTCCGGCGGAACGGTCTGCGGAGCTCCTCCGGGTTTTGCGCTTCTTCCTGCACACCTTGGCGATGTGTCCGCGGCGGCCGCAGTTGTGGCACTCAGCCTTCCGGAAGGGGCATTTCACGCGGTCGTGGGCCGCTCCACAGCCGTCGCATCGCCGGCTCTCCTTCCGGACCCTCTGGATGTCCTCGTCGTCGCTGCTCTCTGCGGACGATCTCGAAGTTCGGTGGGCCGCCTGTACCGGAGCCTCTGCCTTGCTCGACTTTGGCCGCCAGTCCTGAAGTTCTTGGACCCCGGCCTTCGTAGCTTCTGCGGCCTGGGCCGCTCTGATGACCTCCTGCAACGTGGGAGGCGGCTCTTGGTTCATTAATGTGCGCTGGGTCTCGGCGTCGTTCAGGCCGCACAGCACACAGTCTCGGAGGGTGATTTCGGCATTCTCACATTTGCACGGGCCGGCCGCCAGTCGCAGGGCCGCCACGAATGCGGCGACCGTCTCCCCGGGTGCTTGGACTTGCCTCCAAAATGCACTCCGAGCGGGAAACATCGCTGTGGCGGGCCGGACGTGCTCACGCAGCATCTGCATGAGTTCCTTGGCCTTGAATTCGCTCACCCTCCTCGGTGCAATCAGGTCCACCAAGGTCCTTTTGGTTTCTTGTCCGAGCATTCTGGTGAAGATGGCTCTTTTCTTTGCCTCTTCCGTGACTTCGGACTCGATCAGTGTGGCCTGGAAGTCCATCTCGAAGATCTCCCAGTCGCCCGGTTTCCTGATTTCGAAACCGGCGCATGTCTTGGTCCCGTGGGCTGCCATATCCCATCCTCGTCGCCAATTTAGTGTAAGGGACCAAAGACAATGAAACAGCCGAAGGGTTGGCTTAACACAGGTTTATTGCATGATGATCTGGAGGAACATGTGGTAATGGCGGATGAGTAGCTCAATATATACAGCTGGCTATACATTTGAATGTGGCTCGTCGACAGACTATTGGTTGCTGCCTGCGTGACGTCGTAGGAGGTCACGCCCTTCTTGACCAGGTGAGGAGGTCGCGGGGAATCTTCCCACGCTGCTGAACCAGGTGACTATGATCCATGAGAGCTGGACGCTCGCTACTGCCCTCTGGTGGTCACTAGCTCGCGTCCCCTTATTAGGTTACATTGATACAGCTGATGGTTATAATGTTGCACACAGAAAGGTTACATTGGTAACACATGGCAAAGGTACATTGTTAAAGGCACGGCTTTACAGAACACAACAATGTCCCACTCCTTTCTCTCTGCCTCCCCTTCTCCAAACGTGGTGTAGCTAAAGTGGTGCACAAAGAGCAGACATCTGCTTTTGCTTGGTGATTGGCTGTTTTTTGTCCTCTTCCCCTGCAATGTGTAGTTGGCCTCTCTCTATTTCTCCACCTCTGCTGCCTGTCCTTCCCAGCCATACTTGAGCCCCTCTTTCCTTTCTCCCAAACTTCAGCTTTGTGCAAACGGTCCCCTTCAGGACACCAGAATTAGAGTTGCTTGAGGCCGATATGTCAATTGGATGTGGGGAGGTTACATGGAATGGCATGTCGCTTCTCCTCTCTCTACTCCATCTTCAACCTACCTTATTTAGACTGCAGCAGGTCACACCCAAAAGGCCAGTCTGGCCATGCCCACTATTTAAGTTATAGGATAGTTCTTACAGTGATCAGCTGGGATTTTCTTTTCTTCCATATCTAGGCTAGATGTAAAACTGCCAAAATGAAGCCACCTTTTGGTGAGTCCATTCTGCAATTCCTTTGGCCTTACCTAGTGTGAGAAATATTAAAAGAAATGACCTCAGATAAACCCCTAGGTCATTAGCGAACATTCACACCTTTCAAAAGAGGGAGGGATGGCAACGTAGTTCTGAAGGAAGGAAACCTTCACCTTCATTTAAACTCTGACACTGACTTTTACACTTTCACATCATCAGAAGAGGAAAGGTCATCACAAAGCATTCTGGTGCCCACTCAGGAGCAGCACACCTATGTGGAAAACATGACATCAATCTTACATCATGGGGAAAAACACCTGTGTGGGAAAGTCCAAAGTTCCCACATAACTCTCATTCCTTAAGTGGGGAATGAGTTTGCAAATGCAATATAAACCCTCAGATTTGATACTTTAAAGGGGACCTTACCCATATCCAGCGGGAGCCTTTGTTACCCAGACTTGGAAACAGAAGCCTAGCAAGAAGCTATGGGGGCCATTTGGCCCAACTTATTTTCTAAGACTTGCCAAAAGCAAACCAAGGAAAAAATGTCTTAGCCTCTGAGAAGAAAATGCTTTTTCTTAGAAAAGTTAGTACTTTGTTATTTTAGTAGTTTTCTAAGTCTACAGTAGAATTCGGAGATCCATCTGGGATCATTGATAGTGTAACCAGAACAAAAGTTATTTTAGCTAGATTTTGTGCATCTATTTTTATTATTCTGTGTATCTGGATTTTACATCTGCTTTTACAAATAAACTTCTGAAAGTCATCGAACCGCCTCATCTTTGGACAAAGAAGGGAGGATTTTGAAAGCCAAGCTTGGGTAAGATAAGAGCTTGGGGGAAGGTGCAGGACTACAGATACAATTCCACACCATTTACCTTGAGGAGGCCAGACGAGTAAAAGAGGGGGTATAGAGAACCGGAGTGAGAATAACAATATTTATTGCTAAAGGCAAGATAAGGGTTGCCAGGTTAACTTTCAGGAGTTGCACACCTGCACTCTTAGTTTAAGGCTTGAGGAAGAATTGACCACTTGTTTTCCCATAATCTTCTAAGAATAAAAATAAACTCTTGAAGCGGTTTCCCCAAAAGCAACCTGTTCCACTCGGTATCTCTACTCAGAAGGTGGCATTTAGAAAGGGACTGTTCATGCCAGCTAGCTACCACATATCATAGTGAAAAGCTTCATTAGAAGCATTGCCACCCTTCCAAAGCCCTGGGACCCCAAACTAAGTGAGGGGTCCCCCTTAAAAAAAACTAAATGATGTCTACAGCCAGCAGAAGGGGGGGACGGACTGATGGACCTTGCCTCCCAGCAGCTGAAGGAATTACTATTTCAATGGGGACCATGGTAGGGGAGGAAATTGTTAAACTCCCCTTTCCTCAAGTGCTGTAGTCCCAGTGAAAATCACCACTACCTTCTTTAAAGGGCATGACAGTTAATGATGTTTTTCATCTCACACCTAGATTCAAGGTAACACATCTGGCATCTCAGAAAATAGGTTCTTCCTTATGAAAGCTTAGACCACAGTAATGCTTTTAGTAAAGGCTGAAGCCATTTTTTAAATTGCCACCTGGATCCTTTTTTGTTGGTGAGTGACCATGACCTGTCAGACTGACAGAGACAGGATGAGACTGAAAGAGAGTAACCACCCTTTTCACATGGCAGATTCTATGTGCAAAAGGAATAGCAGGACACAAATGCCACAGAAAACCAAGGTCTGCTACATTATCTCTAGAAAATGGCAAGCACTGAGGGAATCTTTGTCCCTTCTTTGCTCATTCCTCATTTTGCAGTTTCAAGAGGTAATGTAAGGGGACTTGCTTCTGAAGCTCATTTGGGAGTGTGGCCACATGATGCTGTGGAGTGCAATGCCATCAATATACCTACAGCAACTAGCTAGGCTTTTCAATAAACTGCTATATAAGAGGTAAAAGCTAGCATTTTAAATTTGGTTCATGTCTTAGAAGGTCAAATTGAAATTAGGAACAAAAGCCAGAGATGTTGCTGTGATCTGGGTGATTGGAGAGGCCAGAGAGAGAACAATGGGTGCCATTTAAACCTCTCAGGAAGGAGAAGACTCTTTGTTAAGGAAATTTGCTCTCTGCAGCTGTCTGCAAGGAAGATGACAAACAAACCAGGAAACTTTGGGCTGGGCTTCTGGATGATTTCCTCCAATCAAGAGTGTGTTTTGAGGGAAATACCAGATATGGACATTTGCAGCTGACCTCAACTCTTCCTATCATGGCAGCCTCCGGAGGCTGGCCACATGGCGAAACTCGTCCCACCTCTCCATGTGACCAACCAAGTTTGGGGGTGGACTTCTCCTCTTCCATGTGGACACTCCTGAGCAAATCAAATATGGGGGCAGACCCATTCCCCTCCCATGTGATGCCTTGGACCAATAGTGTTTGTGCAAGCCCCTCTTATAAACCAGCTTCCAGATCCTCCTTCCTTTCTGTTCTGTGGTAGCAATTTCCCATAGCATATTGGTCATGTGTTATGGGGTGACTAATTTGCCTCACAGTTCTTGTTATTCTTTCTCTAGCCAATGTTTAATTTTGCTTATTGTTTTCTTATTTTCTTATTTGCTTTCTAAGTAAACTTCTCTGATTTGCATCAAGCAATTGTTTGTGGCTCAATTAAAAGTTTGGGGCTCATTTTGTGGGTGGACTCTATTGAACTGGAATGGTACTTTCAGTTCAATGATCTCCTTTCTATTTGAACCCACAATTAAATGTGGTCTTTTGGTTCCTGATTCAACCCAGTCTGTGGGACGTTCCCTAAATTTAAAAGGTAACAATTTTTCAGGTAACAGACTGATTTGATCTCCTTGCAGTCCAGGAGACTCTTGAGAGTCTCCTCCAGCACCACAGTTCAAAGGCATTAATTATTTTACACTCAGCCTTTCTTATTGTTACCAGAAAAATGGCTACTGGATACAGTTACAACTTCGGTTCGAGTCACTGGTGGAGCCCTTCTCCCAAGAACGAGGAAGCGTTTAATATAGGCAAAAATTAAAATTGGTTTATTGAAAAGGGGTTTAAGCGTCACTGGCCTGGTGCCGGGAAAAGCCCTAGTCTCAACCTTTTTGCCTATTAAAGTCCCTTAAGTGAGCAGTTCTTTTTGGTTCCGATGTCTTGCGTGCAAATGTGCTGTGAGAGCGCTCCTGACATTTTCTATCAGGAGATTTTTATACCCTCCACCCAAGGGAGCTCAACTAGTTCTACTGCTAGCTAACAAGTTTACAAAATAAGAGATTTACAATGGTGAACAAAAACCCGGCACCAGACTCTTTTGTTACATTAAAAGGTCAATCATACAGAGACAAAACAGGTCAATTACATAGAACAAAAGGTGATGGGTAGAGCAATTGCCCTGGAAATGACAGAGTTCATAGTCCAGCAAATGCAGGTTGTGACATCATTCAGGTGACATCCAATGGGCACCAGGATTGTAATTTGGCACAAATCAGAAGTCCAGATTTTGAATCCAGGTTGAGAATTGACCAATAACGAAGATGGGCATCCTTCAGACTCCCCTGAGCAGGACCATTGCTTTGAGGCTCTTGGCAAAATTCCATTCCCACCCAGCAATTACTTCATCCTGTCTCATCCCAAGCACTATCTAGGATAATCACAAAAGAAATTTCAGTATCAATGGATATGCAGACTTCCCCCATGTCCCAATTCTGATTGACCTCTGGACTGCCTTTCTCCATTATATCAAAGTATGCAGGTGATAGTAAGCACAATAAGTGGCAGGAAAACAGGAGATTGAGATGGAATTTCTGAACTTCCAAGGGTGAGAGGTAACAATAGGTAGGGCAATTGAGGCTTTTCCTGTGTAACTGGAGGGCTTTGGGTGTTAATTTTGACTCCTGCTTTGAGACATAGAAGAGAGAATGTTAGATATCAAATTTATATTATTTAATAAGGCCCTGGCCCCTTTAATCAAATTCCGCATTTTTATTTACACCAAATAATCATTTCTTTTCTGCATCCTGAAGCAAGCACTGCTTTACTTTGACAGCCTTGTGATAATTGTGAGGTTCCTGACCATATACAGAGTTCTATTCATGAAAGTAGGGGTTATGTATGGGCACGGTTAACTGGCAGATTTCCTTTATAGCTTGAGGAAATTGACATATCTAAAAGATGACTGAGAAGACCAGTGAAGCAGGGGAGGCTTGCAGTTATGCCCACAAGTATGTGAATGGAGGTGTGTTAGAGTAATGCTTGGTGCAAGACAGAAACCTAGAAATGGGTGGCAACTAAAACATAGTAAATCTTGAAGGAATAAAAAGAGTAAGCATGGGAAACAAAGAGGAATAAAATAGGGGTGGTGTGTCCCTGAAAATGGAGGTAACAGTATGGTCCAGCTCTCACAGCCATTCCAGAGATCTGGAATCCACAACTAATAAATATGCTTTTTATGCCAGTGTTTTCTCACATTTTTCTGCACACACCAGGAAACAAACACCAATTATCTGCCTATTCCCCCCCTCCTTATTCTCCTCCCTTGTCATCCTTTTAAATCCATCCTTTACTCTCTACTGCCCCTCCTTCCCCTTTCTCCATTACTGATACAGAAGAGGAAGGGTGTGTTCAGACAGCTGAATCACTGTAGTTTGGTGATCAAGCAATGCACCAGTTCTTAAAGGCCTTTCATTTTATTTTCACCATGAGTTTAGCTAATGAGTGCTGTTGGATTAACAAACAAAACCAGAAATCCTACACAAAGGATTCTTTTTTAAAGGACGCCCCTGTTTTTTTTTTAAGAGTTGGTTTCAAAGAAAGGTGATTTCAAAGTGAAATAGAGGAGCTTCCCCTTACAAAGACTGGGATCAAATGGTGTCCATGATAGCATTAATCTCCCTCCCCACAACCCAAAGCAAGAAAAAAGAGAGGGCCAAAAGCTCTCTTGCACAGGTGAACGTTAGGAACTGTGATCAAAGACACACTCGCCAAAGGAATTTTAAGCAGCACTGTCTTCAATTGTGCCACAGTGGCACAAAACACACTGACACAAGAAAACACAACTATGAATTTGAGATTTGGGAGGGTGAGGGAGGAAGAAGAACTGGAAAGCTATATGAAAATATTGCCTATAATCAGTATCAAGAAAAATACTGTGTAGAAATGGGAGGAAATACCGTCTTTGTGGGACCATTCCATTTTTGATGTTCAGTCGATTCTGACCCTTTGCAACCCTATGGACCATTGCCCGCCAGGCACCTCTGTCCTTCACCATCTTCCTCAGGCCACCCAGCTCTGTGCCCATTGTGTCTACAGTGGGGGAAATGTCTGAATGAGTGATTCCTTTGTCCCAGTTGGTGCTGTTTTGAACCTTGCAGTCATCAAGTTCAGTGTTTTAACCACTACGCCACTGCAGTCTTTCTCACTGATCACACAGGGAAATTGATCACAATATGGACTGCTTGTGGAGCGGTCCAGTCCAGTACGCTATTTTCTGGGTGATCCCATCACATACAGGAAAATATAATCCAGCCCATGACCAATCTATACCTTTTTTGTCTCCCTGTAAAGCTTCTATTATGGAGGGCCAGACTGGGGCCGTTTGTAACACACAGAAGGGCTGTTTTAAAGGAGATTGCTCCTGTCCTGTTAAAGTCACCCTTTCCAGTGCTATCAGGTGGATGCCTTTTCAGCTGTCTGATCAAACCATCCCTTTTCTTTATCAGCACTGGGGAAAGGCTGAGGGGGGCAGTTGTACAAGGGCACATTAGTGGGGATAGTAGGGCAGATGGGGGAAGCCCCAGGGAGTTTCTGTTGACCTTGTCGGGGGACCTCAGGGTTACCCACGGGTTGCGCGCGGAACGCAAATTCACTGCTTCCCCAAATCTCTTTCATCTCTGATGTTTCGTGGCCCAGGCTGAGGAATGCTGCTGTCCGTGCATTTTACGGCCGGCACGGACCTCAGGCCTAGGTAAGTTAACATGTGATTGGGAAATGGCTAGCCTGCTTTGTAGTTGGGATGGTGGTAGCAAATTAACGTGGCAAAGTAAGAGTCCTGTTTATATGGTGCCAATTCCCAAAACAAACCATGATAAACACACAGGGAAAGCCTGGCCCTGGGAAAGCAGTGAGGCGTAAAAATGTAACTTTTACCTCAAAGATGGAATGTCTGCCGATATGGCTTTCCTAGGCTCATTGAAAGTGAAAGTAAATCCCAGAGATCTCAATAGTAATCTGTTATCTATGATTTTATATGTCCCTTTGAGCTCCTTGCTCCTCCAAGGTTATGTTGATGCTAAGTGCAAAGCCTTATTCCCGACTTGCACCTGCTATCTGTGCAGCAGCGCAACTCCCTTCGTCATGAAAGACTCCAGTCCATTGATGTCTTTTCGAAGATTTATTAAAGCATTGTAAAAAAAAACATAATATGAAGAATAAGCATGCAGAGAACTAAACTATTCTAACCTAACACTTAAATGTAGTAAAATAATAAAGAGAAAATAGCTGGTTCTTTGCAGGCTTCTCGCACTCATCCGAGAAGCTTATGATTTCATGGCCTCGTCAAAGAGAATGTGAAGAGCTCTTGCCTATGTGAGGAAAGGCTCCTCTGGAGAGCTAAAAAGCTTGGGTTTTTATACCTTTTTGGTCACCGCTCACACCTTCCTTTAGAATGGGAAAGATGTGATTGTTTTGACTATTTCAATGATAATTGGGATTCTCGGGTGTTATTGTGATGCAATGTTCTAATTCCTGGGATTCCCCTTTGATTGGCATCCTGTTCCTCAATCACATGCTAATGAGCAAAGTGTTCCAAGTGTGAATTGGAATGCTAATGATGTAATTGCCTCTCTGTGTGAGACTTAGCCTTTCTCAACCTTAGAGAGAATATTGAAACTACTGTGTAACTTAAGTAAATATGAAAGTAATTCAAAGAAAAAGTAACGACCCCTAAGACTTTTCATGACAGACTCTGAGGAGGAGGAGGAGATATGGGAATCAACAGCACAAGGCTGGGGCTTCATCTTCTGTTCCTCCACGGAGTTGCATGTAAGGAGGAAGTTGTAACTATGGAGGGGTGGCGAATAGAGCCAACAATGACCACTCTGCTTAGTCAGCCAGGAAAGTGCATCAGGGACCCAGGACTCTGGCCACAAGTGCTTGACCATCCCAGCACCACCTCAGCTGGAATCCTTCTGCTACCTGACCAAGAGCCATGGAGCTTTTCTGCACAGTGAAGGCACAGGAGGTATGAGAGGAAATTGACAGCATGAAGGAGGCTCTCAGAAGAGCAGTGTCACAGGGCAGGGTATTCGTATTGCTTGTTTTTACCAGCCCTTCTTAAAAGGACTTTGCCCTGGACCAGGATTCATGAACCTCACCTGCCCCTCTGGATTGGCGCTTCCAAGGGCCTCAGTGGGCAGACTGTACCCAATGGGTTAGTGAAACAAACTCAACTCTCAGAAAACATTGGGGAAGGAACAGTGAGAGCTATCATCGTACCTTTAATAAAGAGACAAAATCAAGCTGGAGCCTATGAATTTTCCTTGAGCACTCACTAACCTCTGTGTTAGAAGAGATTTCTTTAGATGATTTTTTTAAAAAAATAACACACACACAACCAGCTAAAATTAAACCCTTTGAAAACACAGGACTGTGCCTTCCACTTAAAGAACAGAGAAGCAGTGAGAAAGCTCTGAATTATCTGGCAAGACTTTGGAACATTGCTCTACCCCAAAAGTATTTGGGCATCATTCTGGATCAAACCCTGACCGGTCTAAAGATTAAACAGAAAATTGTCACCAGAAATAACTTACTTTGGAAATTGGCTGGGGTACACACCCACAAACAATAAGCACAACAGCTCTGTCCTTGTGCTACTTGACAGCAGAATATGCTAGTGTCATATAGTGTAAATTAATATATGGCAGACAATTGGATGTAGCTCTTAATGAATCATGCACAATTACTATCAGCTGCCTGAAACCTTTCCCCACAAAAAGTCTATTATTTGGCTGGTATTGCCTCTCCAGAAATACATCGAGAGGCGCCACATCATCAAACTTGTCCACTTCTTTTTCTTGTGGCATATCTGATTCCGAATATTGGCAATCATCATCATGATCAGCAATGAAGGCTGGCCTGAGAATATAATGTCGTGGCCTTTCATCTGCCTTCCTTATCGCAGCGTGACACCCAGCTCCATGAGTCACTTTCTGGTCCTGAGCCCTTTTGGCATGCAAAGTCATCCTCAGCCCCAGGCCAGGATTGATGAAGCTACTGCTCTCCATCAAGATGGATTCAAGTGGGATTTAATTCATTTGGGGACCATCACCCTTCCCTGTGGACTTTGCTAAGGCTGCTAGTCCTCGGGGTTGTCAGGTTAGTTAACCGCCACCTAACGCTCGGTGTTGAGTTGCTGGCAGTATAGTCTACTCTATTACCATAGCAGGACAACCTGGCCAGACAACATTGTTTCCATAAGGCAGGCTAAACCTATGGAGAGCAAAAGTTCTGTTTTAAAAAGAACCCTCTTGTAGCAGAGGTTAAACTGCTGTACTTCAGCCAAACCTGCTGATATTGTGATTTCGTTCCTGATTGACTCAGCCTTCCAGGTTTCCAAGGTCAGTAAAATGAGTATCCAGCAAGTTGGGGGAGGGGGAGGATACTAATTATGTTGTGAACCACCCAGAGAGTGCACCAAGTACTATGGGACAGTATATAAGTGTAATTGCTATTTCTGAAAACAAAGCACCATGCTGATGAATATCAGGATTGTCTTCCACCAGGCCAAGATTTTGGCTCAACCTTCTGGAAGTCACTTGACTTCAAAGCGGAGTAGGAAGATCAAAGGATAATCAAGTAGAATGGGGCTGCTTAGATATAGGACAAATTTTCTATGAATGTGGAGAATTTAAATCAATGCAGCATTTATGTGCATGCAATTTATGGCCTACCATGTGTAGAAAAGATTTTTAAAAAGCCATTATAATGCTTTTGAAGTAGCTCTTCTTGTCAAAAATAGTTTAATCATTTAAAATTCTTTGCATTTTATTTACATTTTATATATATCCATAATTTTAACGCTCTGACATGATAAAGAAAAAAAGTCAGTACTGGGACAAAATAATTGATTGCAACTATTCCGCTATGTTTTTTCAAAGTAAAACTATCAAATGAAAGGGAGGCTTGCTGTAAAAATGAAAGATGTGCTACTCTAGCCATTAATAATTATTATTATGTGCTTTCAAGTCAATTCTGAGTCATGGTGACCCTTTTCACAGCTTTCTAGATAGAGAGTAGTCAGATTGATTTACCAATCCCTTCTACTGGGGGTGACCTGGGACTAAACAACTTGATGAAGGCCACATAGGCTGGGTATCCTGGGATGCACTGGGGGGGGAGGGGGGAATTAACTCCCATCCTCTCCTAACTCACTGAGCTATCCAACTATCTCTGGTTATTGCATTAATAGAAAAAACCACATGGTGGCAGCATTTGACTCTGTATTAGCTTGGCATAAGCAAAAAAGAACAAAAACACCACTCACATCTCTCCTTTTTTAATACTTTCATTTCCCCCATCTCACTTGATTGCTGATTCTATAATAATACTGTCAGACATATCACTCAGTTTTGAAGTAAAAAAAGAGTAAGAGTTAAACTGGTGTCATAACTATGGTTGGGAATTTCAAGAGGGAATTTCACAACTTCAGACGAAGCTGGCGCATACTATAACTAACCAAGAGCTCTAATTCAGAGATGGGACTGCGGTGGCTCAAGTGGTTAAGGTGCTGAACTCGCTGACTGGAAGGTCGGAGTTTGATTCTCGGGTACTGCATGAAGGAGTGAGCTCCCATCTCTGTCCCAGCTCCTGCCAATATAGCAGTTCTAAAGCAAGAAATTGCAAGTAGATAAATAGGGACCATTTCAGTGGTAAAGTAAATAGCATTCTGTGCACTCCGGTGTCGAGGCATGCCTGCCACATGTCCACAGAAATGTCTGCATATGCAGACAGTGCTGGCTCTTCAGCTATAAACAGATGAGCACTGAACCCTAGAGTCAGATACGACTGGTTTTTGAGCAAGGGTGACCCTTACCTAATTCAGACAGAGATTGGAGCTAATAGTATTGAAATGTGGCCCCAAACAAATGACTGATGGAGACAATTATTTTCATCTTGATCACAAATGGCCCTTTTTTGACTGATCAAATTGACTTATATTTCTATGCACCAAATATTAATTTGCAAAGAATTTTAACAGCACATATTCCAGAAAATATAATTGGGGGAGGGAGGAGGTAGTTCTTTTAGACATGGACTGCAAAACGATGCAAAGGTGTAAGAGTGCAGAGTTAGCACATGTGGGTTAAATCCAGTTACCTCTTCCCTGAGAATCCATAGATAAGATAATAGCTGTTAAGTGTCCCATATTGGCCGGGAACCTCCTGTATTTTACCCTATTTCCTGGCATCCTCCCGTATTATGAAGTCTGCAATGCCCAAATGCCACCACTGGAGGGCTGCACAGGATAAGCATAGCTGTCAAGTTTCCTGTTTTGTCCAGGGAATTTCCCTTATTTTCAAATCCAAAACTTGACAGGTATGGATAAGATTTCAGAGAGAGGAGGACCGACATTAGGATATGTAAGTGCAAGTGACAAAATCTACCTACTGTGGAAGGAGTTGTACCAAATTGGAATTCTCAGAATAACGCAGTCAGATGAAGTTAATGAAAGCCATGTCAGTGACAGAATTAAACCCAACAGATAGGGAGGCAAAAATTCTGCTCACAGCTTGGGAATTTTTTTTCAGCACAATCCTATACATGGCTATTTAAAGACACACCAAGAATATTAACTGAGTTCAGTGCAACTTATTTTGGAGTAAGTGGGTGTCTAATCACAACATTAGAAATACTCAATGGTATAAACTAGACAGCATTTGTTCAGCATTCAGGTTTCAAATCCTTGTATCAGGATCCAACCAAAATGGAAATCACATTTGTTTCATAAGGTTGTAATTCCAAACCAACATCTTGAGCCATAAACACCACTGAACATAATAGGATTGGCTTTCAAATCTTATTATGACTGAACAACAAAAAAAGTACACATAAAATCATCTTGTCTAGACATTAACCTGAGCTCTTCATACAGCTTTTGGAGTACAGTTACAGCCCTTTATGGTCTTTACTAAAGCACATGTAGACCCATGGTTAGGGAAGTGTGCTAGCTCTGTCCTGCCATTATTGTTATTCTCATGCAGAAGCTGCAGCCTGAATGCAGACAGATTCGTCTTACATGTGAGCCAGAATCCATTTTAAAGTGTTCTAGCTCTCATGGGAACCAATGGGATAGAGCAGTGATGGGCAGTCTTGGCCCTCCAGCTGTTCTTGAACTTCAGTTCCCAGAAACCCAAGTCAACACACCAGCTGGTCAAGGTTTCTGGGAATTGAAGTTCAAGAACAGCTGGAAGGCCAAGACTGCCTATCACTGGGATAGAGCAAACTTTTCCTCTTGCCTCTGATGAAAGCAATGAATGTAGGCAGGGTTAGCACATTGTACATGGAGATATATGTTTTAGTAGAGAAGGAGGAGGGCTAATGTTTGTTAATGTCAAAGAGCCAGTGTTATGTATGTATGCATGTTCATTATACTGTAAAGGCAAGATTGTAACCACTCCAGATACAAATGATATCAGCTGTAAAGGAACGCGAGCAGACAGCCTATAGAGGGCAGCTGCGAGCGTTCACTCTCACATGGTTCACATTGCTCAATCACGGACAGCCGCGGGAAAACCTTCCCCGCATTCAGCAGCTGAAGAAAGACCTGCATTCAGCAGCAGGAAAGGAGGCGTGCCTGGGCGAGGCCACGCCGGTAGCAGCCAATCAGCTACCGTGCTACAAGATTCAAATGTAGAGAGCTACTGTATATATTGAGATGTATCACCGCCATTACCTCATGCTTAACTGGAACCTCATGCAATAAACCTGTGTTAAACCAACCCTTCGGTTGTCCGGTCGTCTTTGGTCCCATACACTAAATTGGCGACGAAGGTGGGATAAATGGCTACCCACAGGACCAAGACATGCGCCGGCTACGAGATCAGGAAGCCGGGAGACTTGGAGCTGTTTGAGATAGACTTCAACGCAGCGCTGGTGGAGCTCGAAGTCTCAGATGAGGCCAAAAAGAGGGCCATTTTCGTCCGCATGCTCGGACACGAGACCAAGAGGACCTTGGTGGACCTGATCGCGCCGAGGAAGGTGAGCGACCTCAAAGCCACAGAGCTCCTGGCGGCGCTGCGCGCCCATCTCCGGCCAGCAATAGCGATGTTCCCCGCTCGGAGCGCGTTCTGGAGGCGAGTCCAGGCACCCGGGGAATCGGTCGATGAGTTCGCCGCGGCCCTGCGGTTGGCCGCCGGCCCATGCAAGTGGGAACTCCCCGACGTCACCCTCCGAGACTGCCTGCTCTGCGGTCTGAGGGACACAGAGACTCAGCGCGCGCTGATGAAAAGGGAGCCGCCTCCCACGTGGCAACAAGTCCTCGACGCGGCACAGGCCGCTGAGGCCACGACGGCCGGGGTGCACGAGCTCCAGGACTGGCGCCCGAAGCCCGCCAAGGCAGAGAGTTCGGTGCGCGCGGCCCGGCGGGCTTCGAACTCGTCTGCGGAGAGCAGCGACGACGAGGACGTCCGGAGGGTCCAGAGAGAGGGCCGGCGCTGCGACGGCTGCGGCGCCGCCCACGCCCGCACCAAGTGTCCATTCCGCAAGGCCGAGTGCCACAACTGCGGCCGGCGCGGGCACATCGCCAAGGTCTGCCGGAAACGGCGCGAGGCCACCAAGAGTTCTCCAGACCGCTCGGCGAGGCAGGACCGCACCACGAGACAGGACCGCACCACGAGGCCAAAGGACGGCACCCGGACCACGAGGACGCGGGACGGAGTAGGGCGCATCTCCGACGACAGCGAGGACGACACGCCGGTTTGCAGCGTTTCCACGGAGCACCCCCGTTACTTCGTTGAGGTAGTAATACAAGGGGCCCCTGTTAGAATGGAGGTGGACTCGGGTTCTTCATACTCCATTATTTCCCAGGGGGAGTTCATGAAAATCGCCCCCCGCGTGCGGCCCAAGCTCAAAGCGTTGAGGGCCACACTGAAGGACGTGCAAGGGAACCGCATCCCAGTGTTGGGGGTTGGGAAGTTCCAGGTCCAGTTCAAAAAGTACACCGCAACGCTTCCCCTAGTCGTCCTCAAGGGAGGTAAATGCAGCCTCCTCGGGACTCAATGGTTCCAGCCCCTGGGTTTGTTCATTGGCGGGGTGCACGCCGTGGGAGCACACGCCGCCGGGACTGATCCAATACAGAGCGTGTGCGACGCGCACCCCGAGGTTTTTAAAAAGGGGCTCGGAAAATTCAAGGGCCCCCCAGTGACTTTCGACCTGGACCCTGGAGTGCGTCCAATCAGACTTAAACCGCGCAGAGTGCCTTTCGCACTAAAGGACAAAATAGAGGCGGAGTTGGACAAATTGGTGGGCCAGGGGATTCTTGTTCCTGTTGATTCTGCGGAGTGGGAAACTCCAATTGTAACAGCGCTCAAGGCCAACGGGGAAGTCCGCATATGCGCTGATTACAAGTGCACCATCAATAAGGCGATCCGCCCTAATGCGTATCCGGTGCCGGTAGTCAGCCACCTGTTGGCCAGGTTACACGGGGGGAGGTGTTTCGCCAAACTCGACCTGGCCCAAGCCTACCAGCAACTCCCGGTGACCCCCGCCGCAGCTGCTGCGCAGACCATAGTCACCCACAAAGGGGCATTCCAGGTATCGCGCCTCCAATTCGGCGTGAATTCGGCGCCCGGGATTTTCCAGTCACTGGTGGAACGCCTCCTGAAGGGGTTAGAGGGGGTGTTGCCCTATTTTGATGACGTATTAATTACAGGGGGGAGCCGGGCCGAATTAGCAACAAGGTTGGGAAAGGTCCTGACAATATTCGAAAAGGCGGGGTTGAGGTTGCGGAAAGACAAATGCGTCTTCTTCGCTACAGAGGTTGAGTTCCTAGGGTTCCGTGTCACTCCCGAGGGAATTAGGCCAGCCCAATCCAAGGTAGCCGCCATCAAGAAGGCCCCTCGCCCCACCTCCAAGCCCGAGTTGCAGTCGTTCCTCGGACTGCTCAATTTCTACCACTCCTTCCTCCCGCGGAAGGCAGCAGTGGCAGAACCGCTTCACAAATTGTTAAAAAAGGACGAGGCATGGAAGTGGGGCGACGACCAGGAGAAGGCTTTCAATGACCTGAAGCGACTCCTGGCATCAGATGCTGTACTGACCCACTTCAATCCCAAACGCCCGGTGGTCCTGATATGCGATGCATCCCCGGTGGGGGTGGGGGCGGTGCTATGCCACGTGCTGGAGAACGGTAGGGAGGCCCCGATAGCTTTCTACTCTAGATCCCTGTCCCAAGCGGAGAGGAACTATGCTCAGACAGACAGGGAAGCGCTAGCAATAATTGCGGGGACCAAGAAATTTCATGATTTTGTGTACGGCCGCCCCTTCACCATAGTGACTGACCATAAGCCTTTGCTGGGCATTTTCACCGCAGATAAGCCCACACCCCAGATCCTGTCCCCGAGAATGCTCAGGTGGGCCATTTTTCTCAACGCGTATCAGCACGCGTTGGTATACCGGCCCGGGAAGGAGATAAGCCATGCCGACGCTCTGTCGAGGTCCCCCATTCCCCGGGATTGCTGCCACGTGGGCGGAGTAGAGAGGGACCACCAGGTCTTAATGATAGAGGTCCTAGACTCCCCTCCAGTAGTACCGGCCGACATCGCCAAAGCGACAGGCAAGGACAAAACGCTGGCCACAGTTTGCTCCTGGGTGCAGAAAGGGTGGCCCGTGTCTTCCCCAGCAGCGGAGTTCGACACATTTTTCAAAAAGAGATTAGAGTTGTCCCTAGAGAGGGGTTGCCTCTTGTGGGGACAGCGGGTAGTGATCCCCACGTCTCTCCGGCCGAGGGTGCTTAAACTGCTGCACGTCAGCCACCCGGGGATCGTACGCTCTAAGGCACTAGCCCGCAGTTACTTTTGGTGGCCCCAGTTAGACGCCGACATCGAACACATGGTCGGCACTTGCGAGGCGTGCCAAAGCTCAAGGCCAGAAGAGGCTCGCTCGCCACCTAGGGAGTGGGACGCTGCAAGGGGGCCCTGGTCCCGAATACACGTAGACTTTGCTGGCCCGTTCAGGGGAACGCTTTTCCTCCTCGTGGTGGACGCGTTCTCTAAGTGGTTGGAGGTCATTCCAGTCTCGAGCACCTCCTCGGCCACAACAATTAAACAGTTAAGGAGGGTCTTTTCCACGTTCGGTTTACCCGACACCCTCGTCAGCGATAACGCTAGCTGTTTCACGTCCGCCGAGTTCAGGGCATTCATGGAGCGCAACGCCATTCGGCACGTCACCTCCGCCCCCTTTCACCCGGCCACCAATGGCCAAGTAGAGCGCCTCGTGCGCACCACGAAAGACGCGCTACTGCGCATGGGTCCCGGAGACCTCGACCTGAAATTGTGCCAATTCCTGCTGAGATACAGGGTCACCCCATTAGCGTCAGGGTACTCCCCCGCGGAGCTGTTGATGCGCAGAAAGCTGGCCACGGGGATCTCCAAGCTAGACCCCACGAGAGTAGAGGACAAAGGGCGGAACATAGGGGTGGAACCCACAAAGAGTTTCAGCATAGGCGCCCCGGTGCACTGCAGGAACTACGCCAGCGCGGGGCCAGCCTGGGTGCCGGGCACCGTAGTAGATCAAACCGGCCCCGTCTCATACCGCGTAGAGACCAGTACAGGTTTCCTGTGGAGGCGACACGTAGACCAACTCCGGCGTAGGGTCCCCGGAGAGCAGGACGCGGACGAGGACAGCATCGAATCAGCGTTAGGGTACTCCCCCACCCGTTTAGCCCAAGGGGGAGGAAAAGGGGAGCATGGGTCCCCACCAAGGGGGGAGGAAAGGCAATCGATCCACAGAAATCTTTTGCGGGAGTCCCCGTCAGAAAGGAGGAGCCCCGACCGCACTCATACCCCGCGGAAGCCGCGGAAGTCTCCCCGAAATTCAGATGCCCATAGAAGTTTAGACGTTGATTTACAGTACCAGGGGGAGTTAGCGGAGTGGTCCCCCACCCGTCCTAGCGAAAAGAGGGGTTTCAGTTCAGCCCCTGGTACTTCCAGTCCCAGTAGCCCCTGTGAGTTAGAATGCAATATAGCGCCAATGTCCCGGAGACCGACACCCCCAAGACCGGAGGCATCAGCGAGTCCGCCCACCACAGTCTTAAGGTCCCCCGAGCAGGGATCAGAAGGTAGCCGTTCCACGAGGGCGACCTCATCGGTTCCGCGGTTCACATTAGGTGGGTCCCCGGGGTCCGAGAGCAATAGGCAGGGGTTTACCTCCCAACTATTCATTCCATTCCCATCCCCGAGCGCAAGGCAGGCACAGACGCCCCACAGAGCCACTAACGAATCCCCGGTTCCCGTTGCAGGACAAGCACCCGCGGAGTCAGGGATCACAGGCTCTCCAGAATTAGGGCAGGCGCAAGCACGCCCCAAGCGAACGTGCGGCAAGCCACAATGGTTGCGGGACTTCGTCCCATCCTAGGGGGGAGGGATGTTATGTATGTATGCATGTTCATTATACTGTAAAGGCAAGATTGTAACCACTCCAGATACAAACGATATCAGCTGTAAAGGAACGCGAGCAGACAGCCTATAGAGGGCAGCTGCGAGCGTTCACTCTCACATGGTTCACATTGCTCAATCACGGACAGCCGCGGGAAAACCTTCCCCGCATTCAGCAGCTGAAGAAAGACCTGCATTCAGCAGCAGGAAAGGAGGCGTGCCTGGGCGAGGCCACGCCGGTAGCAGCCAATCAGCTACCGTGCTACAAGATTCAAATGTAGAGAGCTACTGTATATATTGAGATGTATCACCGCCATTACCTCATGCTTAACTGGAACCTCATGCAATAAACCTGTGTTAAACCAACCCTTCGGTTGTCCGGTCGTCTTTGGTCCCATACACTAAAGCCAGATTGCTAGGTAACAGTTACCAATAAGGCAATGATATGGTTTTATGCTGTGATTTTTAATTGTTTAAGTGTGCCTAAATTGTTTTTTAAAAGCCACAAAATGAGATAAAAATGCACAAACAACCCCTCCCACACAAAACACAAAATTTGTAACAACTACTAATGAAATCCTCAACAGCTGAAAAAAATGTACATGTAAATGTCAATGAAACATTTTGCTTCTGTTTGGCATTGGTTAGGCCTCATTTTGATACCAGTTCTAGGCACCACACTTTAAGAAGGATGTCAACAACTGAAATAGGTTAGAAGAGGGCAGCAAGATCAGGGGACTGGAAACCAAGACCTTTGTGGAAAAACTGAAATAATTAAGCCGGTTTAGTCTTGAGGAAATGTTGAGTCCGGCGCTTAAGAAGTATTCTGACCAGCAGGGTTGGGTCAAACACAAGTGATTTATTATTCAGCTCAGAGATACCGGACTGGAGAAAATGTACAAGGTGGCCAGCTTATATACAGTGAGAATGGCAGTTGTACAGGTTGATACATTTCGGCGGGCTTCCAGGGAAGCGGGAACATTTGTACCGACAAATCAACTTTTACTGACAGTAGTTTGAAAATGGCACCCTTGCAAAAGGCACGCTATTCTGCAGTAGACTTTACGGCGCTAATGGCGGTTTTAATAAATAACACTTGGACACAACAGGAAATGAGACTGAAAGGGGATATGCTAGCACTTTTCAAAGACTTCAAAGATAGTCATGAAGCAGAGGGGCAGGAGCTATACTTGATCAGTTGAAAGGACAGGATGTAAAGTAATGGGTTCAAGTTACAGGAAGCCAGATTTTGGTTGAATAACAAGAAAAGCTTCTTAACTGTTAAAGCAGTATGAAAATGGAACGAATTACCCGAAGAGGTGATGAGCACTCTGATGCTAGAGGCATTCAAGAGAAAACTGGACAACCATCTGACATATATATTTTAATTTGGATTCCTGCACTGAACAGGTGATTGGACCAAATATCCTTATAGGCCCCTTCCAATTCCATTCTTCTGTGATTCTATGAAAGATGACTAAATATGAGCAATTTTCCATCCTGTGTTGCAATATTAATTGTTTATCTACTGTAAAGATGTGAAGAATATCTTTCCATGGATTGAACACCCCATTCCACATATTATTTTAGTGCATGTAAGCAGCATAGAACAGAAATGTAAAAAAGCAGCACATATTTCAAATACAGTTTTACAATTTACTTCATCTTTTCTTTAAAATCTGCATTCTTTACCCAGTTCAATGCCTGAACTTTAATGTTTACAATATAGTGTTCGTGCTCTACGTTCAGTGCAAAACATCTGTTCAGAATTTAAAAGACTCTGGGTAGTATCCTACTGAACCTCCACTGAGTAGAAAAGTCCCACCATCATAGTAAACAAGGTAATAATAATTTCAAGTCAGAAATTATTCTGGGTTGAAAGAATTTTTGCTGGAGGAACTCCGCTCAGGGGACGCCCGAATGAGGCTCCTTTCATGTACCCAAGATCTTTTCCCAATGAAGTGGTCCCTTTTTATTTACTTGCAATTTCTTGCTTTCAAACTGCTAGGTTGGCAGGAGCTGGGAAAGAGACAGGCGCTCAAACCATCATGCAGTACCCGGGTCTTGAACTGCCGACTTGCCGGCTTTCCAGCTAACAAGGCGAGCTTCTTAACCACTGAGCCACTGCAGCCACAGCAAACAAGGTTGTCCTGCTTTTATATGTATTGCAGTGACACAAGCAGAATGTGGGTTATTTTCAGATGCCCTGCTCTTCTGTGAAAACAAAGAGAGAAACATAAAAACGTACAGAATTTGGTTTCCTGACGCACTTCATTGGCAGGAAGATTTCTAAATTTTGATCTGGATTTTAGGACTGGTTCTTTTTAAAGGTGGCTGGTTGGGACACCTTGGATGGTCCACTGTCACCCCTCCTCAAAAGCAAAGCTAAAATTTCTACCACCTTGGCTGGCTGTTTTTCTCTTGTTGCATGTTGTACACCAGGACAAGAGTCTGCATGCCTCTAAAACATGTCCTGTTCTCAGGTTTGAAATGGCATTGTTGTTTTTTGCTATATAAAAATGGGGGATAAAAATGAGAGGAAATCATTAATTGAAAGCCCCTTCCTACTTCTGGGAACATAAAAGGTACAACTAGGAAAGTCTAGGATCTATTGGGAAGTTATTCACAGGTTACACCCACCACAATCAACTTGCAAAACACCCCAGCGATACTAAAACAATTCTTTTTAAAATTGCAGATGGAATTGCTTGGATCCTTCGCAACTTGGATTTCGTTGTTCTAATGGAATCAGAGAAGGATGTATCCATGGCCTTGCAAAGTTGCCATGGTTACCTTCCAGTTTGATCTGTCTTGAGGACATGGAAAGATTATAGTCAAGTAAGCCTCATGAAAAATACATGCAAGTTTAAAATAATTTCCAAGGAAATTTGTTTTTGAAACAACAACCAGATTAGTATAGGAAATAACATATTGGAAGTTACAAGCTCCAGTTTAGTGTAATCCCTTCACCTCTGACATTATTACTAGGCAAGCAGTGGCAAATGTTTAGGACCATTGGCCATATGCCTACTGAGGCTTCTTCCCAGGGCCAAAGAATGAGAGAGACCATGCCTTAAGCAAACATCCAGTGACCAGGGTTGTAGCCAGGATTCTAAATGTGGGTGGGTGAATATTTTTTCAGGGTGGGCAACAATGACACATATATGTCATATATATAAGGAGCTGGGAGTTTGAGGGTGGGCATACTGCTAACTCAGGGTGGGTGTTGCCCACCCCTGGCCACCCCCTGGCCACGACCCTGCCAGTGACCCATTCACAAGCAGCTTTTTCTTCAGAGTGTGGCTCTCTAAACATGTAGAATGGCAATGGAAAAGGGAGAGAGCCTTCTCCCCTCCTCAGACATTCAGATGAACCCTTTTCTGAACAGCTGTGTCCAGCTATTGTTAATCATGCAACCCAGATGCCAGTAATAGCCTATATATGGTAGAAATAGCCACACTAATATTGTCAGGACAGATGCATTAAAAAAAAGAGCCAGAGGCATTGCATAGTAACAAAGATTATTTTTTCCCCCAATTATTCCAGTAACAACTGGAGGAAGGGAAGGGGATGAAAACAATTTGCATTATGCTAGACACAGTAGCTGAAAATCCTACCAATATTTGTGTAACTTGTTACAGCCAACTGTGGCTAATTGATGAGGTGCTGACATGCATTGTGTCCTCCAGCACTTTGTCAATTACTTGTAATTAGCTATGGCAAATAACACACATTACACAAATACCAACAGGATTCTGGCCTATTGTTTTTACCATGTTGCTGCTTGCGTTATTCTGTCAAAAATAATTGACAATTATTTAAAATTTAAGACTTGTTGTAGCTGGAGGACCAAAACCTTCTTTGCCTTCCTGTTTTGCTTTGTTTGCTAACCAATACTAGAAGACAGAGGAGATGAATTCTGTTGACTTTTCTGGATTTCTCAGCTCTTTTGAAGCACCTTTCTTGTTTGCTCTGCTACATTGAATTTCAGAGGCATGTTTTTCCAGCAGTCTAATGATTTCTGGAGATTAACTCCCAGAAGTGGTGTAGGAAGGCTGCAGGTTCACCCCTCTGGCCTTTAGCTTGCAGAGGATCACAAGAATCCATAATTTTTTTAAGGTCCCACCCAGAAACAATTTGGAAATCTCCCATGCAAGCATCATCTAATTCAATGTATCCCAAGCTTTGATTTTTGGACTTCAATTCCCAGCCAATGTACTAACTGAGGCTTCTGGAAATTAAAGTCTACCAGTGTTCCATAGAACATAGTTTGGTAAATGCTGGCCTAATTAATAATTTCACAATCTCTGCAGCAAGGTTACCATAAGGGTCACTTTATTTTATTTATGGTTCAAATTTCTATGCCGCCCAATCAGGCGAACCCGACTCAGGGCGGCTCACAACAAGATTAAAACATACATATTAAAAACAATTAAAACCCCAACATACCCACCCACCTATTAAAACTAACCACATTAAAACTGCCCGCATTAAAAAGATGGGGGGATGGGGGGGCTTCATTTTATAAGCCAACAGGCAGGGGCCACTCTTCCGCCTGAGCCCCACACCTGCCCCGCCAACCAGGTTTTTAATTCTCTCCTGAAAGGCAGCAGTTCCATCTGCTCCTGCAACTCTACTGGCAGAAAGTTCCACAAGGCTGGTGTGGACACAGAAAAGGCCCTCCTTCATGTGCTAGAGAGGCAAGCCCCTCTGGCAGATGGAACAATTAGAGAGCCCCTCCGGTCCGCTCTGGTTGGACGGACAGACACTCTTGGGACGATGCCTTCTGAAATCTTACATTTGACTTGGTTGTTTCTATTTCTTGGATCTCAATGTGAAGTAAAGGTAGTGGGTATAAAGGAGTGGAGCACGGCCTTACAGTTATGGTGCCTCTGTTGTAGAACACCCTACTTGGGCAAAACAGATAAGACCCTTCCCTTCTCAAATTGTAAAAGCAGGTTTTTATTTTGATGTGTTTACCTCACTGCTATTTTTTATGCTTAATGTTCTTTTAGGGCAGGAGTTCTCAACCTTTTAAAGGCGGGGGCAAGGTCATGCTCCCTCAGACAGCTTTGGGGACCGGACAGCAATTTTGCCCTTCCTCCTCTACATGGCACTTCCTGGTGTGGTGGAGGCGGGGGGAGGGCATGAAATGGCACCATGTGCCTTATCCGGCCCACAGTCCACAGGTTGGGAATCCCTGTTTTAGGGGGTCTGCTTCTGAATGCCTGCTTTAATGTTACAATGGTTTAAAAAACATATAGTATTTTGATATTTACTAGCTCCATCTCTCTCTGTGTATGTATCAACTGTGGTTGGTTACTAAAATGGCAGCTTACTGAAACCCCAGTTGGGATCAACAGAGGGCAATAATATTTTTAGCACTTGCAAACAAACACTGACGTCCAGACTCCAGACTCTCTGTTCATGCTTTTTCATGTGATCAGCCAGCACTGCTCAGCTTTTATAGCCAGCTGGCAAAGTCCAGTTGCAGTGAAATGACGATGTTCACTTCCTTATGCCTCTGCAGTGTTACGCTGCTACCAGTAGCGGAAATTCCCCCAGGCCATGCCCACTTTGCCGGCTACGCCCACCTCCTTACCCCAGGCCATGGTGTAGGGAGGCCAAGTGGGCATGGCCCAAAGAGTTAGCCATGCCCACAGAGTTAGCCATGCCCATGGTGGGGGTAGTGATTTTTTTTGCAGCGCATCACTGTGCCACTGGCTCGCATGCTGCTGACCTGACACTTTGCTCCTCACCATTCTGTCCCTGTCTACTTTTTTGTGAGAATATTGCACTTTTATTGCAATTATGTGAAGTTACAATAACAGGTAGGGGACTCAAGTGGCTAAGACGCTGACTGGAAGGTGGCAGGTCAGCAGTCCAATACCCAAATACTACAGGACGGAATGAACTCTTTGTCCCAGCTCCTGACAACCTAGCAGTTGGAAAGCAGGAAATTACAAGTAGATAAAAAGGGACCACTTTGGTGGGAAGGTAAACAACCTTCCTAGAGCTCTGGTGTCTAGTCATGCCTGCCACACGACCATAGAAATGACTGCAGAAGCAAACAATGCTGGCTCTTTGGTTATGAAGCAGAGATGAGCACTGAACCCTAGAGTTGGATACGACTGGCTTTGGAGCAAGGGTGACTTTTTACAATAGCAGGTAGCAGGGACCCTTTCTCTTTTTCCATCTGTAGTGAGGAGGGGTTCGGCCCCCTCTACTTCCATAACTAATTCCACTCCTTTTCCTCCAAAGGCTGATTCTTCCTCTTGGAAGGAAAGCAAATATGCCAGAGCAACTGCTGAAAGGTGGCCTTTGTTTCCACATTCAGCTTTGCAGCCCTTTGCCACTTCTACTGCCAGTCTGTCTGCCAGGCTGTCTCTGGCATCTTCACCTAAAGCGGCCTAGTGGATTCACTCCTCCTGCTGACATAATGGGATCAAGCCGGCTCCCAGGGGATGCTGTCGCTTAGCAACTACTCTCACCCAAAAGAAAAAGGCTGAGAATGCATCTTACCCATCAGATCTTTGCACTGCACCAACCGATCACAGTTGCTGGTTGAGTGAGCGAGAGAGAAATTATCCTGTTTCTGTACATGTACAGATACTTCCCTTTCTTTCTATCAACAGGAAAGTGGATTTACATTTACAGAAAGGCTTTCCCCCCACTCTCTGCCAGATAGGGATGTGCTGTTCTTTCATTTACCAACATCTTCTCTCCCACCAAGGAGCACATTAGCAAGAAAAGCTGTCTACTGCATGCAGACACAAAATAATACAGGCAGTATTGGAGGAGGAAAACATCTAAATCACTCTCACACCTCAGTATAGCTTTGTGTCTTGTTCTGCGATTGGCAATTCCTGTAAATCCCTGGGAGGCCCAGCATGCGCAAACCCCCCCCCCCATCCCTTCCATTTTTCTATGGCATGAAAAGTCAGTTTGTGTATTCTGTGGGGAGGGGGCAATTTTGCCATGCGTCGACAGCAGCATAGCAGCCTGGCTCCCAAGCCTCTGATTTAAATATTGCAAGAACATTTTGATCACTGGGAGTACAAGGACAGTTTACCACAGAGCCTCTCTCTTTTGTGAGAATGTTTTTCGGGGAGGGTATAGATCAAGGGAGTGAGTGCAGCATCCAAGAGCCAGCCATTGACATGCATGGTTCCTGCATTGCTGGAGGCTGACCACCTCTGCTCTATACATTGAGTTGCTCAGGTCAAATTACATAAGAGAGCAAAGAGCTTCTCTGCTTTTCCTGTCAGTTTCAAAGGATCTTTTAGGAAGCTTTCTGCTTTTTGTGTACTTATTGTGAGCTGGATCATTTTAATAGAAGAAGGTGTAGAAGAAGGTGTATTCTTTATTTTGATAAGAACATCAATCAAGTCTAAGATGTCTGCACCTACACACTTATGTTGATGTGCTTCCATGTTGTTTTCGTTATTGCCCTCATGGTGTTTCCCAGTCAGCATTCCTTGTTCTGTTGATATGGCTGGTTTTTTTCCTTGGTGGTTCAGAAGATGTCATCATCCCCCCCCCGCCCCCAAACCAACTGCCTCACTCCCCCCCCCCCCAACCATGGTAACTTCTATATACCGATTGTCCTCCTTTGTCAAATCTCTTGTTCTCAAATAGAGGACTGCATTGTTTGGGTAGTGAAGAATCTTTCCATTCTTCAGCATAGGCCAATACATAAAGCATTGGCCATTCTGGCCAATGTCAAGCTCCAGGACATGCAAGATGGACTAAATTGTTTCTGAGCAGGAAATCCTATGGATACATGTTTCTGGGATTAAAAATACACCACAAACTATGTGACTATGCATAGGACCCCCAAATTGACTGCCTCATGGTGTCTCATTGTAGAGCTACTCTGAACCTGTGAGTTAAAGAAAAAGAGGAGGAGGTTAGTTCTACAGTAAATTATAGAAGGAAGCCACATAATAAAGGTGGTCTTTGTGATTGACTCTGTTACTTGTTCAAGAGGATCTTGTGTTTTCATAATGTATGGCAATTATTTTGTTTGTTCTTTTTGCAGTCTGCATAACATTGTGACAATTTCTCACCTTCTAGTCACTGTGAAAGGTGTTTTAAGTCCCCCTCTCTTTAATACAGACATCTAGTTACAAAATGTCACTGCTAGAACCACAGTTTTGTAGATCTAACAATTTTACACAATTGTCTGCCCTAAATGAATACTGAGCATGATGGCTTAGGGGATCTGGAAGTTGTGGTTATAAAAGGGAGCATTTTCAATCTTTGGACAGAAAGTTATCTTCAAGAGCACACAGATAGAAAAATGACTACCATTGATTGGACGAGACACAAAAATCAACATAAGAATCTCCTCTACAAATCTTCCAAGAACCTATTTCCCCATGAATAAGGTTAATACAGTGTTATGTATGTTAACTGTGTTTTCTGACAGAAGCAGAATGTATCTTTTCTCATGTATCTATTCTTATGCAAATAAGTGGATCGAAAATGTGCACACTCTGTTAGCCAATGGGCTTGTTGTATTATTGTTACTGTTACTGTTTATAGTGTATATAAGTCAGAGTTTTGCCCCATCCAAACTGTGTTCAAACCCCACTATTAAAGAGCTGAATTTCACTACTTCACTCGTCTGCTTCTTCATTCCCTGAACACGAAATACAGCCACCAAAGAAATTGTTTTATCACTTAGGGAAAAGCTTCATCTTGACAGTGTTAAGCTGAGCTGTTAAATGAATAACTGCCCCTCAGTTCCCCAAGATATAGAAACTATCAGAACTGTGACATCAAGCTGACATCAGAAAATTCTGTTTCCATTTGGCCTAGGCCAATGTTTCCCAACCTTTGGTTTTTGGACTTTAATTCCCAAAAGCCTAAGTCAATTCCCCCAAAGCACTGAACAGCCAATGTACTGACTTCGGTTTCTGGGAATTGAAGTCTGCATGTGGGGCATGGGTTCCACACTGGGAATCACTGGCCTTGGCTATACCCATGCCAACTGTAATGGTAATGAGATCACTGAAAAGAGAGAACCATCAGCAGGAGTGCTGACTTGGACTTATGGTAATTGATGTTCAAGAACACCTGGAGTGCCAAGGTTCGCCATCACTGTCCTATACCAATAGCTGTAATGTTGCTTGTATTCAGAATAAAAAACTGACCTGGCATCACACTTACAAGATTTATCTTTATCTTGTCTGACTCAAACACATCTTTTATTTGACATCCCCAGCCATAAAATATATTTTCAGTAATGATAGTACTGATGCCCCCATAAGCATTAATTATTTGGTGAGTCAGTGATTGGCTTTAAAAGCACTTGTTGTGCAGTTACTTATATTTCCTATGCAATTTAATCAGACTAAACTGCAGATTTTAAAGTAACATCTGGGAAGGACCGAATGCTCTTTCAAAATGCAGTCCATGGACCATGCAGAATAACTATCCTACCAGGAATCTAACAGAGGCAGTAATGTATGCTTTATTAACTTCACCAAATGCAGGATGTGCAATTATATAACTCTTATGCCTCTTGAGCTCAAGCAATTTTTATAGTTTTCTGTTTGAGCACCCCAGTGTCATAGGTAGTAAAGGTAAAGGCCGCCCTTGCTTGTAAGCCAGTCATATCCAACTCTAGGGTTCAGTGCTCATCTCTGTTTATCGCAAAAGAGGAGCAATTGTTTTAATACCCTTCCAGGGTCTTTACAAAATATTGGCTTTGGCTATAGGAAATTTCCATTGCAGCATTTGGCAATTCATAAGCTTTCTTGAGGCTCTAAAAATGGATCCTCCTCTCGTAATGGGACTGGGACTGTGAATCCAAATATCCTTAAGTAGCTGTTTGACAGTGGCAGTGTTGTGATTTTTTCACTCCATAACTAGATTAGGAAAAGGGGAATGCCTGCTGATGAGCCTAATTTGGCTAATGGCTTTTTTGGCTGTTATATCTGATCAAAGAGAAAGTATTTAAAGATATAGGGTATTTAAATAACTCTGCAAAGAAGTTATCTGTGAAGGTAAAAGTAAAGGTTGCCGTTGCTCAAAAGCCAGTTATATCCTCTAGGGTTCAGTGCCCATCTCTGTTTATAGCCAAAGAGCCCGCATTTGCAGAAGTTTCCATGGACAAGTGGCAGGCATGCCTAGACACCGGAGTGCACGGAATGCTGTTTACCTTCCCACCGAAGTGGTCCCTATTTATCTACTTGCAATTTCTTGCTTTCAAACTGCTAGGTTGGCAGGAGCTGGGACAGAGACGGGAACTCACTCTGTCGTGAAGTACCTGGGAATTGAACTCCGACCTTCTAATCATCAAGTTCAGCATCTTAAACACTCGAGCCACCACAGTCCCTTTTTTGTGCAGGTACAGTATTAGGCTGTTAAATGGGGCAGAGGAGTGCAGGAGGTAAGGCCCAAATGAAATTCAGCTTTCCAATTTGCAAGACATGCACTTCTTATGCTGAATGGAGGAAAGTTCAGCCTGTTGAAGTTGCAGCAGACATTTGCTTGAAAGATCATTCTACCTGCTTTACTGTAACCAAAGAGAAATGAACTGCTGTCATGTACCTGACAACTTTATTTGAATACAAGCCTTGTAAGTAAACATTATTTTTCCTTTTGCCAAAACTGTGCCTAACATCTGTACTTTAGAAACTAAGAAGATAGAAAAGGACAACTGAAGAGAGTTTGCATTTCAAAACATTTTGCCATAATCCTTTGGAACATGGTAACTGCACCAGTCTGCAAACATTATCCAACACAAACTGGCCAGATGTCCTTCTGGCCCTGCCTAGTTCATCCTGGACTCAATCCCTTAGAGCAGGGGTTCTCAACCTATGGCCTGTGGGACGGATCCAGCCCGTGGCACCATTACATACAGCCTGTGTCTGCGCCCTCACTCGTGCCGCTGCCACTGCCACTTCCACAGACACTGCCACCACTGCCACTGCCCTCCGTTTCCCCTCTGCCTGGCTTGGCATGTCCAACGCCACTCAATAGTAGGCCTCTTGTAGTTTCATTTTCCCTGTATAAAACACTAAAGTGGGAATTGAGCGGGTGCAGCACTTCAGAGCATGGACACTAGATGGAGATAAAGAGCCTTCAATGTCTAATGATTGGGCATTTTTCCTTTCGCTTGATGGAATAAAAGGCTGGGGAATCAGAAAAGAACATACAAAGCTGTGTGAGGTAAAAATTTCCTGTCTGTTCAGGAAGGTCTTTGCCTAATGAGATTCTCCAATCATTATTTAAAATGAACTGGTCAACTATAGTTGAAGACCTCCCACAGTGCCATACACAAGTTCATGAAGAGGCAATTGAATAGTGGCAAAGGCAAACAAGGATGTCTGGCTTCACACACATCAGCCTCTAAAAAGAAATGTTGTGGAGTGCGGGAGTTTAAGAGCACTATAGCACTATCTTGATGCAAACTGACCAGGATAATGTCATGTTCATGCAGGAAAGGATGGGATTTGCACTCTGTTTCCTCTCAGTAGTAAAGAAGCACTTCACAAAGGAGCAGAAAAACATATTGACCCCACATCCACTTTTCTGACCAGTAAGACTAATAGGTCTTTAACAGGGTAGAAGATTAGAAAGAAAGCAAAATTTGCCAAGTATTGGCATATCCTAATATAAATCCAGGGACTGTGGCGGCTTTATGGTGAAGACGCTGAACTTGATGACTGGAAGGTCAGCAGAGACCTTGTGTCTCTTACCTCATGGCATTTGTCCTACTTCTCTCAGTGCCCCCAGCCAAGGAAACATGGAGTCACTATTGCTCCCTATTACTATTAGCCCATACCCAATTTCCTTTCCGGTCGAGCCAGGTTGGCCTGTATGCATAGCCCGACAAACCCATTGGGAAAGGTTGCGGTCCAATCAGTGACCTGGGCAACCCACATGGCCCCCTCCAAGTCTTCTGTACCTCCAGTCTATTGGAGAACTAATAGTGGGTAATTCCAGGTTAGGACATGGAGGGGGCAACAGATCATGAACTCTAGGGTCTTTCTCTCTACAATCGGAGAGAAAGCTGTGACCTATTGACTTGTGGCATGTGCTCTATTTTATATGCTGGTGTTACTGAAATCCACTCTCTCCCTTTCAATTGATTTTTCTAATTCACTTCATACAGTCTTCAGTCCCTGCTTTTCACTTTCACATTCTATACAATCTCATCTCATGCTGATTTTAAAAATCAGAAAGAAATCTCATCCAACTCTTGTGCAGCTGTGTTTGTATTAGTCAGCTATCCAAATACATAGTAAATGTAGTTCTGGAATTATCACTAAACAATATTGTCCCCCCCCCCTGGGAAAACCTGTGCCTTTCTATTCTGGCTAAAGACAGGAGTGAGTAATGAAGGGTGTCCACAGCAATTCCTCAGGGATGGGCCAAAGTGCGAGCATTAAATTCTTCTACCTGTTCAATATTCTCCCAATTTTTGTTTGCATTATTCCTTTTCCCCCACACATAATGGCTTTCTATCCTTAATATATCATATGGCTGCTGGAATAAATGTAACAGCTACACACTTCTTCTTTTGGTAACAAAAAACTAACATGCCAAGAAACAAATGTACCCCGCACTGGATTTATATCCTCACTGTGCTTCTAGGGCAGGGTTCCTCAAACCTGGCTTTTCAGATGTTCTTGGACTTCAATTCCCAAAAGCCCTGATCAGCAGGTGTTCTGACTTGGGCTTCTGTTAATTGAAGTCCAAGAACATCTGGAGAGCCAGGTTTGAGAAACCCTGTTCTAGGGTATCCAGCTGTTTAAAATTCACAGAAACAATTTAATTAGATCGGAACAAGCAGCAATCTGCTGATCTGTCTGCTAGCTCAGGAAGGCTCTCCTCAAGAACAGGACTGAGAGTCTCAATCAGTCGCATTTTCAATAAGAGAGACCACTCTAAACCTCTTGTTTATGAGCTGGTGAGAGAATACAGGGGCTTGAAACAAGAGTGACATGCCCCTAGTGAAGGAATCCTTTTCAGATAAGGACCCAAAGCCTATACATCTAGGTGGCATTGAAGAGTAGACTACTTCTAAATACTTTTAAAGAGGACTGAAGAATTTCTCTGACTTGTAAAGCGACATGACTTCTGGGTGAGTGTGAGGGAAATTAAGAGGAAACATGAACCATACATCCTGCTCAAAAGAGAAGCATTAAATCTTAACCTATAAAACCAAGGGTTAACCGTTGGAACTTGCTATAGGTTGCTATGCCTCGCCCTACTTGCCTGCACTCACCCTTCGTGCACACGGCCGATCTGGGTCCGCAGGTCAACAAAGGATTGAGAAAACAGGCAGTGGGGCAACAGCCCCACAAATGCGAAAAAAGGGAAACAACTTCATTTCCTAATGTTTTTTGCGCAGCGCCGCACCACAGCCAATCAGGCTGAGAGGCGCGACCACAAAGAACATTGAAAAACGTGCCGCGGCCAATCAAAATTGAGCCGCAGGAAAAAAATGCACCACAACCACAAATCACAAACCCATAACTACAAGCCCCAGAGTCCTGCGCGACATAAGCGCGCAGAACGCTGAGGAAACCGGTGCCCAAAAAATTAAAAAGAAAAACAACTCACCACCTCACAGCCAAGCAAACACCAGCTGGCTTTCTTTCCCTCACCAACGGCGCCTGAAGGTCCCGACTGGAGTTTCCCCTTTAATATCAGTGGGTGGGGGGGTTGCGACCCCCCTCTCCGCTGGCTCCCCTGGGGTTGGGAGGTTTGGGGGGACAAAAGGGGTATGCCCCCCACCAACTCTTCTGGACCCAGGAGATCAGGGAGAGTGGATCGATTCCCCCCCTCCTAAAAAAACTCCGTCTTTAAAGAGAAGAAACCAAGTGGTTTCTTCTCTTTAAAAACGGAGTTGTTTTAAGGAGGGGGGAATCAATCCACTCTCCCTAGTCTTCTGGGTCCAGAAGGGTTGGTGGGGGGCATACCCCTTTTGTCCCCCCAAACCTCCCAACCCCAGGGGAGCCAGCGGAGAGGGGGGTCGTAACCCCCCACCCACTGATATTAAAGGGGAAACCCGATCTACTTTCACGACTCCACACAATCAAAGCACCATAACACAATAAAGCCCCCCTCCCCACCACCTAGCCCACCCTTCCTATCCCCCACTGACCACGCCCCCTCCCCACCACATAGCCCACCCTTCCTAACCCCACCGACCATGCCCTCCTCCCCACCACCTAGCCCACCCTTCCTATCCCCCACCAAACACACCCCCTCCCCACCACCTAGCCCACCCTTCCTAACCCCCAGCAACCATGCCCCCCTCCCCACCACCTAGCCCACCCTTCCTAACCCCCAATGACCATGCCCCCTCCCCACCACCTAGCCCACCCTTCCTAACCCCCAACGACCACGCCCCCTCCCCACCACCTAGCCCACCCTTCCTAACCCCCAATGACCATGCCCCCTCCCCACCACCTAGCCCACCCTTCCTAACCCCCAATGACCATGCCCCCCTCCCCACCACCTAGCCCACCCTTCCTAACCCCCAATGACCACGCCCCCTCCCCACCACCAAATAAATAAATAATTTTTAAAAAATTACTAAAAACACAGTCAAAAACATCCAAAAATACACAAAAACAAAAACACCAAAAACAATACGAAGTAAACAAAAACACAATTGAAAACAAAACAAACAGACAAAAAATACAAATTCCAACCCCCCCCCCCCACACACACACACATAAAAAGAAAGAAAACAAGCAAACTTACCAAAAGATGTCCTATCTCCACCAGGACCGGAAAAGAAATGAATAAAGAAAGAGACTACTTACGAGAAGAAGCTCCACCCAGAGGCCAGGAGAGAAAAAACAGTCAAAATATAATAACCCCTACCAGCACCATCTGCTGGCCACAATAGTAAAAACAATTCAAAAACACACAACAGCTCCAAACAAAAGGCCACAAGGGTAAAAACAAATCAAAAACATAACACAAATTCACAATTTTACACAAAAGGTCACACCAATAAAAACAAGGCAAAAAAATTACACTAAAACACACTTTAACACAAATCACAAACATATGTCAATAAAATACAATAGAAACATTTTAAAATCCTGTGCTGAGTTTTAACTCAAATTTAAACCCAACACATCTAAACTCATTTTAAAAACATTGAATGTAAAAAACATTTACTTTTACATTATTAAAATTATTAACTACGGTACAACTAATGAAAAAAATTCAAAAAACTAAAACATTATTCGCTTACATATAACAATTTGAAAAAATTATATCATACTTTGTTCTTTTATTAATCCTCAAAAAACACCCAAAAAAGCAGATCACAGATAATAACAGCCAAGCCAAAAAAAATTACATAAATAAACATTTAAAAAATCAAAATTACAGGCTAAGCAATTTTTAAAAAACATTAACACAATTTAACCTTCCAACACAATTTAAAACAGCCTGCCTGGCAATGCCGGGCAACCTCTGCTAGTAAAAGTATAAACAAGACTAAATATGACCTACAGAAATACCCATCTGCTGACAAGAGTAGGAGCCTCTATTTTTGTTTGCTATTTTGCTGTTTGTTTGTTTCCCATGCCTCTGGAATGCCAAAGTTCCTACTCCAGGCAGTTTCCAACATTAACATTAATGCTGGGGTCACCACTGGTTACTCTCTTCCATTGTGAAAATGGCCCATTTTTTGGTATATTCTATTAGCTATCACTGAACAATATTCAGCTTTTCACATTTCAGTTACAACCCAGGGGAAGCTGTCATAAAATAACTCCTTCTGGGACTGAAGTGGCTAAGACGCTGACTGGAAGGCAGGAGGTCAGCAGTTCGATTCCCGAGTACTGCAGTACAGAATGAGCTCCCGTCTTTGCTACAATTCCTGGCAACCCAGCAGTTTGAAAGCAAGAAATTGCAAGTAGATAAATAGGGAACACTTTGGTGGGAAGGTTAACAGTGTTCCGTGCGCTTCGGTGTCTAGTCATGCCTGCCACATGACCACGGAAATGTCTGTAGAAGCAGACAGCGCTGGCTCTTCGGTTTTGAAACAGAGATGAGCACTGAACCCTAGAGTCGGATATGACTGGCTTTCGAGCAAGGGAAACCTTTACCTTTACAGGCTAATTTCAGATCAGCAAGTGGAAAGAATCTGGAAACTGCAGAATATGAAGAAATGTGAGAAATGGCTGTCTTGCAATGTTATAATTTATAACCAAAAATAGAGCCAAAAGGAATTCTGAAGATATAATATAGAAGCTTTCTTCATCAGAAAATTGGTGGATCAGGGATAAGCATGGCAGAAATTGTTGTATTGGTTTCGCTTTGGGATCTTTCAGGCATGTCTCATTCATGTTTGTATTTTCCATGCACAGTCCTTTCATTTTACATGAAAGAAACCACCCCTTTCAGGCAATTTATCTCATGTTTCTCTCCCCCACCCCCATTTTTTTTTGGCACTAGTCTGAAAGTTCTAAAGAATCTGTAAAAACGAATCCAAAAAAGTGTTGGCAAGGCATGAGACAATCAATCTGTTCCAAAAGCAATCAACAGTACCTAAAGAAATAAAATCATCATCAGAACTATGCAGGCAAGTTGTTTAGATTATCAAATGGAAAGCAACAGTATGAGTTTCACCCATCCAACACAACAGAGACTCTTTGACTTGGCCATCACAATAGAAAAAAAGACAAGAAAACAGCCAGACAGGCAAGTACTGGCTGCCTGACATTTAGATACACCTACTCACCAGAACAACCAAAAACAACACATCAAGAACAACAAGAGAAATGTCTCAAGCTGTGCCCAACCAACTACAAGACCCATCATCCACACTGGCAGAAATTCTACCCATCTACCAGTCCCATTTACCATTGAGGAGCAAATTAGGAATTCTCCTCAATCCCACCAATAAACACACTATTGACAGAATAAATAAAACACACAGTAAACTAAGCTGGCTCTTTGTTTCATTATCCCAATATTTATTTCTATAGAGAGATCTGAGAGATTCTCCTCAGAATGGGCTCGAACCATTGTAGCCATACCTGTCAAGTACCCTGTATTGGCTGGGATTACCCCGTAATTCTGTGCCGATTTTCTCCATTTCCCACCTGGAGCTGCTGCTACCCTGTAATTTGGCAGCGGGGGGAAAGTAGTTACGGAAAGTAGTTACTGTGCATCCCTTCTGTGCAGGTCCTTTCTACGCATGCATAGTAGCGGCCTGCGCAGAACGGTTCTGCGCAGGTCCATTCTACACATGCGTAAAAGCCTTCTACGCATGTGTAGAAGCGACCTACACAGAATGCATAGAAGGCTTTTACGCATGCATAGAATGGACCTGTGCAGAACTGTTCTGCGCAGGTCCCGTAATCTCTGAAGCCGCGCTTGACAGGCATGATTGTAGTACCTACCTACAAGAAAAGTGCTTCATCAGAAATTATCATCCTATAACCTTCTTAGTTGTATTTAGCAAATTGGATGCCAGACACCTTCTGGACAAAGTAGAAAACTGGACCCCCTCAGAAAACCTCTTGGCAGAAGAAGAAAGAGGAAATTACTGTGGCAGATCTACAACTGGCCACTGCTTTTTATTGCAATGCTTAATGGCAAAATATACATCTCCCCTCACCATGCATTTTTTTTTTTTTTTGTAATGGGCTTTTGTAAAGCAGCCTTTGACTCCACATCTTAACCCTGTCTTTGGAGGAAATTGGAATCTTTGAATGCCAATTTTGTAGGTTGCTTACAAGAATCCAGTGACTGTATGACCACTCTATGAGTAAAATAATCATGTTTTAAAAAATGAAAGCACATTTTCACACAGGAGAAAAATAGCAAAAAATCAGCAAAACAAAACACAGTCTCCTCTCCCAAAAAAACAAGTAAGCAAGCAAGCAAATAATAGCCATTTTCTCTGCCCACAACTAGAGTGGGGAATTTTGGAGTGCCAATTAAGCACAAGTGTTCTCTGTGTGATCCTGTGTCTAGTCATGCCTGCCACATGACCACAGAAATGTCTGCAGAAGCAGACTGTGCTTACTCTTTGGCATTGAAACAGAGATGAGCACTGAATCCTAGAGCTGGATGACTGGCTTTCAAGCAAGGGAAACCTTTACCTTTACCCAATTTCCTACCATTCCCTCACATAATGTTCAAGAGAGCAGGGTTCTTTCTCTGCTCTCCATGCTATAAGTAGGTTTTAAAGTGAAATAAATCTGCATTTTATACATTCTGGGCATACCTGTCAACCCGCAGCTCTGGAAAAACGGGACCTGCGCACATCGCTTGTGTGCAGGTCACTTTCCACGCATGCGTGGAAGGGTTTTACCCCTTCCATTCATGCGTGGAAGCGCTACGCCACTTGCGTAGGGGCTGCGCAAGTGGCATAGTGCTTCTGCGCATGCACGGAAAGCATTTCCCCCGCTGCCAAATAACGGGGTTTTGGCAGCGCGGGGCGGGTTATGACGTCAATGGACGTCAAATTATAGGGTTTTCACGGCCAAATTGGGATGGTTGACAGGTATGATTCTGGGACTTTTGTTTCTCTCTCATAATCAGATCAACCATATAATAAGACCACTAAGTTTTTTAAATTCCAATTCAGATTCTTCATTATTTTTAAAGTTTCCAGTTTGGTATTGCCTTAAACACGAACTTTTTAAAAGTACGTAGCTAGCTCAGCTGTCAAATTCTTATAAAGTATTATTGCTCCATAGCCTGTCAGGCTATATGCATAAATAAAAATTAAAGCCACTTAGAAAGTTGTTGGTGTGCAGCAGAGTGACCTGAGGGTGGGCAGCAGAGGGTGTGGGCACTTTGATCCATGCATGATCCAAAGCTTGTTTTGTGCAAAAGAGTTTCTTTACTTATGGTGCAAATGCAAGCGCGGCGCCAAAATGGCCGCCGCGCTCTTTGCGGGGCCCCCCCCACTGGACGAAGGCATCCGGGTAGTTAGGGGCGTGGCCAGCTCCCTTATAAAAGGGGTGGCCACGAGGCAGCCGAGCTGCCATTTTGCGAAGCGACGGAGCGGAGAAGTTTTTCCCTCTTACCTCCGTCGCTTTTGCCTTGACTGGGAAGCCTTTTGGCTGCTGGTTTTCTTCCTTCGGCTTCCCATAGGTTGGACTGAGATGCCTTCGAAGAAGAAGGCGGCCGCGAGCGCGGCTCACGCGGTTCGGAGGCGCAATCCGGGTCGGAGGACCGCGGATGCGCCTCCCCAGCTGCCGCCTTTGCCTGCACCCACCGGGATCGGTGGGATGGGGTCGATTCCCCCTTGGCTGGAGGCGGGGGACCCAAACATGGGTCCAGCAAGGGCTGCGGCCCATGGCCCGCAAGCGGTGGACACCGCTCCTGGTGCTTCCCATTCTACTGGACCTTCTTCTATAGGGGTGCAGCTCACCCCGGGGCCTTCCAGCCTTGGGGGGTGGTGTGGTCCCCTTCCCTGGCAGGTGCCTACATCGGCCCTACCGGGCCTGGGTGTGGGGTCATGGCCTTATTCGGGCCCCGGAGTACAAGGGCCTGTACCCACGCCTGTAGCAGGCGGGCCGGCCGGCCCTTGGCCCCTCGTCAGTGTGGAGGCCTTACTGGCCCGCGTTGCAGCCCTTGAGGCTTCCCTGGCTCGGGCCAGCCACGCTGGGGCTCCCTTTGGGGTTCAATTTGAAGCGTCGTCTGCTAGGCAGCGGCAGGCGACGGGACGGGTCGAGCTGCTTGAGGCGCGTGGCGCGTCTTTGGCCACTGCCTCGCAGCTCCCCAGCCAACAGACCAGTGCGGGTCAGGCCCCAGCGATGAGCTCAACGGTGGTCTGAGCTCCGACGCCCCCAGTGGGCCGGAACCCCCGGTGGGGCGGCCCGCGGGGCTGCAGCATGTGAGTATGCGGTCCAAACTAGTGCACCTACACATGTGGCCACGATGGGGGGGCGTTTCAATGGCCCTGGCCTCGCGTGGGTGGTGCAGCGGTACAGCCACTGACGCCCCACCCGGCGACGACAACTACCACCCAGGGCCCCGGGGTGGGGGGTGTTTCCTACCCTGTGGGGAATGTTTTGGGGGTGGCTGGGCTAGTCCAAGCCCCTTTCCAGATGCCCGCAGTTTCTGCGGTGCCTGTCTCGGCCTTGCCGACAGCGGGGTATTCCTTGCCACTGGGCGACCACTTGGCACAGGCCACCAAAGAAAAAATATGGCGGGGGGAGTATGTAGATATCTTCTCACTCCTAAATAGGGAGCCCACCAAGGAAGAGAGGGAAGGGCAGGATGAGAAGGATAAGGAACAGGCACGTCGTCGCAAGCCACCACGTACGTGGGCCAACTGGCTGCCGGCTTACCTCATCTACATGGCGGTGTACCTGAGGGCCCGGCCGGATTTGGCAATTCCGATGGTCCAGTATTTGGACAACATCTATCGGGCGATGGTTGACTTTCCGGGCCCGTCGTGGTTGGCTTATGACGAGGAATTCCGTATGCGAATTCCCCTGCACCCTGAGATGAGGTGGGATGAGCCATGCCAGAGGCTTTGGCTTCTGTACATGATGCCCACGCGCCCCGCGCCAGGGGAAAGATACCATTGTGGACATGCGGTCCAGCGAGCGGCTCCAGCACAGGTTCCCTGCCAGGTGGCGGGGCAGGGGGTTCCAGCCCGCCTGCTGTGCTGGACTTTCTCGTCTAATGGTTCCTGCAATAAGAAGAATTGCAAGTACAGACATGAGTGTCCCACCTGTGCGGGCCCCCATGCAGCCTCTGCCTGTCCCAGGCCTGGAGGGACGCGGGGCAGAGGGAGGGGCGGACAGTGGGCTGGCAAGACTGCCGCAGATGGAGCTGGTTCACCGAAAGGCTCCCTCCCCAATTAATGTGGACATGTTGGAGCGTTGGCTCGCATTGTACCCGAAAGGGGAGGATGCGGATTATCTCCTTCAGGGCTTTACGCAGGGGTTCCGTATCCCTTTCATGGGTGATAGGTCCCCTCAGGATGCCCCTAACCTTTTGTCCCTTAGGGGGAGGGAGGAGGTGGCTGCCGCCAGCATTAATAAGGAGGTCGATGCGGGCAGGGTCGCTGGCCCTTTCCCTGCTCCCCCGTTCCCCAACCTTAAGGTATCGCCCCTGGGCTTGGTTCCCAAGAAGTCTCCAGGCGAGTTTCGCCTTATCCATCACTTGTCCTACCCAGCCGGCCGATCGGTCAATGATGCTATCCCTGATGACCTTTGCTCAGTCAGGTATACATCTTTTGACCACGCGCTGCGCATGGTGCGCTCATGTGGCCCGGGTGCACTGCTGGCTAAGTGCAACATTAAGTCGGCTTTTCGCCTCTTGCCGGTGCACCCGGGCGACTTTGAATTGCTGGGTTTCAAATTTTGGGGCGAATATTGCTTTGATAAGGCCATGCAGTTTGGCTGTTCCATATCATGCTCGGCTTTCGAGCGTTTCAGTACCTTCCTAGAGTGGGCTTTCGTCCGCAGGTCAGGGTCCCGGTCTGTAGCCCATTACCTGGATGACTTTTTATTCGGGGGTGAACGGGGCTGGGACACGTGTACACGTCTCCTCAACACATTTCAGACGCTAATGGAGGAACTCGGTGTCCCTTTAGCGCCCGAAAAGACCGAGGGCCCATCTACTCAGCTAGTCTTCCTGGGGGTGGAGATTGACACGATAGCGCAGGCTTCTAGGTTACCGGGGGAGAAGGTGTCAAGGATTGTGGCCCTTATCTCGGATTTGCTGGCCAAGCGCAAGGCATCACTGAGAGAACTGCAGGTGCTTCATGGTCACTTCAATTTCGCTTGCAGGGTGGTCGCACCGGGCAGGGCTTTTGCCCGGCGCTTGTGCGACGCCATGGCGGGATTATCCAGGCCTCACCATAGGGTTCGGCTACCCGGGGTATCAGGGCGGACATGCTTGTCTGGTTACAGTTCCTGAGGGAGTTCAATGGGGTCTCATTTTGGAGGTGTGACCTCCTGGCTTCCCCTCAATTTCAGATTCAGTCTGATGCCTCGGGATCCCTCGGTTATGGGATGTACTTCAATGGGAAGTGGGCCTATGGTGGGTGGCCACCGGCCTGGGCAGGCACGGGTCGCCTGCGTGATCTCACATATCTGGAGTTTTTCCCTATCCTGGGTGCTTTGATGCTATGGGGCGAGAGTGGTCCAACTCGGTCGTGCATTTCTGGTGTGACAATGCGGCTGTGGTCCACATTGTCAATGCACAGACTTCTAAATCGCCCAGGGTTATGGACCTAGTGCGCCAATTTGTGTTGCGCAGCCTGCGCCTCAACGTCCTGTTCAGGGCCAGGCATGTCCCAGGGGTTAATAATGATATTGCTGACGCTTTGTCCTGCCTACAGATCTCCCGGTTCCGTGCCTTGGCCCCGGATGCGGAGGAATTTCCCTCGCCACTCCCGGAGGAGATATGGACCATTGGCAAGGAGAGGTGAACCGGGCGATTGGCCTGTCGATAGCGCCACGCACGCGTAAGGCGTATCACCACGCAATTAATTCTTTCAGGGCATTCTGTACCCAATTTCAACTGCCAGGAACCTGGCCGATTCTGGTAACCCATGTTCTGCGGTTCATGGTTTACCTGCATTCTCAGGGCCTTGCACCTCGCACCATAGCATCTAAGCTTTCAGTGTTGGCTTTTATGGCCAAAGTGGGGGGTCATGTGGACAGCACCTCTGACTTCCATGTGAGACATGTTTTGGAGGGGTGGGTGCGCGAGCGCGGGCGTTGCCCGGACGACCGCCACCCGATTTCCCCAGGGGTCCTTACCCAGTTGGCCCGGGGCTGGCCTTGCCTCTGTTTTGATGCATATGAGGCAGCCCTATTTCATGCAGCCACAATGGTGGCATTTTTTGGAGCGCTCCGCATCAGCGAGCTTGTGATGCTAGCTAAGGCGGATGCAAGTCGTAGGGCACTGGAACTCGAGGATGTCTGTGTTGCCAAAGACTGGGCTCAGTTGAGGATACGCTCCTCTAAGACGGATCAGCATGGCGTAGGCAGTGGTGTGCGACTGCTACGGTGTTCTTTGGCAGACATCTGTCCGGTTGGTGCCCTACAGGAGTTCCTGGCACTGCGTGGCACGCACCATGGCCCGTTTTTCTGTCACTAAGATGGGTCTCCCCTTACTAAATTTCAATTTTGGAAGCTGACGGGCAAAGCGCTGGCCAGTGTGGGCCTCCCAGGTGCCCGCTATGGCACCCATTCATTCCGTATAGGGGCGGCATCAACCGCAGCTGCTTTTGGGTACTCCGGGGCTGACATACGCAGCATGGGAAGGTGGGGTTCGCAGTGTTTTCAGTTTTATGTGCGCCCACTTCCGCCGTGAGTACCAATTCAGTCACCTTACCTTTTTTTTTTAATTTTCTTTACAGACCCGGGGTATCGTATTACACCGGTGACAGTATGGCTGGTGGGCCATAGCTACGTGCACAGGGCAGCGCGTTATGCTGCGGCGACAGAGTGGGGACCCCGACTGGGACTGGGTGCATACTCAAGTCTCACATGGCATGGTAAGCCTGGGATGTTATGGCGGGAGCTGCTGCCTTTCCTTTTTTCAGGCCAGAATGCTGACCCGCCTGACATTCTGATCATACATCTGGGGGGCAATGATTTGGGCCAGGTCACCGGCTTATCGCTGAAGCATGCGATTTGCGAGGACCTCGCCTACCTGCATTACGTCTGGCCTGCCACAACCCTTGTTTGGTCGGACATGGTCCCGCGCCATTCCTACAGAGGGGGCGTTGACCTCCTGGCCCTTGACCGTGCTAGACACATGGTGAATAGGGCAGTGGCGCGTTTCCTTGTCGACAGGGCTTGGGGGAGGGTCAGTCATCACCCCGCTATTAGCCTACAAAGTTATGACTTGTATGCAGGGGATGGGGTCCATCTGTCGCGAGGAGGTATGGACCTCCTGTTGGGTGATTGGCGAGCAGGCCTGTTGACCGAGCTGACGGTCTGGGGGGGGGCGTCGAGCCTTCTTTGAAGCCCCTCCGTGTGGCGGGTAGCACTGGTAAGGTAAACATTATGACCCACAGGTATCCGGCAAGTTCGCAATTGACTGGACAACACTAGACAGGCATAAGTTGGTTAAACGTTGTCCGGTCAACGACAAACTAGGCGACGGGGTGATGGCTATAGCTAGACAGCATGCATCACCACGTGATTTTACGGATACGCGTCAGAGGGTGGGGTCATTAGTTAGATATTGACTACGGTCAACAATTTGTTTGTTGTCAACAAACAAATTGATACAAATGGATACATTGTAGCAATTGCTGTTGGCAATTTTGGGTGGTACCTTACCAGTGTTACTTCGGCCTGCTTGCCTTGAGAATTATGATTGGTCAATTACCAATAGAAATTTATAATTTGGACTAGGGCATGAATCAATAAATGTGGCCCAATGCCGTTATCCACTTTTATCAGTGTCTGAGTCTTTTATTGGGGGGTGTGCCTGCAAACAGAAGGCTTCAAATATTTACATCAACAAATATAACAGTAACTCAAGTAACTCAAGTAAGATAACTTCTCTTTTGGTGGCATGCAGTTCAGTTCACTGTGGCACAAATAACACAGTCTGTAACTTGCAAGTTACGTGGCTCAGCAAAACAGCAGTCCTTGGCTGAGCAATTGGTTCTGCTTACAATGCAAGTTGTAAAGTCCTTTGGTATGGTGACGAAACAATGAGTCAGCATACACAAGCAGAAACAGTTACAATACAATACGATAAAACTTTATTGTCATTGTCCTATACAGAACAACGAGATTGCAAATGTCGTGAAAGAACTCAAGGAAAGTTACATTTCCTGAGTTACATTTTATATATTCATGTGAATTAGGATTTGAATAGTTTGAGAATCCCCTAGCTTCAGTGAAGATGTGACATTTCTCAATAAATGCCATTCCACATTCCATAGACCCGACGTCACTAATCTACTGACCCTAGTGGCCAGACATCAGTTAAGAACCTAGGGACTTGCTCATCCTTGAAAAGGGGCCAGAAATGAACTGGAATAACCCTTGCTTACTTAGTTTAATTGTCGGTCATCAACCCTGTGAGTGTTGGGAGGGGGAAGTTCAGAAAGGGAAACCCTTCACCCAGACTGTGACCCTTTGCCCATAACCTTAACCCGGATCTAGGTTCAAAGGTAGATGGGAGACACAGACAGGTTTTTGGGTCCCCACCCTGAAATCCACCTGTTGGAAAATCTTACATCAATGTTTATGGGAAAACACCTGTGAAAGTTGGTCATTATCACATAACACAAATTCTTGAAGGGGGAGAAGAGTGCCAAAATGGTATAAAAACCCTAGATTTTAGAGGTTTTGGAGTTCATTGGAGCACCAACTCAGAGCAAAGCTCTTATCTCAGCGGAGATCAGATGGAAACTTAGAGATGGGAATGGGGGCCTCGAGCCCTACTGAAATACTTAGTTTCTGAGACAAAATGCAACTTTTAAGAGAAACTAGCATTTATTATTTTCTTTAGATTTCTAAGTTCAGTGTAGCTTAGGGAAGTCCGCCATGGACTGTGTTAGCTTAGAACAGAGGAAAGTATTTTTAGTTAGATATTTTGCTGTGATATGCCTTTTATTCTTGATATGGACAATATCTATGCTTCTGCAACAAACTTTTAAGAAGATACCATCGCCTCATCTTTGGAGTGAGAAGAGAGGATTTGAAACTGTTTCATCTGCCAAAATAAGATTCCTGGGTAGCTGAGGCTTGGATACAATTTCACACGTATGGATAGTGGGGAACTGGAGGGGGAGAGAGAAGGAGTGTATCTTCGTAGAGGCTCAGGATGCAGATAAAGTTGCTAGGGAACTGAAGTACCTGTAGGAGTCTAGCCCTCATCTTGAGAGAGACATGAGAACAACAACTAGCCTGTGCATCTCAAGCTAAAGAAAAATTACATTAGGGCAGTTCTCATGGTCAAATTGTACACAGCTTCTGGTAGTAGGTGGCGGTTCAAAGGACTGTTATCAAGCCAAGCCATCCTCATTCTGCACCACACCCCACCCCTTTCCAGGCTGGAACACTGCCACCCCCAACATACCAAAAACCTTCAGCAAATAAGACAGTCTTACTATTTCCTTTGGCAAGATGAACCTTGGTGAGTCTGCAGTTTCTTCTTCCAGAGTGTAGCGACCAGTAGAAGTCCTTGGTACACAAGCAGTATCTTGTGCATGGATTCCAGCAAGCACGGAAACACCAATGAGCATGTAGGCTCTGGTTAGTACATAGGCTGAGGATGTGTGAACAAGTGCCTTGATTTACACACACACACACACACACACAACTAGTATCCTATACAACTAGTTACGTGAATACTCCATAGCCCGAGTAAGGAGAACTGTACTCGGACCGGAGGAATTGGAGGAATTGGAGAATTTACCTATCATGGCTTAGTGGTTAAGAGGCTAAACTTGAAGACTGGAAGGTCAGCAGGTCAGCAGTTTGAGTCCTGAGTGCTGCATGACAGAGTGAGTTCCGTCTCTGTCCCAGCTCTTGCCAACCTAGCAGTTTGAAAGCAAGAAATTACAAGTAGATAAATAGGTACCACTTTGGTGGAAAGGTAACAATGTTTCATGCACTCCGGCATCTAGTTATGCCTGCAACATGTCCACGGAAACAGAATATAGAACTGACAGAAGATCTGAAGGTACTGCATATCACTTGGGAGAATACTAAAACACTCATCCATGACTTAAAATGCTGGGAAATCCTTGCTACCTGATTTGCCACATAGCATGGGAGGATCTATGTCTATGTATATATAATATATCTTATCATCTGTGCCAACTACCAAAATACAGCTGTACATAGCAAATAATTTTTCCTAATTCCAGCTGTTAAGGGTTTAAGATATAGATCCTTCAAATCAACACATAGAAGGCATACAGTTGTGACAATTGCTTTTCCTATAGTGTGGTAATTGATGCACAGGTGAATGAATACATCATAAACACTTAAGTTAAAGAACCATTGTATTTTAAAACATGCCATCTTAATGGATAAATGTCACACCCTTCTGTCACTCATATTTCCCAGGTGACTGAACATAATTAATTCACTCCTCAATTGCCAGTTAGAATAGCAGTAAGAGAAAACACAATTTTCACTCTAGGCATTTTGTCTCTTTCAGTAGCTAACAATTGAAGAGTGAGGCTGAGGCTACAACAGTATGGTCAAGTACAATGAGATTTGTTGCTCATGTCAAATGGATGAATTCACTTTTTAAAAAAATTAATCACACAACACAAAGGTCAATTCAAGTCAGTCCAGTTCTTTTGGATCCCAACTGTGTGATCAGTTGTTCTCAAAAATAAAAGTAGGGAAATGTGACTGTGAGATATATTCTGGTGACATATTGAGCCAGGTTGTTGTTTTGGACAGAGGGAACATCCAGCCCTGCAATCTTTCTCCATAGTTCCTCAAAGTATTTTTAAAATTAACTACAAAGTATAATTAATATACTAATTGTATAGCTATATACCATTTATTATATACTAGTTGTATATTCTGTCTGGCTGGACATCCTGCTATGGTAATGGAGTAGACTGTACAATCAGTGACTCATTGCTGAGTGTTGGGCAGTGGTAAATAACCTGACTCCCTAAAGGGGTCAACAGCTACGGGTGGATGATCCCCCGCAGTGGAGGAAATGCCACTGAAAACAATCATATATGACCCAATGGCAAAATGAGCAGAGGAGGAATCACTTTACTATTTTGATTCCCAATGGTCACGGAGACAGAAAGGGCCATGCCAGATGTACTGGCTGTGAAGATGCACTTTGATAATATCCTCAAGGCTGCAGCAGTCCATTGCAATCCCGGTGTTAAATCCTGCCTGTCTCATTTCATATGTGCTGCAGGAGATGGCTCTGAGAGCATAGTGTGTGGGTTACTTCATGGCAAGCTAGGATTCACCTTAAACAAATTCATGTCAATGGCATTTTCCCTGAAAATGGTTTCTAGGAAAAAAATATATACTCAGACACAAGTAGCAGCTGATAATGATGATGATGTCAAAGAAATGTAATAGAGATCTACTATTACATGGGCAAAAATGATTAAACATTAAATGAAATAGAAACAATTGAGATGTATTACAGCAGATTACTATGTTTATTTGGTATGTGTACATGTGTTTATACATTAGGGAGAATATTGGGAAACTGTTCCTTTCCTCTAGCACTTAGATGTCCACCTTAGATGTGCTATATTCCTTTACTTTTGTTGATCCAAGAGTTTTGTGGGGGGGAAACCGTATGTTGGGCTCCTGGAAAAACAGTCTTATTAACTGTTATGAAGATAGAAGCTGGTAAATTGGCTGTTCAGTCTAGAGTCAGCCTTACAATTGGCTGTTTTCAAACATTGGCTGTCTTCATATCAGACCATGAAGATAAGTCTACTTTTTGTGAGGAAGCAGTGCCTTTAGCCAGCATGCATGAATGGATGATCTCTCCCAGCGTTTTTATACATTCTGGGCTTCATATAAATGTTACATTCAGTGGCTTCATGTAAATGAAGCCGAAGCTCTCCTGGGCCCCCACCATCGGCCCAGGATGGGAGCCACCTGCGGCAGCCGGTCCCGCCTCCCTCCAGCCCTGCCTCGACCGGAGGGATAAGAGACGCTGCGCCGCAAACGGGACGCCGCGCCGAAGCTCTCCTGGGCCCCCACCATCGGCCCAGGATGGGAGCCACCTGCGGCAGCCGGTCCCGCCTCCCTCCGGCCCTGCCTCGACCGGAGGGATAAGAGACGCTGCGCCGCAAACGGGACGCCGCGCCGAAGCTCTCCTGGGCCCCCACCATCGGCCCAGGATGGGAGCCACCTGCGGCAGCCGGTCCCGCCTCCCTCCGGCCCTGCCTCGACCGGAGGGATAAGAGACGCTGCGCCGCAAACGGGACGCCGCGCCGAAGCTCTCCTGGGCCCCCACCATCGGCCCAGGATGGGAGCCACCTGCAGCAGCCGGTCCCGCCTCCCTCCGGCCCTGCCTCGACCGGAGGGATAAGAGACGCTGCGCCGCAAACGGGACGCCGCGCCGAAGCTCTCCTGGGCCCCCACCATCGGCCCAGGATGGGAGCCACCTGCGGCAGCCGGTCCCGCCTCCCTCCGGCCCTGCCTCGACCGGAGGGATAAGAGACGCTGCGCCGCAAACGGGACGCCGCGCCGAAGCTCTCCTGGGCCCCCACCATCGGCCCAGGATGGGAGCCACCTGCGGCAGCCGGTCCCGCCTCCCTCCGGCCCTGCCTCGACCGGAGGGATAAGAGACGCTGCGCCGCAAACGGGACGCCGCGCCGAAGCTCTCCTGGGCCCCCACCATCGGCCCAGGATGGGAGCCACCTGCGGCAGCAGGCTCCACCTCCCTCCGGTCTGGCATTTGCCGCGAGGGGACAGCGAGCATCTGAGCTCCCTTGTTGTGCACATGTAAGCGCAGACTGTAGTGTATACTTTCTAGTTTGTATATTGTGGACAGAGACTTTGTAATTGTGTTTTTGGTTGATGATTTTTTTGCTGTATTCTTTGTATGCTATTGTATTTTTGTATTTATTGTCCGCTGTGTAAACCGCCCTGAGTCGGGTCCGCCTGAGTGAGCGGTATATAAGCGTGAAAATTAAATTAAATTAAATTAAATTAAAATTTTAAATAAAAGAGGTGAGAGGACCGAGCCCTGAGAAACCCCATACTGGTGAGCTCTAAGGCTGGACATCTGATCCTCCAAACATACGGACTGTGTGCCCTGGATCCCCAATCCTCAGAGCCGTCCCAGAAGGCTATGATGATCGAGGGATTCTGGGAGAGGTACCGTATTTATTCGAGTATAACGCGCACTCGTGTATAACGCGCACCCCTAATTTTCCATGAAATCTCGGTATAAAATTTTTTTCACACCACGCATTGAAATTGACATAAGAAACGTGCCTACCCTTGCCGGCTCTTGAGTCGCGCGGCACGGGAGCGCGGGTGGCTGGCGGTAGCGCCTCCCCCAGAGGGTTCCCGTACCGTTCCAGTGGGGCAGCGGCGGGTGGAGCTCCTGGGCGCTAGACGACAATTGGGGAGGAGGGCCGCAGCGTGCTCCGTGCCTACCCGGTGCCGGCTTCAGTCGCGCGGCCCGGGAGCACGGGTGGCTGGCGTTAGCGCCTCCCCCTTACCGTTCCGGCGGGTGCGTGCAGGTGAGCGGCGGCGGCAGGCGCCTAGGTCCCGCTGCCGCCGCCGCTCACCTGCACGCACCCGCCGGAACGGTAAGGGGGAGGCGCTAACGCCAGCCACCCGCGCTCCCGGGCGTGCAGGTGAGCGGCGGCGGCAGCGGGACCTGGGCGCCTGCCGCCGCCTGGGAGGAGGGCCGCGGCGTGCTCCGTGCCTACCCGGCGCCGGCTTCAGTCGCGCGGCCCGGGAGCGCGGGTGGCTGGCGTTAGCGCCTCCCCCTTACCGTTCCGGCGGGTGCGTGCAGGTGAGCGGCGGTGGCAGCGGGACCTGGGCACCTGCCGCCGCCTGGGAGGAGGGCCGCGGCGCGCTCCGTGCCTACCCGGCGCCGGCTTCAGTCGCGCGGCCCGGGAGCGCGGGTGGCTGGCGTTAGCGCCTCCCCCTTACCGTTCCGGCGGGTGCGTGCAGGTGAGCGGCGGCGGCAGGCGCCTAGGTCCCGCTGCCGCCGCCGCTCACCTGCACGCACCCGCCGGAACGGTAAGGGGGAGGCGCTAACGCCAGCCACCCGCGCTCCCGGGCGTGCAGGTGAGCGGCGGCGGCAGCGGGACCTGGGCGCCTGCCGCCGCCTGGGAGGAGGGCCGCGGCGTGCTCCGTGCCTACCCGGCGCCGGCTTCAGTCGCGCGGCCCGGGAGCGCGGGTGGCTGGCGTTAGCGCCTCCCCCTTACCGTTCCGGCGGGTGCGTGCAGGTGAGCGGCGGCGGCAGCGGGACCTGGGCGCCTGCCGCCGCCTGGGAGGAGGGCCGCGGCGTGCCTACCCTTGAGGCTCGTTTAAAAGAGGCGCGCACCCAGTCCTCGTGTATAACGCGCACCCAAACTTTGAGTCCTTTTTTGGGTATAAAATTTTGCGCGTTATACTCGAATAAATACGGTAAGCCAAAAAAGTAACTTTTCCAAGCTACATCAAAAAGCCATCCCAGATCAGATTCCATATGAGCACAAAACAGGAAACACTGGACTTTCACAACACAACAATCATTTTCCGAGTCCTCTTTCAAGAGTGAACAAATAAAAAAAGCAAGTTTAAATATTGTAAATGACAATTCCAAGGGTTTGGTGTCTTGCACTGAAGACAATGAAGGAGCCGCAGTAAGGGCTAAAACACAACTTTATTGCATGATGATCAGGATGAACATGTGGTAATGGCGGAGGTACAGCTCCTTTTATAATGCAAAAATAATTTGAACCTGTTTACAAGGTAGCGTATTGGCTGCTACCTGCGTGACGTCACTCAGAGTCACGCCCTTCTTCTCCAGATGTTCCTTGCATGGGAAGGTTCCCACGGCTGACGGCAATTGGGGAATTTGTACCATGTGAGCTGAACGCTCGCAGCTGCCCTCTATGGGTATCTTGCTCACGTTCCATTAAACAGCTGAGATACATTGTGATCATTGTTAGGTTACATTCGGACATTGCAGTGGCTACATTCATTGCAGGCGCACCCCCCCAAAAAGGACTCAGACACTGGTGAAAGTGGATAACGGCATTGGGCCACATTTATTGATTCATGCCCTAGTCCGAATTATAAATTTCGATTGGTACTCAACCAATTATAATTCTTAAGGCAAGCAGGCCGCAGTAACACTGGTAAGGTACCTCCCAAAATTGCCAACGGCAATTGGTTACAATGTATCCATTTGTATCGATTTGTTTGTTGGCAACAAACAAATTGTTGACCGTAGTCAATAAACTAACTACTGACCCCACCCTCTGACGCGTATCCATGAAATCACGGGGTGATGCATGCTGCCTAGCTCATGCCATCACCCCATTGCCTGGTTCGTCGTTGACCGGACAACGTTAACCAACTTGTGCCTATCTAGTGTTGTCCAGTCAATTGCGAACCTGCCGGATACCTGTGGGTCATAAATATTTACCTTACCAGTGCTACCCGCCCATGTGACCAAAGTCAACAGTCATAAACCCCTGTATCAAACCATAGCAACAGTGCGGGATGGACAAAAAAGCCGGAACCCAGAGCCAATTGTAGGTTCCAGCCAAAAATTCCCACCCGGCCCTGAAGCGACCAAAATATCACACTGTTAACTAGGGAGGGGGTGGAGGGAAAAACTTCTCCTCTCCGTCGCTTTCACAAAATGGCAGCTCGGCTGCCTCGTGCCTTTTAAAGGGTGCTGGCCACGCCCCCTAACTACCCGGATGCCCAAGTCCGGTGGGGGGGGCGCAAAGAGCGCGGTGGCCATTTTGGCGCCGCGCTTGCATTGCAGGCGCACCCCCCAAAAAAGGACTCAGACACTGGTGAAAGTGGATAACGGCATTGGGCCACATTTATTGTTTCATGCCCTAGTCCGAATTATAAATTTCGATTGGTACTCAACCAATTATAATTCTTAAGGCAAGCAGGCCGCAGTAACACTGGTAAGGTACCTTCCAAAATTGCCAACGGCAATTGGTTACAATGTATCCATTTGTATCAATTTGTTTGTTGGCAACAAACAAATTGTTGACCGTAGTCAATAAACTAACTACTGACCCCACCCTCTGACGCGTATCCGTGAAATCACGGGGTGATGCATGCTGCCTAGCTCGTGCCATCACCCCATTGCCTGGTTCGTCATTGACTGGACAACGTTAACCAACTTGTGCCTATCTAGTGTTGTCCAGTCAATTGCGAACCTGCCGGATACCTGTGGGTCATAAATATTTACCTTACCAGTGCTACCCGCCACACGGGGAGGCTTCAATAAAGGTTCACCGCCCCCCCCCCCCAGACCGTCAGCTCGGTCAACAGGCCTGCTTGCAGATCTTCCAAAAAGAGGTTCATACCTCCTGGCGACAGATGGACCCCATCCCCTGCGTAAAGTTCACAATTTTGAAGACTAATATCGGGGTGTCGGACGACGCGCCCCCAGCCCTTGCCTACCATGAACCGGGCTACTGCCCTGTTCACCGAGCGACGAGCATGGTCAAGGGCCTGGAGGTTAATGCCCCCCCTGTAAGCGTGACGCGGTATCATGTCCGACCAAATCAGGGTTGTGGCAGGCCACACATAATGCAAGTAAGCCAGGTCACCACAGATCGCATGTTTCAACGACAGGCCGGTGACCTGGCCCAAATCATTACCCCCGAGGTGTATAATCAGGACATCAGGCGGGTCAGCATCCCTGATGGAAAAAAGGAATGGCAACAGTTCCCGCCATAACATCCCGCGCTTACCGTACCACCTTAGACATGCGGATGCACGTAGTCCCAGCTGGGGTCCCCACTCTGTCGCCGCAGCATATTGCGCTGCCCTGTGCACATAGCTATGGCCCACCAGCCATACTGCCACCGGTGTAAGTCGACACCCAGGGTCTGTCAAGGAAAAAAGGAAGAGGACAGTGACTTACTTGGTACTCACAATTGAAGTGGGCGAACATATAACTGAAAACTGCGATCCCCACCTTCCCATCTGGCGTATCTCAGCCCCAGAGTACCCGAATGCAGCTGCAGTAGAAGCAGCCCCTATTCTAAAAGAATGGGTGCCATAACGAGCCCCGGGGAGGCCCACACTGGATAGTGCCTTACTGGTCAACCTTCCAAAATTGAAATTTAGTCAGGGGAGACCCATCCTGGTGGCAGAAAAACGGGCCAGGGCGCATACCACGCAGTGCAAGGAACTCTTGTAGGGCACCAACCGGACAGATGTCTGCCATTGAACATCGTAGCAGTCTTACACCACTGCCTACACTGTGCTGATCAACTTTTGAGGAACGTATCCTCAACTGAGCCCACTCATCAGAAACATAGACATCTTCGAGTTCCAGTGCCCTACGCGTCACATCCGCCTTAGACAGTAGCACAAGCTCACTGATGCGGAGCGCTCCCAAAAAGGCCACTGTGGTAGCCGCATGAAACACGGCTGCCTCATACCTGTCAAAACACAGGTCATGCCAGCCCCGTGCAAGGTGGGTAAGTACCCCTGGAGAGATTGGGTGGCGGTCGTCCGGGCAGCGTCCACGCTCCCGTGCCCACCCTTCCAAAACATGTCGTATACGGAAGTCATTTGTGCTGTCAGCATAACCCCCCACCTTGGCCACAAATGCCAGTGCTGACAGCCTAGATGCTATGGTGCGGGGAGCTAGGCCCTGACTGTGCAGGTAAACCATGAATTGAAGAATCTGGGCCACCGGTATAGGCCAGATCCCTGGTAATCGAAATTGTGCACAAAAGGCCTGGAAGGTACTCAATGCGTGGAGATACGCCTTACGCGTGCGGGGCGCCAGCGAGATGCCGATCGCCCGGTTCACCTCTCCTTGCCAAACGTCCATATGTTGTCCGGGAGCGGCGAGGGAAATTCCTCTGCGTCCGGGGCCAAGGCACGGAACCGGGAGATCTGCAAGCGGGACAAAGCATCAGCAATTTCGTTATTAATACCTGGTATGTGCCTAGCCCGAAATAGCACATTGAGGCGTAGGCTGTAAAGAACAAACTGGCGCACCAATTCCATTACTCTGAGTGATTTAGACGTCTGAGAGTTGACGATGTCCACAACCGCAGCATTGTCACACCAGAAATGGACGACCGAATTGGCCCACTCCGCACCCCATAGCATCAAAGCTCCCAGAATGGGAAAGAACTCAAGGAACGTGAGATCGCGTAGACAATCCGTGCCCTTCCAAGCTGTAGGCCATTGACCATATGCCCACTTCCCCTCGAAGTAAATCCCATAACCCAGGGACCCTGATGCATCCGACTGAACCTGGAAGCGAGGGGATACCAGTAGGTCAGATCTCCAAAATGAGACCCCAAAATGAGGTAATGGGCTACAGACCGAGATCCCGACCTACGAACAAAGGCCCACTGGAGAAAGGTGCTAAAGCGTTCGAATGCCGAGCATGAGATGGAGCAGCCAAAAGGCATGGCCTTATCAAAATAAAATTTGCCCTGGAATTTGAAACCCAACAACTCAAAGTCGCCCGGGTGCACAGGCAGCAGGCGGAAAGCTGACTTAATGTCACACTTCGCCAATAGTGCACCCGGGCCACAAGAGTGCACCATGCGCAGGGCCTGGTCAAATGACGTATACCTGACCGAACAAAGGTCATCAGGGATAGCATCATTGACCGAATGGCCAGCTGGGTACGACAGGTGGTGAATCAGCCGGAACTCCCCCGGCGCCTTTTTGGGGACCAACCCCAAAGGGGAAACCTTCAGATTGGGAAACGGCGGGGCGTGAAAGGGGCCAGCCACCCTACCTGCGTGGACCTCCTTGGCGATACTAAGGGCGGCTACCCCCTCCCTGCCCTTAAGGGACATTAAGTTGGGTGCATCTTGGGGGGACCTCTCCCCTTCAAACGGAATGCGAAACCCCTGCTGGAAACCTTCCAGCAAGTAAGCAGCGTCTCCCCTCCTTGGGTATGTTGCGAGCCAACGCTCCAACATGACCACATTAATTGGGGAGGGGGCCTTTTGATTGGCCAGAACCCTCAGCGGCAGGTCTGCCCGTTCCTTGTCCACCTCTACCCCTGCCCCGAAACCCGCCGGCTCGCGGGCACGCAGCAGCGGCGTGGGGGCCAGCGCAAGATGGACACTCGTGCTTGTACCGGCACTGTTTTCTATTGCACGCACCATTGGCCGAGAAGCTCCAGCACAGCAGGCGGGCTGGAACCCCCTGCCCCGCCACCTGGCGGGGTGCCTGCGCTGGAGCAGCTCCTTGGACCGCATGTCCACAATGATACCTCTCCCCAGGCGCAGGGCGCATGGGGGTCATATACAGAAGCCACAGCTTCTGGCAGGGCTCATCCCACCTCATCTCTGGGTGTAGGGGCACTCTCATTCGAAATTCCTCGTCGTAAGCCAACCACGACGGGCCAGGGAAATCAACCATTGCCCTGTAAATGTTGTCCAAATACTGGATCATCGGAATGGCTAGATCAGGCCGGGCCCTAAGTTACACTGCCATGTATATGAGATATGCGGGCAACCAGTTGGCCCACGTACGTGGTGGCTTACGACGGCGGGACTGCTCCTTGTCCTTTTCGTCTTGCCCCTCCCGCTCCTCCTTGGTGGGTTCCCTGTCCAGCAGGGAGAAAATGTCCACGTACTCCCCCCGCCAAATCTTTTCTTTAGTGGCTTGTGCCAAATGATCCCCGAGGGGCAATGAGTACCCAGCCGTCGGGAGTGCCGACACCGGCACGTTGACAGTGCGGGGCATCAAAATTTGGGCTGCAACCTGCCCTGAAACCCCCGGAGCACTACCTGTAACAGGAGGACCCCCACCCCATGTGGTGCCTGCTGTCGGCAAAGCCGCACCTGTGTACGCTGGGGGCTGCTGTCCCCCAGGTCCCACCTGACGTGGCCACGGCCACTGCAAGCCCTCCCCCGTGTTGGATGGTGGTGTGGGTGCATTAGATTGAACCGGATACTCACAAGTTGCACCCCCGTGGGCCGCCCCCACTGGGGGTTCCGGCCCATGGCGGGCTCGGAGCTCGCGACCGGAATCGAGCTTGGCGGACACACCTGACCACCACCAGCTGGAGGTATCTGCTGCGCGGGGAGCTGCAATGCCGCGGCGGGCACCGGCCCGCGGGCCTCAAGCAGCTCAACCCGGCCGGCCGCCTGCTGGAGATTGGCCAGCGCCGCGGTGAACTGTAGGCCAAAAGGTGCCCCCGATTGAGTGGATACCCCTATGGACGCCTCCAAGGCCGCCACGTGGGCCAGAAGGGCATCCACGTTCACGGAGCCCCCAATGCAAAGGGGGCCAAGGGGGGCGTGCGACCCACTGGCTGCCATGCCTGGGGCCGGCGCAGATGCACTCGGGCCCGAGTATGGCCATGGCCGAAGCTCCGGCCCCTGAGGTAACTGGGGCATACCCTGCCAAGGAAGTGGCCCCAGCCCACCCTCCTGAGAAAACACAATGGCCGGGGGATGCAGGCCAGGGACCGGAGGCCCAGTGGCGCTATGCCCACCCACGTGTCCCAGGCCCAGGGCCGAGGATTGCGAGCCGGGGGCCGCAGCCCCCGCCGGGCCAGCCTGAGGCTGTCCAGCCTCAGGCCACGGGTTAATCTGCCCCATTCCACCGGTCCCGGTGGTCGCCCCCGAGAAGGGGGCCAGCTGAGGGGGTGCAGTCATGGTCCTCCGACCCGGCTTCCGCCTCCTTGTCGGGCGAACTGAATTCGCCATCGCCTTCCTTTTGGAAGGCATCGATCCTGGATGGGAAGCCTGATAAGCAGGCGAAGAAACAGCTTGCTGCCCAAAAGGAGGCTTCCCTGTAGCGCGGAGAGCGACGGAGCTAAAAACTTCTCCTCTCCGTCGCTTTCACAAAATGGCAGCTCGGCTGCCTCGTGGCCACCCCTTTTAAAGGGTGCTGGCCACGCCCCCTAACTACCCGGATGCCCAAGTCCGGGGGGGGCCGCAAAGAGCGCGGCGGCCATTTTGGCGCCGCGCTTGCATTCTTAAAGCAATACAGCTTCATACACAACACTCCTCCCCCCTAGGATGGGATGAAGTCCCTCAGCCATTGTGGCTTCCCGCATGTGCGCTTGGGGCACCGACTGCTTGGCTGAGCTCAGGGGAACTGGGGGCTCCGAGTTCCGCAGACTCTCGTCCTGCAATGGAAAGGGGGGACTCATTAGTCGCCTGGCGGGGACTCTGTGACAACGTCATGTTTGGAGAGGGAAACAGAATATGTAACTGGGATGTGAACCCCTGCCTATCGCTCGTGGCGCCTGGCGACCCCCCCCCAGCACGAATCTAGAACCGATGAGGAGACCCTTGTTGTCTCGCCCTGGTTTCTTGCACCTGCAACTGGCGTACTTGTGCTACCCCCTGCTGCCTGAGTCAGGGGTCTTGGTGATGGGGTGAACCTACTTCCCCCTGCTGCCTGGGTTGGGGGTCTTGGTGATGGGGTAAACTCTAGAACAAAAGGACTGGGAGGACTGGAAATACCAGGGGCTGAACTAAAAACCCTCTTCTTGCTTGGATGTGTGGGGGACCACTCCGCAACACTCCCCTGGTATGGCAACATAAAATTAAACTCATCAGGTAACTCCTCATCCCACTCTTTCAAAGTATCCTCCTCCCCGTGTGAGAATCCAGGATATGCATTTGTAATTGGGGGCGTCCCCATGTCTCCACCTTGGGCTAAATGGGTGGGGGAGAACCCTAACGTTGATTCTCTTTCACTGGTAACTCGCCGTCTGAGTTGGTCAGCGTGCCTTCTCCACAGCAGACCTGTACTGGTTTCAACCCTGTATGACACTGCCGTTTGTTCAATAACCACTCCTGAAACTCACGTTGGTCCCAAGGTTGCGTAATTCCTGCAATGAACCGGGTCCCCTACCGCAAAGCTTTTGGAGCTCTCTATCTCTATATTTCTCCCCTCATCCTCCACCCTGGTTGGATCCAACCGATCAAAAAGCGTTACCGGCTTTCTCCGCATCAGGAGCTCAGCCAGCGAAAGTCCTGAAGCCAGGGGAGTTGCCCTATAACAAATGACAATTCACCAGGACCCATGCACCGCAGTGCGTCTTTTGTAGTGCGCACTTGGCGCTCTACCTGACCGTTTGTGGCGGGGTGAAACAGGGCAGAGGTAATTTGCTGGATGGCATACCTCTCGATGAACGCCTTGAATTCTGCAGATGTGAAAGTACTGGCGTTGTCGCTCACAAGCATGTCCGGCAGGCCGAAACAACTGAACACCTTGCGCAATTGTTTAATGGTTGCGGCAGATGAGGTGTTGGACATGGGAATGACTTCTAGCCATTTGGAATACGAGTCTACTATCAGCAGAAAAAGGGAACGCCGGAAAGGGCCAGCGAAGTCGATGTGCAACCGGGACCATGGCCCGCGGGCCGTGTCCCATTCCCTGTGGGGCAGCTGGGACTCCTCGGGCCGAGAGCTCTGGCAGCTCTCGCACATGCCCACCAAATGCTCGATATCCGCGTCTATCTGGGGCCACCAGAAATAGCTCCTGGCCAGGGCTTTGGAGCATACTATTCCCGGGTGGCTGGTGTGCAGTAGCCTGAGCACCTTTGTGCGTAACTTCTCTGGAATGACCACCTGTTGGCCCCAGGGGAGGCAGCCCCTTTTTAGGGAAAGCTCTACCCTGCGTCTGAAAAACGATTTGAATTCCTCCTCAGGGGGAGTTGTGGGCCACCCTTTTCTAACCCAGGAACTGACTTGGGACAAGACTTTGTCGGCCTCCATAGCTTTGGCAAGGTCTGCGGGAACAATGGGGGGTGAGTCGAGAGACTCGATCAGCAGGACTTGGTGATCCTGCTCCACCTCACATTTGGGGTCTCCTAATTGAGGGAGGGGAGATCGGGACAGCGCAGCCACATGGGAGATCGCCTTCCCTGGGCGATGGACCAGTTTGTACTGGTAGGCGTTGAGGAAAATCGCCCAACGCAGCATTCAGGGGGACAGGATTTGTGGGGTGGGCTTGCCTGTAGTAAAAATTCCCAAAAGGGGTTTGTGATAGGTCACAATTGTGAACTTGCAGCCGTACAGGAAATCGTGGAACTTCTTTGTTCCTGTGATTATGGCCAGAGCCTCTCTATCTGTTTGCACCTAATTGCGCTCCACCTTTGAAAGTGACCTGAAATAGAAGGCAACCGGGGCTTCCTGCCCATTCTCTAACACATGGCATAGCACGGCCCCCACCCCCATTGGTGATGCATCACAGACCTTGGTGATGCATTACAGGTTTCCTTGGATCAAAATGGGTCAGAATGGCGTCTGAGGACAAAAGCCCCTTGAGCTCCTTGAACGCTTTCTCTTGCCTATCCCCCCACCACCAAACCATGTCTTTCTTTTGCAACCCGTGCAGTGGCTCTGCAACCGATGCCTTCCTTGGCAAGAAGGAATGGTAAAAATTCAGGAGCCCTAAAAATGACTGCAGCTCCGGTTTTGCGGTGGGGCGAGGTGCGTTTTGCACAGCTTCAACCTTGGACTCGGATGGCTTGACACCCTCTGGGGTTATCTTGAACCCGAGAAACTCAACCTCCCTCGCAAAGAACACACATTTATCCCTTCTTAACCTCAGACCCGCTTTCTCGAATACAGTTAGGACCTTGTCCAGCCTTTTCGCTAGTTCCGATTCGCTCCCCGCTGTTATCAAAACATCGTCAAAATATAGGAGCACACCTGGAAACCCCTTTAAAAGGTGTTCTACAAGGGCCTGAAAGAGTCCGGGGGCCGAATTTATGCTGAACTGAAGGCACGTTACCTTGAATGCCCCCTTGTGCGTGACAATAGTTTGCGCAGTGGCAGCAGCTGGAGTTACAGTGAGCTGCTGGTACGCCTGCGCCAAGTCTAACTTTGCGAAACACTTACCCCCGTGCAAGGTGGCTAGTAAGTGGCTAACTACCGGCACCGGGTAAGCATTTGGCCGAATGGCCTTGTTAATTGTACATTTGTAGTCAGCGCAAATCCTAACCTCCCTGTTGGATCTTAAAGCTGTAACAATCGGAGTTTCTCACTCTGCAGAGTCCACTGGAACCAAAATCCCCTGCCCCACCAATAAGTCCAATTCCGCCTCAATCTTGTCCTTGAGGGTGAAGGGGACTCTTCTTGGCTTGAGTCGTATGGGCCGGATTTCTGGTTCCAACTCAAACGAGACCGGGGGGGTCCCTGTAAGTCCCAAGCCCCTTCTTGAAAACTGCATGGTGCGCATCCCGAATTGGGTCAGTCTCGATGGCGTTTATGCTGGACAGTTCAATTCCCAGGGGAGCAAACCACTGGGTTCCCAAAAGGCAACAGGACCCCTCTTTGAGCACTACTAGGGGCAGCTTTTCTGTGAACCTTTTAAACTTCACCGTGAAGTTTCCCACCCCCAACACCGGGATCCCATAACCCTGCACGTCCCGTAAGTTCGACTTCATAGCCCGCAACTTGGGCCGCACATTTGGGGGAATGCGCAGGAACTCCTTTTGGGAAAGGATGGAGTAGGATGACCCTGAGTCTATTTCCATCCTAACCAGGACCCCTTGTATCAGTACCTCTACAAAGAAACGCCAGTGCTCCAGGCCCACGTGGTTTACGGCCACTGCGTCGTCATCGGCCAAGACCTTTCCAATTCCGGCTGCCTTGTGTGGGGTGTGTGAGGATGTCTCGATGAACCCTTGTCCTCCGCTTGCCGGCGCCTGCAGACCCTGGCGATGTGACCTCTCTGCCCACAGTTGTGGCACTCAGCTTTCCGGAATGGGCACCTCTTTCGTTCATGAGATGCCCCGCAGCATCGCAATGGTGGTTTCCCCACTCGCTGGCTCAGCTCTTTTCCCCATGCCTCTTGACTCTCTGCAAGTCATCGTCCTTGCTGGAGCAGGAGTCTGCAGTCATGGACGACTCCTCGGAGGTTGCTGGAGTGCCGGTGGGTGGCCGGCACCAGGCCGCTTGTGCCAAAGTCCGCCGGGCTGCTTGCACGGGTGACTTGGCCCCCTCAGGTGCAGCCCCTTGAGACCTGAAGACTTTGACCCCACTCCTCACCGCCTCGGCCGCCTGGGCCTCTTGCAGTACCTCATTGAACGTGAGGCAATGGTCGGGGGTCATCAACTTCCTCTGGACCTCCTCGTCCCTTAGGCCACACAGCATGCGGTCTCAAAGGGCTATGTCCAGGTCCTCCCATTGGCAGTGGATGGCCGCCAGCCTGAGGGCCGCTGCGTAGGCGGACACGGATTCCCCCGGGCGCTGGTCTCGCCTGTGGAACGTGACCCTGGCTGGAAAAATGGAGACCGGCAGCTGGAAGTATTCCCTCAACGTTGTGAGGATGCGGTCAATGGGCACTGCGTCGACCCTCCAGGGAGCCAGCAGGTTCATCAGGATGCACAGCATGGCTGGCCCAACCTGGGCTAGGAAGTGCGACCGCATCTTCCATTCGTCGTTGATGCCTACAGCATCCATCGCGTGCCAAATCTGGCACTCGTACAGCTCCCATTGCTCAGGATTGCTGATGTCAAATTGGTGTGGCTTGATCTTGGGATACGCCATCGATCCCATCCTCATCGCCAATTTGGTGTCTTGCACGGAAGACAATGAAGGAGCCACAGTAAGGGCTAAAACACAACTTTATTGCATGATGATCAGGATGAACATGTGGTAATGGCGGAGGTACAGCTCCTTTTATAATGCAACAATACATTTGAACCTGGTTACACGGTAGCGTATTGGCTGCTACCTGCGTGCCGTCACTCAGAGTCACGCCCTTCTTCTCCAGATGTTCCTTGCACGGGAAGGTTCCCCCAGCTGACGGCAATTGGGGAATTTGTACCATGTGAGCTGAATGCTCACAGCTGCCCTCTATGGGTATCTAGCTCGCGTTCCATTAAACAGCTGAGATGCATTGTGATCATTGTTAGGTTACATTCGGACATTGCAGTGGCTACATTCATTCTTAAAGCAATACAGCTTCATACACAACAAAGGGAAAGGTCTAAAGTGCAGCCTAGATGCAAAATGAATTGTGTGACTCCTCTGTGTTTCTCCTTTTATAAAAGGGACAGAAAAATAATGTAGCCATCCCATCTCCTTCATTAAACTATCCCGCCTGTCTTCTCAAATTAAACTCCTGTGTGATCTGTTTTGCTCCCGAAAGCCAACTCTGTTTGCTCCATCTGAATAATCTTGCTTCTCATGCTCCTGTCATGGGACTTTTCCAATGGGACAGACACAATTTCTTGGGAATTGGGTAACCCTCTGCCAAAAAGCTGGTTTAATTCAGGTGAAATAATGCATCTGCTTTGTATTACAAATAAACTATGCTATGAAGGATGTTTTTAGCTTACATTTAGGACTGTCATCTATAAGCTATATTGTTATTGCTGCTCCTGCTTTGAATTCTGAATTCTATCTCTCTATATCTATCTCTCTATCTAATCTACTCATTCCCTGTCTTTCTCCCAAAGAAACATTGAATAACCAAGTTTCATATAATTTGGATGTGATTTCTTTTCAAAGTGTTCTGCTAACCATATTGATATTCAAGGGCTGAATCCACATTTTAAGTTAGCTGCTGCTTTGTGCTGCTACTTAGTGTTGCTTGCTCTGTTTACAGATTATGGACCCATTTTCCAGAAACTGGCAGATTATTAATATACTGTATGTTGACAAAAATGTGATGTTCGATAGCCCATACCAACTGAAATCAGATTGGAGTTACAGTCTATTTATGAAATACTTTTATGAAGGTGAGAACCCATGTCAACCAGAAGAGGAACACTTTCAAGCATACCAACTCAAAGAAGAAGACAAAGGTAAAATAATGATGCTGAATCTTAGTACTGCATAGAGATCAGACAGAACTGCAGTGGCATGCCAGAACTAGAAAGTGAGGCATGTGAGCCAGACAGAACATGTAGGTCCACATGAAATGTCAGAGCCAAAAGGGGATAGGGAGCAAACAGGAGAATCTCAGCCAAATGTATAGCAGCACCATGACTGTTCTACCTAACAGGGGATACTGAAAATTGTGAATCTATATACTAAGAAAAAAATGATGATTTATTCAAAGAAAATGCAAGAAGAAAGAGGCAGACAGAGAAGAAAAGGATCTACTCAAGAAAAAGACCTTTAAAATGAAAATGTTACCACTTGGAACAAAAACTATGGAGTGAAAGTGAATTTTCTAGGAAAAATACAATGCTGAAGTCAAAATCCAATGACAAAGACAAAACTAGTTGCCCACACTGCTCACAAAAGTATGATGAAGATTATGACTAAATCTTCACATTACAAGTCAAAACAGACTACAATCAAAACACTTCTAAATGTTGCAACTAACAAAAGCTGCATCTGGTGAATGCAGACTACATGAAAACAGCTTTCTTTCATAGTAAGATTCAAAAGGATATCTGCATGTAACAACTACCCAGATCTGAAAGGCCTGATACAGAGACACCATTGTGGAAACTGTAGAGAAGCATCAGTGGACTAAGATTAGCTGCAAGAGTGTGAAAAAAGGAACAAAAACTAATCATATTAATATAAGATTTATACAAAAAGTTTTGAACAAGGTAAAGAAGACCTATGCATACATAGCGGTGTCATGTGTATCCGTATTCTGATTTATGAAAATTATTTAATTTGGGTCTTTAAAAGTCCAGATGATTGCAAAGAACTAATAAATCACCTGAACTAAGGAGACATGAAAGGCTGAGGAGACATCACTTACTACTTTGGAATGCAGAATGAGCAAAAAGAAGATGGATCTTTCTAAACTGTGATTCATTTTGATTCTAGTGACCTCCATTGCAATGGTCCCTTTTAGATCTAATTCTTTCGGTTGGACCAACAGGTGTCTTTTATTATATATGGTTCTCTTTCCCTTGTTTTCAACCTTTAAATGCTAAATACATTGAGACACTTTAACGCTCTGCCCGATAAGAATTTCCATAGGAGGTTACTGAGCGTGTTTAGCTTTGTGTATGGTAAGATATCTACATTATTTTTTTATATTTGTATTGTTCCCAGTTTGGGGCATTTTACAGTAGGCTAATTTGTTTCACAGATGTTACAATTTCTTATGAAGAATTGCACGAAATATCCAGTTTTACTGGATGGATATTAACGAACTGTGAATTGTGTACTACTCTTTCTTGGATATAAAACTTACTGTGAATTGTGTCTTATTTCTTGGATTTCGTCAACCAACTGGGATTTATGAACTACTTATTTCTAGGATTGTCTTCAACTTCGTTATGACCTGGACTGTGTAAATTGTGAATTGCGAACTACTCATTCTTAGGATTGTTCCCCACTTTGTTATGACCAGGATTGCATTATGGATTCGCTTATTGTATATTGTTCCCAGGATTTTTTCCTCCACTTTGTTATGACCAGGACTATACCTATGCTTCTTTCCTAGAACCTTCTATGTTATATTAGTCACCCAGATATTGCTTGAACTTTTGGGGCATGTACCTTTATGTATGTTAGTCTTTAGTACATACTTATTCAGTTCACGAGACCATATGGTTATTGTCTTACTAATGGGACTTGTGTTTGTAGTAGTTGTATTTTCTACACTTTTTGGTCAATGGTCTTGTAAGGACTTGCTTTGTCCCACCCACTAGCTCTCGCATATTGATTAATCCACTTTTATTAAACACTTTTTGCATTTTTATCTCATTGTGCTTGACCCATCCTTCTGGGATTTTTCCCCTGAGGATGGTTCCCTTCCTCCTTCGCATTACTCCCCCACCCTACCATCTCTTGCTTTGGATTAAAAGAAATTATACCAGGAAAAGTTGGATGCCTCAAATCAGATCAAACTTCACTGACCATGGTAACATAATAGAAAGTATGGAGAAGCAATAGGAAATCCTCTAACCTAAGTACTCTTACAAAGTCAGAGGTGGGAACAACATTGGAATATTTTAGGAGAGGGCAAGGGGGATATCTTGCCTAGATCGCCACTGATTGAAGTTTCCTTGTTTTATTTGCATCTATTCCAATTGTAACTGAGTTTGGATTTAATACAACAGGGGTGGCCAAACTATGACCCATGGGCCGAATCTGGCCCATGGCACCAAATTACTCAGCCCTGTGGCACCCTTGCAGCTACCGGAAGTGGATGTGCCCTGCACATGCGCAATTACACCCATGCCATGCCCATGCACAAATGTTGCCGTAAATGCACCCACAGCTGTCGTAAATACATTTTGTGACAGGAAGAAGCACATGACCAGCCTGTGGCCCAAAATGTTTGGCCGCCCCTGCAATACAATATAATTAAATTCCTTTCTTTTATAATTTTCTATGAACCTTCCCAGTCTTTGCATCAGAATGGGTATTTTAAAATATGTATGTTGATTGAACCTAAATGTTTACCTTAACACATATAGACTTATTAGGATTTTTGATTGTGTAGCCAGAAATCAGAATCTGTCAGGTGTCATATATGAAATACAGTAAAAACCCTATTTACAAAAAAAAAATGTTCCATAGGCTTTTGCTTAAATCGTTTTGTTATGTAACTTGAAGCAAACCCATAGGAAATTGTGTAAATCGAGACATGGTTTTAGCACAAAATCATTATGTAAATCAAATTTTATGTAACTTGAGGCATATGTAAGTCAGGTTTTTACTGTATCATTGCACGTCATGTATGAAATTCAGTTAATAGTAAATATCATATACTGTATAAGATGAAAGATTTACAGGTGAAACTCGGAAAATTAGAATATCATGCAAATGTTCATTCAGTTCAGTAATGCAACTTAAAAGGTGAAACGAGATAGATTCATTACATGCAAAGCGAGATAGTTCAAGCCTTACTTTGTTATAATATTGATGCTTATGGAAACCCCCAAACCCCCCCATCTCATGTACCCCATAATCATCACATAATCTCATGTACGCTGTACGCCATGATCATCACAATTATAATGAATTAAGGCATGACATATCTCGCTTTGCATGTAGTGAGTCTATCTCATAGATTTGTTTCACCTTTTAAGTGAAATGAATGAACATTTGCACGATATTCTAAGTTTCCAAGTTTCACCTGTATATGATGTGAAGAGAAACTAGGCTACATCATTTCTCAAACAGTGTCAAATAATATATAATTTTGCACACCAACCCTCAAAATGATGTCAAAATTGATAATTGAAATCAAATTACAAATGCCAAATAGTAAGTTAATATATGATTGATATTTGAGCACTCATAGAATAAGGTTTCCTTGCTTGAAAGCCAGTCATATCTGACTATAGGGTTCAGTACTCATCTCTGTTTATAGCAAGTGCTGTCTGCATCTGCAGACATTTCCATGTACGCATGGCAGGCATGCCTCAACTCATGAGTGCACGGAACGCTGTTTACCTTCTTTCCAAAGTGGTCCCTATTTATCTACTTGCAATTTCTTGCTTTTGAACTGCTAGGTTGGCAGGAGTATCTATACCTATAAAATGGTGCGTTAACCGTTGGAATGTGACAAAGGATGTTGCACCAGGCCCCACTAGCCCCGTCCGAGCCTCCGTGCACTCGCCCGACCGGGGTTCGCAGGTAACTGTCGGGTTGAAATTTGCGCCAGGGGGGCAGGAGCCCCCCGGACGCAAACAAAAAATGGAACTTCAATTCCCAACGTTCCTTGCACCGTGCCGCACCAGAGCCAAGCAGTCTGAGTGGTGCGGCAAAATGAACATTTGGAAAAGCGCCGCGGCCAATCAAAAATAAGCCGCAGGAAAAAAACGCTGCAGTAACTAAAATAACACACACAAACTACAAGCCCCAGCGTCCTGCGCACCATGAGCATGCAGAATGCTGAGGCAGCCAGCGCGCGAAAAAGAAAAGGAAAAAACCCCACCACCGCTGCCCTTACTTTCCACGGGCCAGACATCAAACCTGGGCCGCGAAAAAAAAGACCACCCCCGCCCTTTTCTTTCCATGGGCCAGGGATCGAGCCTGGCCTGCAAAAAAAAGACCATCACCCCCACTCTTTCCTTTCCACTGGCCAGGGATCGAGCCTGGCCCACGGGAAAAAAAGACCCCCCTCCAAAAAAAAGTACACACAAAAACATCCAAAAACAGTAAAAAAACAGTAAAAAAACCAAAAAACATCCAAAAAGTAAACACAAAAACATCACACAGACCCCCCCAAAAAAAACCAACCCCCCCCCCAAAATAAAACCAGAAATCTTACCAGGAGATGTCTTCACTCCATGATGACCGGAACATAACTGAGAAAATAAAAAAAATACTTACCGGAAGAAGAAGCGACACCCAGAGGACAGTAGAGAAAAATTGTAGAGTAGAAGAAAAGCTCACCAGCCCCATCCAGTGGCCACAAAAGAAAAAACATTCAAAAATATTAAAAATAATAAATACTTCCAAAATTAATGAAATAAGTAATCAAATCATTCAAAAATAGTCACACTAATCACAAAAAATTCAAATAAATAAATAAATAAGTTTTCAACCCAAAAAAATCAAAACAAAACATCTAAACACAGTTTGGAAACATTGATTAAAAAACATATTCTTACACATCTTAAAAATTATTATCCAAGGCACAACTATTTAAAAAAATTCACATAGTAACACATTATTTGGTTAAATACAATAATTATAAAAAAATTATATCATCCTTTTCTCTTTTTAAAAAACAAAAAACAAACACAAAAAAATTAAAAATCACAGTTTCTAACAGCCCGTGCGTAAAAATAAAAAATTAAAAAACCACAATTAAAAACTAACCTCATTTGCATAAAAATAAAACAAAACCCTTCCAAAACCATTTTAAAGAGTCCGGCACAGAGGAAGCTGGCGCGCAAAAAATAAAAATAAACAACATACTGGGAGTGCAAGTCTGCTGCAGGCGGACGCAGTACCTCAAAGCCACAAATTCACAAAACCTCTCAACACCATTTAAAACAGCCCGGCACCATTTGTTCAAGAAAAAAAAAAGAACATATAAGAACATAAGAACAGCCTTGCTGGAACAGGCCATAGCCCATCCAGTCCAGCATTCTGTCTCACACAGTGGCTCACCATTTCCTTCAGGGTATTCCCAAGGAGATGCCTTCACCTGCTTAGGATTCCCTGGAAATGGCATTGAGAGATATCCTGCCTATCTCTCCAACCCCGAGGTTGTCCCTAAGTATCCATAATTATAGCCATTGATCCCCTTGTCCTCCATGAACTTGTCTAATCCTTTCTTAAAGCTGTCAAGACTGACAGCTGTCGCCACTTCTTCTGGTAGGGAGTTCCATAGACCAGTGATCCTCTGGGTGAAAAAGTACTTTCTCTTATTTGTTTGAGAACTAGTACCCAAAAGTTTCATCGAGTGTCCCCTAGTTCTAGTGTTGTGCAATAGGGAAAACAGTTTTTCCTTATCTACTTTGTCCACACCGTGCATGATTTTATAAACTTCAATCAGGTCACCTCTTAGACGTTGTCGTTCAAGAGTGAAAAGGCCCAACCGTTGCAGCCTCAGATGGTAAGGAAGGTGTTCCAGTCCCCTAATCATTCTGGTTGCCCTCCTCTGCACTTTCTCCAACTCCATAATATCCTTCTGGAGGTATGGCGACCAGAACTATACACAGTATTCCACATGGGGCCTCACCATAGATTTATAAAGAGGCAAAATGACACTTGCTGACTTATTTTCTATACCCTTCCTAATGATCCCTAGCATTGAGTTTGCTTTTTTCACTGCTGAGGCACACTGGGTTGACACCTTCATTGAGTTGTCCACCAGGACACCAAGGTCCCTTTCCTAGTTTGTCGCAGAGAGTTCAGAACCCATCAGTTTATAAATGTAATTGGGTTTTTTTGCCCCAACATGCATCACTCTGCACTTACTAGTGTTGAAGCTCATTTGCCACTATTTTGCCCACTCCCCCAGTGTCAAGAGATCCCTCTGGAGCTCCTCACAATCTCTCACAGTTTTCACTACCCTGTATAATTTAGTGTCGTCAGCAAATTTGGCTACCTTGCTATTTACTCCTACCTCTAGATCATTTATGAAGAGGTTGAAAAGCAGGGGTCCCAGTACTGACTCTTGGGAGACCCCACTCTTTACTTCCCTCCACTTGGAGAAGTGTCCATTTAGTGCTACTCTCTGTTTCCTGTCCCTTAGCCAGTTGCTGATCCAGGACAAGACCTGTCCCTTTATTCCATGACTGGCAAGTTTATTCAAGAGCCTTTGGTGTGGGACCTTGTCAAAAGCCTTCTGAAAGTCCAGATAAACAATGTCAACTGGATCCCCCTTATCCACATGCTTGTTGACACTCTCAAAAAATTCCAACAGATTAGTGAGGCATGATTTGCCCTTGCAAAAGCCATGTTGGCTCTCCTTTAGCAGCACCTTCTCTTCTATGTGCCTTTTAATTCTATTTTTTAGGATGGTTTCCATCACTTTACCTGGGACACATGTCAAACTGGCAGGTCGGTAATTTCCTGGATCACCCCTGGATCCTTTTTTGAAAATTGGTGTTACATTCACTACCTTCCAGTCATCAGGCACAAAGCCTGATTTGAGGGAAAGATTATATATTTTGGCTAGGAGATCAGCAATTTCATCTTTAAGTTCCCTGAGAACTCGTGGATGGATGCCATCTGGTCCTGGTGATTTGTTAGTGTTTAGCTTAACAAGACATGCAAGGACCTCCTCCCTGGTTATTTCTATCTTGCTTAATTCTTCGGTTTCCCTCCCTACGAAGATAGGCTCTGTTTTGGGCATGTGGTCTCTGTCTTCTTCAGTGAATACTGAAGCAAAGAATTCATTGAGTCTCTCTGCAATCTCTGTTTCCTCTTTAATAACCCCTTGCCTTCCATTGTCATCTAATGGTCCAATGGCCTTCCTAGTTGGGTTCTTACTTCTAATGTACTTAAAGAAGTCTTTGTTATTTGAAACCCTTTACTATCCAACACAATTTTAAAAAGCCCGGCACTGCCGGGCAAATTATGCTAGTAAGATATAATACAGTGGAACCTCATACAACAGGGATCGACATCCTGCATAACGATTCTCCCTATGGAAAAAATCATACAACAATTTTTCAATGGGAAAAACCACATAGCAAAAAAAAATTGTTGTACGATGCATCCCATAGGGAAAATCGCTATGCTATGCATCATATAACAATTGTTTTGTACAACAACTAGCCCTGTGGAATGGATTAAAATTGTTGTATGAGGTACCACTGTATAATATAATGTAATGTAATGCAATGTAATATATTTCATAGAATATAAAGAGAAAATTTTAGCACTAATGTTAACAATTTTAATTAAACATTAATCCCACCCACCCCAAGATCCGAATCATGGAAATTGTCTCATTTGGGCTTATGGTTGTTATATAATAATAAATAAAAGGACTTCTTCTGTGATGCTGAGGACTGTGTAATACTATTTTGTTTTTTGTTTTTTTAAAGAACTGGGAAAGGGAAATAAGTGAACTGTATAAACAGGAAAGGAAGGCAAATGAGAACTGTCCCAGTGATAGCATCTCCTTGGCTGCTGACATGTAAAGAGGAAAGGACAGGCAGAAACAGATACAGAAGAATGGCTGTGGGAATCCTTAAGCAGCACAGAAGTACAGTAACACCATCTTGAGTGTGTTCCCAACTGGTACACAGAGGCATACTTCCTCTGATAATGGAAATAATACACACCCAAGGTGATTAGTATGCACTGGTGGCCTTGTCCTCCACCAGTACCCCTGACAGCCCAAGATTCCTGCTGGTTTTAGATGAAGAGCCAGATATCAGCCACAACTAATTGTGAACATGATTAATTCATCAGTACAGCTAAATGGCTTTGAATGGGGGTAAAAATATCAGCAAGTGGGACTGATGCTGGGAAGCTATTAAACCAAAATTAAAAAGTTGAAGAATCAACTCGTAGCTGATGTCTGAAGGCTGTGCCCCAGTCTTGGGGTATTCCCTCTGAGCTATTGGATAAGCAGTCTTTCCAGTGATACCCTATGAATGAATGGCTGGGTGGAGAGGCCTGTGTATGTGTCTATGTGCTGAACATTCAGGAATATATTCGGTTTCCAGCTCATTCTCAGCCCCCATGTTCTCTGCATCTCAAGCGAGGCAAAATGTTTCTGTGTACTTTGTAGCATTGCATGAAGGAAAACAGAAATGTATGCGCACACATGTTCTATGTTCAAGAACTGTAGGAATTGGGGCCGCTGAGGGCCGGAGGTCCCGGAGGAGACTGATCAAGAAACGATACGAGGCAATATGGAGCGTGATCAGATCAGTGGTTTATTGGGGAAAAGGCATCATCATATATAGGAGTAAAAGCGCAACGGTGGCAAAAACAGTCATCTGACAGAAACCACATCACCTGTTTACTTGGGTTAATTGGGAATCTCTCAGAGGGAAGTTAATTAACTTGGCCAAACACAGACCGGGGAAAACACCATTGTTTGGGGATTAGGCAGGGGTAAACATGGCCTCTGTTTACACCCGGGGTAAAGTTGAGCTTGGAGATGAGTGATTACTCTAATGGGTAACCGGGTTAGCTATTCGCTCTCTCAGCAGATCCGCTGGTCAGGTCAAGGAATTGGGTGAATCAAACCCTATCATTTATCCACCCCCCTTAATTTCTCTGCCCACAGAGCCCACGGCTCAAGGAGCGTTCTCCCGGGGTGGCCTCTGCACGGGCCGTTCCATGCCACTGGGGCATGGGGAAACCACAAAGAACAGATGAAACAGTGCATAAAATAGCTCAAAAAGACAGCCTCGCAGAAACTGACCACATAAAAGAAAACTGAAGCATTCAAAAACCAGACAAAAGCTTCATTTTCTGCAATTTTATACCCATCCATCCATCCATCGGGTTATATGGCTTATCTATCCTCCCTCTCATTTCCTGAATCATAATATTACAGAAAATGAATATATATGTATTATTGTGAGTTTTACTGAGATGGTTGTTTAGTATGCACACTCTTTTCTTAAAGATAGCTTGCCTGCTTGGTAGGCATTTCCAAGTTCCAGTTTCCAGGTACCTGATTGGCTAGCAGACAGCAGAGTCATCCCTCAGATCTTTGAGGAAAATGGTGAAATAGTCTTAACAATTGGCTCCTATTTGCTTATAGTACGTCCAGTCTAATCCCCCCCCCCATCCCGGTCTTTCAATGTATATTCATCCAGAGCTTTGTGCATCAGGTTTTCCTCACTGCTCTTTCCTTTAATATAAGCTCTGCCATCCTTGACCTTCCCTTTCAGACTCCTCTTACTCTTCCTCCCTCCTCTTCTCCCCCCTCCTGCCTCTCCTACAACCTGCTTCCTAGCTATCTTTTGACACCTGAAGGAAAGCGAGGGAGGCGTGACCCACTGCAAGTGGTGGGGAAAGACAATACTGTACAAGGAAAGTCTGGGAAGGCATGGGGGAATAAGATGATTTTTTACATGTAGCTGCTGATCATTTTGCTTGGATTGTTGAGAAAGAAAAAGAGCTGCAGTTGTGGGAGAAAAGATTTTAGCGCCGGTAAGTGGAATCACAGCATTTTCATTCTGAACATGCATCCATTCTCCTTTGTGGTGTATATGTAATATGCTTTGGTTAGGCATTTTATTAGTATTACAGGTCCTATTAATATTTGATGTGTTTGCTTAAAGCTGCAATCACTGTGATTTGCTTCATCTTTTGACATCTCTCCAATTTGTGTCCTTCAAGTACATGCATGTATCCAGTGAAGCATTCCCTGAATATGTTCTTAGATAAAAGAGTCAGGATGTAAAAAATTTTGTTCTAATCAAGCAAATCGATATTTTCATCCCATGGATTTTTACAGTCCTTGAAAGTGTGAATCATTATTCTGTATCTAATTTGTGAGATGCAAGCCTTGAAAATAAAGAATGATTTCTTCATGTAATTACAAAGAATGTTTTAAAAACCAACCTCTCCTGTCCTGCATGGCTTTTTAACAACAATTGAAAACACACAATCAAATCACTACACCGGTTTTATTTCATTTACAAATACAAGGAGACAAAAAAATCTAGTTACCTGTCGTTGCATACAAAGATTGCCTTTGGTAACAAGAGTGTGATGTAGTCTGTGCTATATTTTATAAACGAACCACATTTAAGCATCAACTCAGCATTCTAGCATCCAAATTATATGGTTGTCATGGAGATGGCACAGAGAAGGTGAAGTGATATGACTGCATCTGGACCATGGCAGGGTTTGATACTGCAGCTGATTGGTGCTGGTTCTGGTGGCTCGTCTTATGCTTTTTTTGCTATTTCATATTCTCCTGTGCTACATTACCATTTTTTTTTTGCTTCAGAAAGAGTCAAGGCAATATTTCATGGTTTGAAGGCTCACAGTCTGAACATGCAACACATAATTATTGCAACTATTTACGTTAGTATGTAGTACTGTTACATTTTTTTCAGACCTGTTGTGGAGATTACTTCTGCAGTTATGGGGCTGGGTCTTCATGTGTGTGTGTGTGTGTGTGTGTGTGTGCATGCGTGTGTGCGTGCGTGCGTGCGTGCGTGCATGTGCGTGCATGCCTGCATGTGTGTGCGTGTGTGTAATTAAATGGAAAGTATGTTTGCTCTACCCACATGTGACTCAATATTTCTCTCTGCTCTGAATTTTAACAACAAAGAAAGACGGCCGGGGTGTAATATTTCCGGGAGTGTTTGTCACTACTAGTTTGCTGAATTTTAACAATGCAGTTTTGTCTGCTTGTTTCACCTTTACAAGCCAGACTCTCTGTATGCGTGTGTGCAAGAGAGAGAGAGAGAGAGAGAGAGAGAGAGAGAGAGAGATTTTGCAAGTGGTAAAAGGAAATATGTCAGCTACTGAAGGGAATGAATAATTTATAAAGCAGAAATTCTCCTGCCTAAGGCAAGCTATACTACAAAGGCTGCTTCTTTGAAAATTATATTCATATTGTCCACAAAATGTACTCAGCTTCATGTCACAGATATGTAATTCTTCTATAGTAGTGTGAACTCCATCAGACTCTTCTTAATTTGTGTCGGCACACCAGTGTTGCCCTTAATTTAGTCTGGTCTCATTATATCCTCCCACAATGAATACATACTGTAATTTGATGGCATCTTTAAAGTGCAAAAATGAAGATTCTTTCATTGTCTGTGCAAAATATCATTTGATCCTTAAGTTTAAATATGTTCTGTGCTATTGATACCATGTCAGCTAAAATATAATCATAAAATGATTCTGTTAAAGAGGAAGTACTGCTATGATTTGAAGCATGGGAAAAATTAATTGCTGGAATTTAAACAAGTTGTGGACCAATTCATGTAATGTGGAATTCTACATTGGCATTGTATTTCAGTTTTGGCCTATATTTGGAGGGAACTTGTATTGAAAATCTGTATTATGTTTCCTGATCAAGTTTCTGTGGCTACAGTTCAGTTTCAAGATGTAAACTGAAAACTGCTGGAGATGGAATGAACTATGTACACTCCTGCCCAAATAAAATGGTGAGATTGGGATTATCTGTCTGCACTACAGATATCATCAGTGTTTACTTATGAAAGGAGGCACTTCAGCAATGCAGCCTCCAGTAAACAAACCAAAACAACATTTTTGATCCTATGAACTGAACTGTTGGTATTGACTCTAGCATGAACTACACTTGGGAAGGGCTCTGTATCCTCTAAAGATATGGATTGTCTGGATGTGTTTCAGCCCAGCTTCCAGCCCAGTGTAGGAACAGAAACAGCTGTTGTCATTCTAAGGCAGTGATGGTGAACCTTGGCACTCCAGGTGTTCTTGGACTTCAAGTCCCAGAAGCCCAAGTCTCTGTAAATCCACACAAATGGGTTTACTGTGCGTGTGCACAATAAATCCATTTCTGTGGATTCACAGAGACTTGGGCTTCTGGGAATTGAAGTCCAATAACACCTGCCTGGAGTGCCAAGGTTCGGCATCACAGTTCTAGGGGATGCTTTGAATAAGAAGATTGATGAGAGCACTAATTGATATCTGCAGGGAGTTTTCAGTGGATATGTCAGATTAGGGATATGTCAGATTCTAGGGATTTGGTCTCCGAAAGTATTGCTGGTTATGATCCATAAACACTGGTTCAAGAATGTGAGGTGTACCTATTCCAACATCTGGTTTCTACAGTGGCCTGTCAGTTGACTATAGGATACCCACAAGCTCACAATGACAAGAGTTTCTAATTTAACTTGGTTTACCTAGTGCCACAAGTCTTCCTCTTGTCCTCAGTTTTTTATCATTTAGGTAAAATTGCATAGAGATTTATCAGTGCAAGCATAACACATATTAACAAATGTTGTCCTCCTTGATTAATTAAAAGTTGCCTTAAGATGTGAAATCACCTTCCTGAAAACATGGGAAGTGCTGCTAAATACATCAGGCCTTTACAAGACCAAGACTTTTTTTATTGCCACCAAATGCATTAGCATTTTTTCTTTTTTGCAAAAAAAAAAAAAAAACTTGGCACAAAATTTAATATTCTACACAAACCTCACATTTTCCGCACAAATTGGGTTTTTTCAAAATGCATTTTTGAAGCTGAAAATCCACTTCCACCATTTTTTTTACTAATACAATAATGCACAAAACACTTGTAATAATAAAGAATTTCTTCTTGCTGAGTGACATTTTTCATTCACACCTGGAAAAAAAATAATAAGTGAAGATTTAGATCCCCATTTATCAGTATATGCAAGATAGTTAGTCTGTATTTTTTTTAAATGTAAGGAGGTTGTGAAAAACTAAAGAAGGCATTGGGTTGCATACAGGCTCTCAGGCTGAAACTTACTCCACCTAAAATAGATATATTGTTATTTCGGGATGAATTGGTTTAAGGATAAGTATATAGCCTGCCTTGAGATGAATGTGGTTGTAATCTCTAAGAGGATGGACTTTGAGAGCTTGGGGTACTCTTTGACCTGGCATTGTTTTGAAATGCTCAGCTGGTGGATGTGACCACAGGTTTTTTGTTGTTGTTTTTCAAACACAAATAATTTCAGTATCTATGTTTGCTGCATTCTTTCCTGACAAAGATAAAGCAAACTACAATCAGCCATATTTTCATAACTTCTAGGCTGAAGGTCCTATGAGAAGCTACCTTTTAAATGTGTGTGGAAACTTCAACTGATGCTAAATGGACAATGGTGCTGCCAGATGCTTGTTTAAATCTGGTCAGATTGAACATATTACTCAGATGTTCTTTGACTTGCATTGGCTACAAATTAATTGTGTTCTTTTCAATGTTCTATTTTCTTATTAAGTTAATTAAAATAATATAAAATTTACATTTCTGGGGAGGCAAGGCCCACCACCACGAATACCCATGCATATCTAAGTTGATCTTTTTCCTTCTTTCACCTTGCTAACAGGCTTCAGCATTGGGGAGCAATGTGTTTCACAAAGGATAGTAGCCAAAATCCTGTTGCTTAGCCTAATAAACCTCACTAGAGTTGGCCCATTGAATCAGTGGGCATTTAAACAATCAACTCTTCCATAAGTTCCATTGATTCAAATTGGTCTACTCTAAGTTTGACTTGCATTGCTGAAGTAATTCACAGTTAGAGCAGACCCATGTAAATCAATGGAACTTATGAAGGAGGTGACTCACCAAATCTCCATTGATTTAATAGGCCTCCTCTAGGGCAATTTACTATGCTAAGCAACAGGATTTGGCCAGTGTGTTCATGGCCACCAGCAACAAGTTTCTATTTTTCAGAGCGTGCTGCCCTTTACACAATTGGGTGTGGCCTGGCCCATGGTTTACCAAATTCCCAACTTCCTAGAAGATTTGGCTGGTTAGTTCAAATCAAATGGTGCTCAATTGGTCCCATTATGGCTTCTACATCCAGACCTGTTTCCTGTGAATTCTGTTAAGGGGAACATTTCAAGGGATATTCCTACTCCCACCATATCTTTGCTATGATCCAGATGCTCCTATGCATCTCTTAAAAGTTACATGAGTCCTTATAATGGAAATCTCCATTCCATGGCACTGCTTTGTTTGTAGATCTATTTTAATTAACCTTCATGCCTCTCATTTCAAAAGGCCCAGGAGACTTTTACAGAGCTTTGAAATCTTACATTTTTGGATTATACCTCCCAGAATTGCCTAGTGAGTATGACCACTGGTTGCTCTGGTCCAGATAATCTGAGCATTGTTATCCAAAGAAGTAACTTTTTCAAGTGCTGACCTTCTTTTCTTATTCAAATGGTGTCCAAAGTTTAAAAAAGAAATTCAACATTGAAAAAACAGTATCCAAGCTTATTACCATAGTCATTTTTTAGATGGTACTTTCTCATTAAAATATACAGTATATTTTAGAATGCTACAGATAAACTACATTTCTCTTACAATTAATCGTTCCAAAGAGGGAAGTGTTGATTGTATCTCCCTTTTGGCTGCCCCTTGTTATTAAGGAGTAATAGTCATATAAAGTAAAACTGGACAACGCGCAACCCTCCAAAGGTCATTGGACTGCAGTACCCCAGCATTCCTCAATTCTTACCTGGGCAGGTTAAGGTTGCTGGGAGTTGCTTTCCAACAACATCAAAAGGGCTGTATTCACCAACTCCTCCTGCGGAATAACTGAACTTCATAAAAATATACATCAATATAATGGAAACAGGTGGATATGTTTGCTGTCAAACATTTATAAATTAGTTATTCACAAAAGTAATAACAAACTGACTCTCAAGAACATTAGATGAGTAACAAACAAGAGAGAAGGCCGGGTTTGAAAGCAAACATGTAACCAAGTGAAATGTGAATGAAATCTAGCGATCCTTCATTTCCCCCCTTCCCCCCCCGTGAATACTCCTCTTGTGTAGATATCGCGGGACTGCATTCTCACCGTAAATGTACCTATTGTTTACCATTACCCAATCAAGTGTTATCACCTGGCTGTTTACCTGCACTGACCAATCATGTGGCTCCACGCCAGGTTTGAATTGTTACTGTTACATATATAAGGAGCATCACTCTGCCATTGACCTCATGTTCAGATTGACTACACTGCAATAAAGATGTATCTGGCCCCCTGACTGCTGCCTACTGTGTATCAATCTGCAAACATCAAATTGGCGATGAAGGTGGGATCATGGCTTCCCACAGCATCAAGCTACCTCCGTTCGACCTCAAGGAACCAGAGAAATAGACAATGTACGAGCGCCAGTTCAGGCACATGATGGCCGCTGAGCTGATTGAAGATGAGGAGCAAATGCGCTCTTGCCTCCTTGCACAATGCGGCCTCCCCTTGCTTGAGCTTGCAACACACCTCTTGCTGCCCCGGGACATCGATACGGTCCCGCTCAAAGAGATCCTGGCCTTGCTGCAGAACCACCTTCAGCCAAAGGTGTCACCTTCCACAGGCGAGACCAGCGTCCGGGAGAGTCCGTGGCCAGTTACACCACCGCCCTCAAGTTAGCTGCTGCCCCTTGCCAGTGGGACAACCTGGAGGAAGCCCTGAGGGACTGCTTGCTGTCTGGGATGTGGGACGAGGAAGCCCAGCGGAGGCTGATGGCCCGAGACCATCTCATGTTCAACTCCGTCCTGTAGGAGGCTCTGGCGGCTAAAGCAGCAAGGTCCGGGGTAAAAGCATTCAAGGCAAAGCCTGCCACACCTGGAGGGTCCAGGTTCGCTGTGCAGGCTGCCCGATGTTCGCCCCAATGCTCGTCCAGCTCATCTTAATCTCTGGAGGCCTCGTCATCCTCAGGGTCCGGGTCCAGCGATGACAACGATGATGTCCAGAAAGTCCGGAGAAAGTCAACCAAGAAGCACGCCAGCGAGAAGGCCCACCGCCGATGCGATGGCTGCGGAGCATCCCATGACCAGAAAAAGTGTCCCTTCTGGAAGGCCTAATGCCACCATTGCAGGCGCCGGGGCCACATTGCAATGGTATGCAGGCATCGTCAGAAACAGGACCAGGAGGCAGGCAATCACCCTCGAGGAAAAGGAGGGGCCATTGGGAAGATTTCAACAGAGGAGCTGACCGTGGGCTGTGTGTCCAACGCACACTTACGTTTCTTTGTTGAGGTACTGTTGCAGGGGGTCCCAGTTAGGATGGAGGTGGATTCGAGTTCATCCTACTCCATCGTGTCCCAGAAAGAGTTTCTGCGCATCCCCCCAATGTGCACCCAAAACCTAAGGCCCTCAAGACGTCCTTACGGGATGTGCAGGGCAACCTGAATTGGGGGTGGGGGATTTCAGGGTCAAGTTCAGGGGTTTCACGGAGAAGCTGCCCCTAGTGGTTCTTAAGTGGGGTTCGAGCTGTCTCCTGGGGAGCCAGAGATTTGCTCCCTTGGGAATTGAACTGTCTGGCATCAATGCCATTGAGATTGACCCAGTGCGAGACATGTGCGATGCACACCCAGCAGTTTTTGAGAAGGGGCTCGGGAAGTATAGGGGGCCCCCAGTCTCATTTGACCTGGATCCAGCAATTCGACCCATATGGCTCAAGCCACGAAGAGTACCATTCGCCCTCAAAGACAAGATTGGGGCGGAACTGGACAAACTGGTGGGTCAGGGGATTTTGGTTCCGGTGGACTCCGCAGAGTGGGAGACACCAATTGTTACTGCTATGAAATCCAATGGGGAGGTTAGGATTTGTGCTGATTACAAATGTACAATTAACAAGGCTATTCGCCCCAATGCCTACCCAGTGCTGGTAGTTAGCCATTTACTAGCCACTTTACATGGGGGTAAATGCTTTGCGAAATTAGATTTAGCGCAGGCTTATCAGCAGCTAACGGTCACACCTGCTGCAGCAGCTGCCCAGATGATTGTTATGCACAAGGTGCGTTTAAGGTGACACGTCTCCAGTTCGGCGTGAACTCAGCCCCCGGGATATTACAATCTCCAGTGGAACGCCTTCTCAAGGGTCTCCCCGGGGTCCTCCCCTACTTTGATGACGTTTGATCACAGCTGGGAGTGAGTCAGAACTAGCTAAGAGGTTGAACAAAGTCTTAACTGTGTTTGGGAAGGCGGGGTTGAGGCTGAGAAGAGATAAATGTGTGTTTCTTGCTAAAGAAGTAGAGTTCCTAGGGTTCAAGATAACCCCCGAAGGAGTTAAGCCCTCTGACTCAAAGGTTGCCTTTTACTCAAGGTCCCTTTCAAAAGCAGAGCACAATTACGTGCAAACGGACAGGGAGGCTCTTGCGATAGTCGCTGGAACCAAAAAGTTCCATGACTTCCTCTATGGTCAGGAGTTCACTATTGTAACTGATCACAAACCACTGTTGGGTATTTTCACCATGTGCAAGCCCACACCCCAGATTCTGTCCCCTAGAGAGCTTTGGTGGGCAATATTCCTAAATGCTTACCAGTTTACACTGGTCCACTGCCCAGGCAAGGAGATCAGCCATGCTGATGCGCTTTCCCGGTCTCCCCTACCTGAGTTACGGGAACCCGAGTGTGAGGTTGAGCAGGATCACCAGGTACTTCTGATCGAAACCCTCGACTCGCCCCCAGTTGTGCCCACAGATCTCGCCAAGGCTACAGCGAATGACAAGGTTCTGTCCCTAGTTATTTCATGGGTAAAGAAGGGGTGGCCTATGACTCTTCCGGCCAAGGAGTTTAAAGCATATTTCTGAAAGAGGTTTGAGCTTTTGATAGAGAGGGGCTGCCTCCTGTGGGGCCAGAGGGTGGTCATTCCTGAGGTATTGCGTTCAAAGATACTCAGACTGCTACACATCAGCCACCTGGGAATCATGTGCTCAAAGGCCTTGGCCAGGAGCTATTTCTGGTGGCCCCAGATAGACACAGATATTGAGCAGTTGGTGGGCACTTGCGAGAGTTGCCAGAGTTCTCAACCTGAAGAGTCCCAACTTCCTTCCAGAAAATGGGACACAGCCATAGTCATGATTACACATCGACTTCACTGGTCCGTTCAGGAGCACGCTCTTTTTGCTAGTGGTCGACTCTTTTTCAAAATGGTTGGAGGTTATTCTAATGCCCAACACCTCTTCGGCTGCAACCATTAAGCAATTGCAGAGGCTATTCAGTTGTTTTGGGTTACCCAATGTCCTTGTCTCTGACAATGCCAGTACTTTCACCTCCATCAAATTCCAGGCATTCCTTGAGAGGAATGCAATTCGACACATCACGCCTGCCCCATTTCACCCTGCAACGAACAGCCAGGTTGAGTGCCAAGTGCAAACTTCTAAAGAGGCACTTTGGCAAATGGGCCATGGGAATTTAGAGTTGCGATTGTGCCAGTTCCTCCTTTGTTACAAGATAACTCCCCTGGCATCTGGACTCTCACCAGCCAAGCTCCTGATGCACAGGAGACTGGTCTCACTTTTCAACCGGTTGGATCCAACCAGGGTGGAGGATAAGGGGAGGAATGTTGAAATTGCACACACCAAGGTATTTGCAGCTGGGGACCCAGTACATTGCAGGAATTATGTGGCTGCCGGCCCAACATGGGTCCCAGGGGTTGTGGTTGAGCAAACAGGACCAGTGTCCTACCAAGTAGAGACAAGTACAAGGCTACTATGGCGGTGGCACGCCGACCAGCTCAGGCGTCGGGTCACGGAGTTTCAGGGAGATGAAGGTTTGGGCGATTCAACGTTAGGGTTCTCCCCCACCCGCTTATCCCAAGGGGGAGACATGGCAGACAGCCCACCAAGGGAATCGAATCCCTGTCTCATTCATCCTTTGCAAAGAGGCTGGGAAGAGTATGAAAGCCCAAACCCCGACAGTTTAGATTTTGAGTTACAGGACCGGGGGGAGTTTGCAGAGTGTTCCCCCACTCGTCCAAGAGAGAAGCAGGGCTTTGATTTCTCCCCAGCAACCCCCTGTCCTTTGGTATTTGAGTCTACCTCTACTCCCAAACAAATGAGGCAATTTTTGGTTGAGTCACCCCCTACTCAGAGTAACAGGCGGGAATTTCCTTAAAGTTATTCTCCACCCCTTCCAGGTTTTGATTTAGAGTGATCCCCTGCTCCAGCTGAAACAAAATGGGGTTTTTATTTGAGCTATCCCCTCCCAGGTTCCTTTTCTGAAATGGGCCAGTGCTCCTGACATGCCAATAGCGCTACTCGCCTTCCCACTGTGGAACGAGAGTCTGCGGAACCCAACCCCCCCCCCCCAGTTCCTCCGAGTTCAGCCAAGCAGCTGTGCGGCCCAAACAAACATGCAGACCACCACAATGGTTAAGGGACTTCATCCCATCCTAGGGGGGAGGGATGTTGTGTATGTAACTTAAGCGAACTGTGATTGAAAGCAAACATGTAACCAAGTGAAATGTGAATGAAATCGGATCTAGCGATCCTCCATTTCCCCCCCTCCCTTCCCCCCTGTGCATATTCCTCTTGTGTAGATATCGCGGGACTGTGTTCCCGCCATAGATGTACCTATTGTTTACCCATTACCCAATCAAGTGTTATCACCTGGCTGTTTACCTGCACTGACCAATCATGTGGCTCCGTGCCAGGTTTGAATCATTACTGTTACATATATAAGGAGCATCGCTCCACCATTGACCTCATGTTCAGATTGACTACACTGCAATAAAGATGTGTTTGGCCCCCTGACTGCTGTCTACTGCGTATCAATCTGCAAACATCAAACCCACCCACATTAATAAACCCAACCACCCTGAGAAGCAGAGAGAGGATATAATATGAATTGCCAGAAATGCTCAAAGACTCCAAAAAATGTTGTGCAAGCTTGATGCAGAAAGTAGGAAAGTTGGCCTAAGAATGAATGGCATGAAAACAAAATATATGCTATCAAGTAACCAACGGAAATTCCAAATAAAAATCCAGAATGAACCCATCAAGCAGGTTGCCCACTACATCGATCTTAGCTATCTGATTGGGATGAACAACAATCAGAGAGCAGAACTAGCCAGAAGAAAGAAAGCAGGATGGACGGCATTTAACTCCATCAAAGAAATCTTTTTTTAATAAAAAAAATTATTTTATTATACAGACAACACATTAAACAACTTAACAAAATAAATAAATAGACTTATATAGCAGAGTAACAAATGTAAAAAAGAAAGTTCTCCAGCTTGTCTTCTGTACCACTCTATCTTATGATCTTATAATCATTAACTTTTATATCCTGGAGACATTACACCCACATGTGCTAAGGGGATTACTAAGCATTCTAAATGATACCATTTAGCTTACTTCTTCCAAAATTGGATCATTTCTGGGCCAGGTTTACATCCTTTCCCATTAATCAGGGTATCTTAACCTATAAAACCAAGGGTTAACCGTTGGAACGTGCTATAGGTTGCTATGCCTCGCCCTACTTGCCTGCACTCACCCTTCGTGCACACGGCCGATCTGGGTCCGCAGGTCAACAAAGGATTGAGAAAACAGGCAGTGGGGCAACAGCCCCACAAACGCGAAAAAAGGGAAACAACTTCCTTTCCCAACATTCCTTGCGCCATGCCGCACCAGAGCCAATCAGGCTGAGAGGCTCTCGCATGGCGCAGCACAAGGAACATTCAGAAACACGCAGCAGCCAATCAAAAGAAAACCGTTTAAAAAAACGCAGCACAAACACAAAGCATAAACCCATAACTACAAGCCTCAGCGTCCTGCACGCCATGAGCACGCAGGACGCTGAGGAAGCCGGCGCCCATAAAATAAAACAAAAACACCGGGAGAGCAAGTCCGACAAGCCGCGGGAACCATAGCCCCCCTCCCCATCTGCGCCTGAAGCTCCTAATCAGAGTTCCCCCTTTAATATCACTGGGTGGGGCGGGGGTGTTGTACTCCCCCTCTCTACTGGCTCCCCTGGGGTTGAGAGGGTTGGGGGGACCAAAGAAGCCTGTCTCTCCAACCCTCCTGACCCCAGGGGACCTGGCAGAGAGGGGATTCCCCTTCCACACAGACACACACACACACACCATTTTAAAGAGAAGAAACCAAGCGGTTACTTCTCTTTAAAAACGGAGTTGGGGGGAATCCCCCTCTCTGATGGCTCTCCTGGGTCCGGAAGGGTGGGGGAGACAGACACCTTTTCTCCACCCAACCCTCCCAAACCCAAGGAAGCCAGTGGAGAGGGGTATCACAACCCCCCCACTGATATTAAAGGGGAATCCCCAATTGAGATTTCCCTTTTAATATCAGAGGGTATCCTGGGTTCGATCCCCTCTCCTGGGTCCCATGAGTCTGGAAGGTTTGGGGGGACAAAAGGAGCCTGTCTCCCCAACCCTCCTGACCCCAGGGGACCTGGCAGAGAGGGGATTCCCTTCCCCCCCACACACACGCCCCATATTAAAGAGAAGAAACCAAGCAGTTACTTCTCTTTAAAAACGGAGGTGGGGGGGAATCCCCCTCTCAATGGCTCTCCTGGGTCCGGAAGGGTGGGGGAGACAGACCCATTTTCTCAACCCAACCCTCCCAAACCCAAGGAAGCCAGCGGAGAGGGGGATCACACACCCCCCACTGATATTAAAGGGGAATCCCCAATTGAGATTTCCCTTTTAATATCAGAGGGTAGCCTGGATTCGATCCCCTCTCCTGGGTCCCATGAGTCTAGAAGGTTTGAGGAGACAAAAGGGGTCTCCCCCCCAATCCTTCCAGAGCCAGGGGAGATGGCCGAGAGGGGATCCCCCCGTAGGACACCAAAAAACACAAAAACAAACAATCAAAAACATTCAAAAATACACAAAAACAAACAAAAATAACACCAAAAAAGTAAACAACAACAAACATTTCCAAACACACCCAGCCCCCAGCCAAGCACCACAAAATCCAAACACCACCACCACCCCAAATAAAGAAAAACAGCCAACTCACCACCACACGACCTCATACCACAACGACTGGAAAAGAAATGAATAAAGAAAGAGACTACTTACTGGAAGAAGCTCCACCCAGAGGCCACAAGAGAAAAAACAGTCAAAATACAAGATAACCCCTACCAGCACCACTTGCTGCCCACAATAATAAAAAAAAATTCAAAAAGACACAATAGCCCCACACAAAAGGCCCCAAGAGTTTTTCGAAAAAGTATATCATCCTTTATTCTTTTTTTCATCCACAAAACCAAAACACCAAACAAAACTCATCACAGTTTATAACAGGCCATCAAAAAATTGTATAAATAAAATTTTTAAAAATTTCAATTATAGACTAACCTCTTCTTTACAAACATTAACAACAACAAAAACTTTCCAACACCATTTAAAACAGCCCGGCAATGCCGGGCAACCTTTGCTAGTACTGAATAAAAGGTTCCCATATTTCCCAAAAAGGGATCTTTACCCTGACACCTTGTTTCTGCCGTATTTGACTCGTTAACTTTTCATTCAGGGCTAACTTCCATATTTCTGCGTTCCACCTTTTTATACTCAATTCCTCTTTACTCTTCCATTCACTCGCAATTAGTTGCTTCGCAACTATCAGTAATGCCAAAACTAACTCTTCCCTTCCCCCCCCCCCCATTTATAGTTCTTCTAATTCACCCAATATAGCATGTTTTGGTTCCAAAACTAACATTATGCCTAATATGTTACTTAGTTCTTTCTCAATCCTTTTCCAAAACCTATTTGTTATTTTGCATGACCACCACATATGTATATATGAGCCTATCCCTTCATCACATCTCCAGCACTTGTCTGGTTTTTTTGTTATTCATTTGATGAATTTTCTTTGGTGTAATGTACCATGTAGAAATCTGATTCATGTAAAGATCTCTTCTCAATCAGTCTCATGAAGCAGCAGTTTATATCATCAGATCTTTTAAGATAGAAACTTAAGAGTCCACGAAGTCCAGCTTCCTTAGGCTCAGAGTAAGGAAAGAACAGAGAGAGACAGAAAACACGGCTGCAGTCTTTGGCTTTACAAAGGATACTAATCGCTTCTCTTTATTCAAGCAGAGTATCTCAGAAACGAAACTTAACAGAAACAAAACTTAAGGCACAGACAACCAATCAGAAAGTCAGAACCCAAATAAGGAGAGATTAGGAGCGTTGTCTCTCAGTAAGCAAAGAGGTCTTTGTTTACACAATGTGAAGGCAGACAGGAGACAGAAACCAGATGCCTTCCCACATGTCCTCCTTTTTCATTTAAATTTGAGAGAGGGACAGCTAATCATACCCCTGCATGTCATCATACTCCATAACTCCTCCTCCATATACATCATCACTGTCCTCCTGGACATCGTACCCCTCCTGACTCCTGGTACCTTGTTCCGGAGGATGATACCTCATTGAGTACAATCGCCGTCGTGCAAAACCCGATGTCTCCCTTCTACGCAGTGGACATGCGTTACACATAGAAATAAGGTTAGGAATACAATTAATGCAAAAACACAAAGATATAAGGCAGATAATAATAATGAACCCATAAAAGAAAACTAGTCTAAGGACAGATAAATCAGGCAACCAAGAAGTCACCCAATCAAAGAGATTAACATCAGTGCGTACATTGTTAGTAATGCTCTCCTGTAAATTCTGAAGCTCTTTCTCAATAGTATTATTCAGATCCTGGAATTTTACCCGACATCCCTGGTTCCCGACCCTGTGCATCTGCCTGAAGCGGCATTTGCACTTGTACGGGTAAGGTAAAATAACCCAATGCTGCACATTGATATTGTCCTGGATGGAAATTCGTGGCAACTCCATTAAAAAAGAACCACATGTTAGGATCCTTGATTTGCCATCCATTGCAAATTGAACCACTATCTATAGCAGAATAATCAGGAGTAAACATAGGAAACACATCATATATATCTTCAATAGTAGTGTTAAACAAGGTATAATTAAGCTTATAAGAACTGTTATAACTACCCCATAACCAAAAATAATCATCACAACCCGTATAATTGCCTATATTCCTCAAAACCCTTTGTGCTTGAGTCCAGTGCTTCCATTTACTATTCCAGACTCCAGAACTATGACAGCAGAAACAAAGTCCTTTAGTGTATTTCTTGAATGTCATGCTTCGCCAGCGGGTGTTGTTAAATTGTTCTGGGGGATTAGAGAAGAGTGTAGACCTATCAACATGTTGCAAATGTCCAATAACCAACTCAGGCATGTTGAACAATGCCGGAAGAAAGGCCATTTGAGACACTGCCAATGGATGCTCATAGTATAACGTTGCATTCTTACCATGAACCTCAAACATATAGTTAGCATGACGAAGCCAAAAGTTGGGGTTGCCCCCATGAGGTATTGTTCTTACAGCTGGAAGCACAGTAAGAAAGAAAAGAACAAATGTCAGCAAATTTAGTCTACTGGTGAACCACCATCCTGGCGCTGAGTAACCTTCTTCTCCCTCCATGGGCAGATCGCTCGAGCAGGAATCCACACAGGTCCTGAGGTTGTAGAAACCGCTGCGTATCCTCGTCCCCAGGTGATTAGAGGTACAGGACCTTTCCACTCAGGATCCGGTTGCTGTCGATAAACGACCAATGGCTTAGGAAGACACTCCTTGGTCCTGAAATGCAATTCGACTGGAGAGTGTGACCTGTTATGGGGAGCAAGAAGAAAATTAAGAGTATACAGTACTTTAGCAACAGCTGTAGGTATTTCAGCCACAGGAACCCCTCTATCTCCCACTTGCTTGTGTAACAAATTTTTGAATGTCAGGTGGGCTCTTTCAACAATCGCCTGTCCAGTCGAGTTATAGGGTATTCCATGGGTTAGCTTAATGTCCCACTGACGGCAAAAGTCCTGAAAGGCAGAAGAAACATATGATGACCCATTGTCTGTCTTAAGGCTTTTAGGTTTACCCATTACCGCAAACGAACGAATGCAATGTTGTATAACATGTCTGGATGTTTCACCCCGTAAGGGTGTAGCCCATATAAATCCAGAGAAGATATCAACAGTCACATGTAACTTAGAAAGCGGAGCCAAAGCAGGTACTTGCGTGACATCCATCTGCCATAGCTGATTAGCTTCTGTTCCTCGAGGATTAACAGCATCAAATGGCAGGAATATAGGAGACTTCGTACAGGAAGCACAGGATGACACAATGTCTCTAGCCTGTGACATAGGAATGGAAAATCGTTTATGCAAAACCTTAGCAGATTGATGAAACATTGCATGACTGTCAATGGGGTTGTCAAAGAGAGAAAAAACCTCAGCAGAGTCCCGGAGAGCAGAATCTGCTCGTGCATTGCCCTCCGTCATCAAATAACCTGGGATCCTTGTGTGAGAGCGTATGTGGGCAATGAAGAATGGGACCGTACGGTTGGAAAGAAAACCTTGAAGCTGTTGGAATAAAGCAAAAAGATCCCTATCCATCGATGGAGACAAATAAGCTTGAGCTAAAGTAAGAACAAGGCGGTAAACATATTGTGTATCCACAATCAGGTTAAAAGGCACATCAGAAAACGTAGAGAAAGCAAGTATGACCGCTGCCAGTTCCGACCGCTGGGCCGATGCTTGAGGTCCTGTAAAAACAACCTCCCATTCCCCAGTAGGACCCTGCCATGTAAGGACTCCACGGGAGGGGGAGCCATCCGAGAAAAGAGTAACGGCATGCAATATAGGTTGCATGCAAAGCGAGGATGACAGGGAGTAAGAAGTGAGATTCAGCAAGGTAAACCGCTTATCCTTGGGGGGGGCGTTAAATTTAACTTGTCCCACAAAGTCCGCCATGGCCACCTGAAATGCCTCAGAATGCTGTAGCAAGGCGGTTAGCTGATCCTGCGAAAAAGGAAAACAAACAAAGTCAACGTCATAGCCAGTCAAATGCTTTGCCCTAGTACGGCATTTAAGAAAAAGATCAGCAATTGCATCAGGCAGGCGATAACAGTTTTTCGAGGGAGTGTGCGCCAAGTGTAGCCATTCCACGATGGCCACCTTCTGAGCGTTGACAGGTGCAAACAAAACCGCAGTGGGCAGCCTCGGTGTGGGAAGAAGAGCGCATGCCAGCGCAATGGTGCCTGAGGGCACCCGATCCACAGCGATGGTATGCAGCTTTTCGTTGAGGCGTTGAAGAGCTGTACACATCTCCGTTGTGCAGGGAATGATGTCCACTGGAGAAGTGTGTCCAGAAAGAGCAGCAAAGAGTGGTGACAGTTCCTCCGTGCTCAGGGCCAAGAAAGGACGAGCCCAATTTATGTTCCCTAGCAATTGTTGCAATTGTACAAGAGTGAACTGCTCTGGAATAGCTATCATTGGCAATAGCGGAATTGAAGTGGTAGCTGAGAGCCTATGTCCCAGATATTGGAATGGATACATCCGCTGCACTTTTTCAGGAGCTATGATCAAGCCCGCTTGTTGCAAAATGTCTGCTAGGTCCTGCAGGTGTTTCCCCGTGACTTGTGGACCATGCAATAAAATGTCATCTGTGTAATGATAGACTTTAACCTCTGGATGACGTTGCCTGAAAGGTTCCAAAGCCATGTTCACAAAATGTTGGCATAGAGTCGGCGAGTTGGCCATACCCATAGGCAAGACACACCATTCAAACCGTTGAGTAGGATGTTCATTATTGTATACTGGCAATGTAAATGCAAATTTTTCTCTGTCTTGTGGCGCTAGCAAGATTGTATAAAAACAGTCCTTCAAATCTATAACCATGAGTTGATGATCTTCCGGAATCATGTTCGGATTAGGAAGTCCAGATTGTAGAGGTCCCATTGGCAAGATGTGCTCATTAACTTTTCTCAAATCATGTAACAATCGCCATTTTCCAGACTTCTTTTTCACCACAAAAATTGGAGAGTTCCAAGGACTAGTGGTTGTTTGAATATGCCCCAGATTTAATTGCTCCTGTACAAGGGCCTCCGCCGCCTGGAGCTTTTCTCTTGAGAGCGGCCATTGATCCGTCCACACTGGCGGGGTGATTTTCCATTGTAGTGGAAGTGCATGCAACGGCGCTGCAGGGGAGGCCCGTATCAAAAATTTGTCTGCAAGGTACACCCTGTTTTAGCCAGGAGATCCCGGCCCCACAGAGTAATAGGAATATCCATAATCAGGGGGTGAAGAGAAACTTTTGTTCCCCCTGAGGTCTCAAAGACGATTGGATGAACACTCTGCTGTGCTGGCTCGTACCCGCTCACCCCAAAAACTCCCCTACAGGGGCGGACGGCCCATCCAGTTGGCCAATCTTTTTTTGCCACCACTGAAATATCGGCTCCTGTATCGATCAATCCAGACACTGAACGTCCACCCATAATCAGAGAGCGGGTCGGTCTATCCTCGGTGATTTGTATCACCGCCATAGCTGCTGTTACAGTCGCCTCCTGGGATGGAGTTACAGTGGTCCCTAGTGGGAGCAGATGAAGGCGTCCTACAGGTTGTCCCTTAGGCAGGGTGAGATGTTGCGTGGCTGATGCAGGGATGACAATTTCTTGGTGACCCAATGTAACTGACCCTGCTGCAATGTGTACAGAAGCGGGTAAGGCGTCTGGGCAAGGAAGAACAATGCCCACCATGCCCTGGGGAATAACATCATCAACCAGTGTGGGAAGAGCCTCCACACACCCTGGCATAGTAAAAGTACAGTCCTTAGATAACCTCAATAAAAGCCCTTCTTTTAGAGGATGGTTTTTTCTATATCGTGAAATCATTTCTTGGGCAAGTTCCATATCTTCTGCCATCTCTTCCAAAACTTCCTGTATTGCTTCCTCACTGACCTCTGGTAGCCCTATTATTTTGCCTGGGCCCGAGCCTGGCCCGCACTCCCATTTCCCTGCTGCTGTGGAGAAAAGTCAGAGTCTTTGTGCTGAGCAGCTGAGGGGTTGGCATTAGGATTTGAGCGGCACTGATTGGCCCAATGGTACCCCTTCTGGCAAATGGGACACTTCCTTGAAGGGCGTGCTGCCTGCTTTTGACATTGTGCTTTAAAATGCTCTTCTTTCCCACAACCAAAACAACGTTTGTTTTGAGCCTGAGTTGTGGGCAACTGAACTGCAGCTGCCAGAAGTTGAGCCTTGTAACTGTGAGTCCCCACATTTTGACAAACTTTCATCATGTCTGCTATCGATGTGCCTGGTCGAGCATAAACAGCTGTCAGAGCCCCTTTACAATCCTCATTGGCATTTTCAAAAGCCAGTTGTTTCATGAGCATTTCCCGTGCCGGAACATTTTCCACCTGGCGGCTGAGGGCAGTCATGAGTCTGTTAATGAACTCAGTGTAATCCTCTTTAGGGCCCTGCCTTATTGCTGCAAACCCAGCAACGGAGCTATCCCCTTCGGAAGGAATCTTATTCCAGGCACGCATGACTATCTGTGCAATATCTCCCAACTGGGCATCAGTGAGTGCCAACTGCTGTGTGGGATTGGCAAAATTTCCCTCCCCACATAACATATCCATTGTGAATGCAGGGCGTGTGCGATTTACCTCCCAAGCCACATCCCTCCACTCTTGCAAGCAGAGCATGGCTTCTGCAGGAGGCAGGAGTGCTTTGATCATCTGTTTCCAATCAACTGGTAGCAATTTTTGAGAAGCAATGGCTTCCAACAGAGCTTTTGTAAAAGGTGCATTAAACCCATAGTCACGTATGCTGACTCTTAGTTCCTTCAGATATTTGTAATGGAGGGTTTCATATCTATCTGGGACTGCCAGTGCATTGCCCACAGCCGGAGCCCCCCTTATCACTGGGTATATCTCAGTAGATTGCATGTCCAGCACAGCTGCAGTTAAAGCAGCAGAGAACTGTGTTTTGGTAGGGCTAAAAGTGCTTGATTGCTGCAAGGCAGGATATAATGTCCCATCTCCATTTCCACCTCCACCCCCATCAAGGGGCTGTTGTTTCTCATATGATGGAGGGGCAGTTGCCATGGCCCCTCCCTTGTCTGGTGGCAAAAGCTTTGGGAGGGGGCCAGCAAGCCCCTGAGACAACAGAATATTCTTTGGAGTGAGTCTTTGAAGGCAGTCTCTGACTTCCTCCCATGTAAATAGCACTGATACAGAAATTCCATTATGCTTCTGCATTTCTCTCCCAATCTGTTTCCACTGTTTTAAGTCCAAGCATTCATCATATTTAACCCAAGGACTGATTTTCCCTATAGCTTTGACTAGCTTTTGTATCTCCTTCTCATCAGCCTTTCGCCCATTGTTATTCAAAAGATCTGAGATATCTTTACAAAGTTCCTGCATTTGCGAAGTAAGCACACACCCCATTTTCACTCACACTGTGGGACCCAATGTAGAATTGGATGAATTTCGAGCACTCGACTGACCTTTCCTCTGGTCGGACCTGTCTGGTCGGAGGTGAATGAAGACCTTGTCCCGGTCGATGAGGTGATAATTAGGTGCTAATTGCTGAAGCAGATCTCTTCAAAGCATTCCTTTGACTTTCATTCAATGGCCTCGCGACGGGGCACCAGTTGTAGAAATCTGATTCATGTAAAGATCTCTTCTCAATCAGTCTCATGAAGCAGCAGTTTATATCATCAGATCTTTTAAGATAGAAACTTAAGAGTCCACGAAGTCCAGCTTCCTTAGGCTCAGAGTAAGGAAAGAACAGAGAGAGACAGAAAACACGGCTGCAGTCTTTGGCTTTACAAAGGATACTAATCGCTTCTCTTTATTCAAGCAGAGTATCTCAGAAATGAAACTTAACAGAAACAAAACTTAAGGCACAGACAACCAATCAGAAAGTCAGAACCCAAATAAGGAGAGATAAGGAGCGTTGTCTCTCAGTAAGCAAAGAGGTCTTTGTTTACACAATGTGAAGGCAGACAGGAGACAGAAACCAGATGCCTTCCCACAGTACCATCTCCATAGTATCTTGCAGGTGTGTTCTCTTTCTCTAATTGACATCATTTTTGTAATTCTGTTCTTCCATTTTTCCTCCAATTTTCTTCTTTGATAGTAATTTGGAGGTCAACTTCCCATACCTTTTTAAATTTATGTTGGGCTTCTTCACCCGGGATAAGTAGTTGATATATTTTACTAACTAAGCCTTTTAATTTTATTTTCCCTTTTCTAACTTCAACTATTAAATCTTCAAATGATGTCGTTGTTATTCTCCTTTCCTCTATTAATCCCCTTCTAGAATGATCCCAGCTCTCCATTTGTATGTGCTGAAACCAATTTAGATTCATTTTTGTATATAATTCTTTTCTTTTTTATGTGTATTATAATTCTTAATCCAATCTACTTCTGAGAGTGCTTTATTTTGAATTAATATTCCTCTTATTTTATCTAGTGGATTTAATGGGCAGTTCTGGATATCTAAAATTTCTATTATAAGTGAGTGGTGGCGTGCCAATTTATTTTTTAGTCCATTCCAAACTTTACATATATTTTCGAGAGAGAAATTTTTAATTGATTGTTTTTGGTCTATCTGAGAAAGAAAAATCTCTCCTCTCAACTTTTTGAATTCTTCTTGATCTGTTTCATACGGTATTGCCTGCTGCTGACACAGTAATTTTATTACTCTCTTTGAGTAAAATGCTTGATAATAGATTTTAACATTCGGAATATTTAGTCCCCCTTGTTTATTTTTTGATGCCACAAATTTTTACTAATTCTTGGCTGTTTCCCGTTATTACAAATTCCATTTATTAATTTTTGCCTTTTCCCAAGATCCATGCTTTTAATTTGAATTGGTAGGTTTTCAAATAAAAATTTAATTTACGTATTACTTTCATTTTGCAAATATTTATCCTTCCAAACCATGATACTTTTGCCTGTTTTATTTGTTTCATTATTGGCATCAAGTCGTTTCTCAATTTTGTAAAGTTTATCTTGTAGAGATCTTTCGTTTCTCCCGTAATGTAAATACCCAAATACTTAAGTTTATCTTTTATAATAATATTGTATAATTCCATGATTTTCTTGTTTTCTGCTTGTGATAAATTACATGTGATTGCTTCTGTTTTTGCCTAATTAATTTTCAATCCTGTAACCTTTTCAAAGTTATTTAAATGTATTTGAATTATTTTAATATTATCAATAGGATTTTTTTATTACTAACAGTGTATCATCTGCAAAAAGGCTTATTTTTTAATTTCCTATCCCTGTTAATTCCTCATTTTATCTAATTTCATTTGCAAGTAACTCCATAGCCAATATGAACAGTGATGGAGATAAAGGACATCCTTGCCCTGTGCCTGCCCTGATTGTGATTTCTTTACTTAAACAGTTATTCAATTTAACTTTCGTCTTACACTCTTTATATAATTGATCTATTACATGTCTAAATTTAGGGCCAGAATGTAATTCTTTACATAAACCTTTTATTGTTTTCCATTGTACCGAGTCAAATGCCTTAAATATATCAATTGCTAAAATACATATTTTTAGCTTATCTTTTTTCATTGTATCTAATAGAGTCACCAATCTGTTTGTTAATTTGCTCATGTGTCTATCTTTAACAAAGCCTACCTGATCTTCTCCTATATATTAATTTTAAAAGGAATTGAGTTGGTTGTTCATAATTGAAGTAAAGATTTTTGCATCTTGGTTTAACAACGAAATTGGTCTGTATGCATCGATTTTTTCTTTATCTTTACCTGGTTTGGGAATTTATACTGTGATAGAATAACTCCACAATTTTGGGATTTCCCCCCTTCCAATATATAACTATATAGTTTCTTTAACTTTGGGACCAAGACTTCTTGACATTCCTTATAAAATTCAGCCAGGAGGCCGTCTTCACCAGGTGTCTTATCTTTTTTTCAAATTATTTATTACTATCTCTATTTCCTTATCTTTTATTTCCTGCTCCATTAAATTGAGATGATCTTTTTCTATTTGAAGCTTCAAATTTTTATTTAAGTAAGTTTTCAAATTGTTGTCACCGATTTTATACTCATTATAAAGTTCCGTGTAAAATTCCTCTGCGATTGCTAGTTTATTTTCGATTTTATGTTGTCTTGTCCCTTTCTTATCAATTAATATATCTATTTGTCCTTTCATTTTTTTCTGATTAACTTTTTTCACTAAATTTTTCATATCTTTATTATTGAATTCAAAATCGTTCCTTTTTAAATAAGCCATATCTTTCCTTATCTTCTCCACCTCGACTGCTAATGTTTCCTTCTTTAATGATTACAACTGATTCCAAATTTCTTCGCTCCCCGTATCTGCATGTCTTTTTTCTAATTCTTTTATATCCTGATCTCTTTTAATTGCCTGTCTATTCAACTCCTTTTCATAAATGGCTTTTTCCTGAATATAATCCCCTCTAATGACAGCTTTCATCACGTCCCAAAGAGTATGGAGTTCTACTTCCCCAGTATCATTATTTTCCCAGTTTGTTACCCATTTATTTATTAAACTTTTCTTTATTCCTTCATTGGTAAGCAATTTTGTGTCCATTCTCCAAGTTCCTTTCTGATGCATTTTATCCTCTAAATGAACTTCTAACTTAATCATCGCATGGTCTGAAATTTTAAAGTTTCCTATTTTTAAATCTTCCAAATTCCGTAACAAATTTTCTGAGACTAAAAAGTAATCTAACCGTGAATATGATTTATATTTTGCAGGAAAAAAAGGTGTATGCTCTTTCTCTACCTTTTAAAATCCTCCATGCATCCTTAAAACCTAATTTCCTAATCCATTTGTCCATTAAATTATATTTAGATTTCCCAATTATGTATTTCGATGTATCTAATTTTGATCTGATTAAATTAAAATCCCCTCCTATAATTAAGTTTAAACACCTTTCTTTCTCAATAATGGGCAAAATTTTATCCAAAAATATTCCTTGCTTCTCATTTGGTGCATATACATTTACGAGAGTATACTCCTCATCCTCGATTTTACCTTTTATCAATTGAAATCTCCCTTCTTTATCCTTAATACTCTTAGACATTACAAAATTTAATTTATTTGATATAATGGTGGCCACTCCTCTTGAATTAGATGATCCCAAACTTCTCTCATAAATCTCTGTTCCCTTTATATATGTTATTTTTATTTTCACTTTTCTGATGCGTTTCTTGAAGAAAAAAAATATCTACTTTCTCCCTTTTCAATGCAGTTTCCAATCTTTTCCTTTTAATTGGGTTCCCTAGTCCCTTCACGTTCTACAAAATAATTTTTAACTTTTTAAACATTGATAATTGATACTCATTTTACTATCATAGCAAATCCCCTTACAACTTAAACACAAAAACTGTAACGTACATCCCATAACCCCAGTACCATCTTCCAGTTGCATCAAACAGGTGTGAAGAAGATCAAGAAAAGAGAAAAAACACATAAAAAAGAGGAACATAAAAAAAATTCTACCCTCCCCATTTTCCAATAAGGGAAAAAACCTTTAAAAAACAAAGAGGGGAGGGGGGGTTGCGGGCGACAAATGTAACTTGTAGCTAATACCTGTTCCTTGTTCCTTATATAGCATCTTGTTACCATTAAAAAGTAAGTTCTTATTGCATGTTAATTCCCAATCCATTTTCCTATTGACTACCACCTTCTGCTCCTAGATTCTCTTCTTCTCCCCCCCCCCAAAAGGCTCATCTTCCTCTCTCTCCATTGTAGGAGATACTCGTGCATTAGACAAAGTTTCTTTAAGTTCCTTCCACTCCTTCGACCCCTTTTCTATCACCTTTGCTTCTGTCAGTGTAGTCAAACTATAAAGATCATCCCTAATCCAGACATTTCCCCCATGCATTGTAAAAATTAATTGTTTATATGGCTTCCATTTATGTTTAATGTCTTTGTCCCGTAGTTTCTTCGTTATTGATTTTATTTGTGATCGCCAGATGCGCTCTTCTAAAGAAATATCCTTGTAAATTTCTAATTTTACACCCTCCATTTCTAGCACATCAGGACCCAATGAATTAACATGTTTCATTATTTTTAATTTTTGACCCAAACTTGTAAATTTTAGTAAAACATTTCTTGATCTTTCCCGATTCTTCCTTTGACCTAATCTATATCCACTTTCTATTTCCTCTGGTCTAATCTCCTCTTCTAATCCCAATTCATTAATACAGCTCACCAATCTTTGTCTCAAGTTATCTGGACTCCTTTCCGTTACATTCCTAATAATTAAATTATTCCTCTTGCTTGACTTTCCAATCTTTCTAGCCTTCTATCATATAGTCTCTGCCTATTTTCCTTAATCTGTACCTGGTCCTTAACTTCTTTTAGTTCATGCTTCATTTCCCAAACTTCTTTCCCTATTGCATTCCCTCTTTCAAATCTTCTATTTCCTTTAACAGATTGGTACTTTCCTTTTTTGTATTTTTAAATACTTGGGTGATGCTTTCTTTTACATCCTTTTGAAAGTTCTGGTTATCTTTCAATCTCTGCTCTTCCATTGTTTGAAGCCTATCCTGTGATTCTTGCTCCATTTTGTCAAACCTAGCTTCCAACTCACCTTTTAAATGTTAAATCCGGACTTATATCTCTGTCATAAATTAACTCTTCTTCTCCTCCCTTCACTTTCCCTTTGTCTACCCCCTTTTTCTTAGTAGCCATTTTCCCTTCTAACTCCACCTCTCTGAGCAATTCCTGACCTCCCACTTCTCGTTGTTGTATATGTCTCTCCTGTTGCTCTCTTTCCTCCTGTTTTTTATTTTTAATGTTCTCTCCTCTACCTTTTTTTCAATTGTTCCAATTCCTGGATCTCTTTAATCTCCTCCTGCAATGACCTTCTCCTTCCCTCCTCCTGATCCTTTCTCTCCAATCTTCCTGACCTAACCCAAGTGGCATCTTGTTTAAAGTTGTTAGTTTCCCCACTCATTAATACTACTGCCCAATGAATGTTATAATAATTATATGGAAGTTGTATCAAAAAAAAACTATACAAACATTAATAGTAACACTCCCAAGTCTTCTTCTCCTCGTCCTTTTCTTCACTCCCTTTTTTTATAGAGAGTTTAGAAAAAAATTTACTCCTCTCCTTCCTTTATTCCTTCTCCCTTCAAAATAAACCCAGGTGCAACAGTACATGAGATAAGGAAAACCTTAGACTGTTTGATCTTCAGCTAACAGAGTTCAGAGTCCTTGAAACATTATATCTTTGTTTCTCTTTTCAACTGTAACTATTTCTACTACTCCGAGCTTCTCCTTGCCTTCCTCTACCCACTTTTCTTTGAAATATAATTCCGTCTTGAGTCAACTGATTAGTCAGTCAATCGAATTAAGCAATATCACTCTATCAGTCTTAGGGAGGAAAAGGAGAAACATAAAACACCTGCAGGTTTATCCACTATTCAGAAACCAGAAGAGATCAAAGATTTCCAAAAACCTTCGCCTTCCCCCGAAGAAAAAAGAAAAAAATCTCCAATTCCCCCAACACAATGTTCCAGGGGAGATTCTGTTCAATATACCCCTTTACCTCATCAGGCCAATTTATTTTAATCTCCGTAACTCCTGTTTTAATTTCTCCACTGCAAACTACTGGTCATCACCTCCAATTACCGGCTAACTTTTGACAATCCAGCTTTCTCATGACTCCGCGGCTCTCCAAGCCCAGTCCGTCATCGCTGCCTCTATTGAAATATACCCCTCTCCAGCAGTCTTGTAAATCCAATTAGTCCCGCTTTCCAGAAAAAAATTGTCATAATATCGGTCACCCTGCTATGTTTCCTGACGCCATCTTCTCTCAGTTCCACTTGGAAACATACACAGCCACGTATTCTCTTTCCAAGTTCTTCCAAACTCCCTCTAATCACTTAGCAATCTTTTAAACGTCTTTTTAATTTGCCTTGATATTGATTAATATTGGTTAGCTAATTCGTCTTGATATTGATTAACTCCCACCCTTGCCAAATCACATCAAGTTCATATTAAACATTTCATTTCATGCAGCCTCCGACCGCTCCCTGGTGAAGGCAGCCCAGGTTTCCCCGGACTGCCTTCGTGCCTGGGAGTCTGCAGTATTATAATAAGAAGTTCATAAAGATTTATAAGTCTATAAGCCTCAAAAGCTGCAAAATCCCAACTTTGTTTTTATTATCCAGCCCGGTGACTGGGGGGGGGGGGGGTGAGCTTCTGTAATTTTCCCTTCCTACAGCAACTTACATTGCAAAAACACCCAGCCGTGTTGCTTTCAATCTCACCAATGCTCCACCTGTCTTCTCACATCCAGCGATTTACAGTACTCAACAAATTCTTCTTTCCTTTACCTTGATTGAGAAAGATCACTTTTTATGTCCATCTCCAACACATTAATTGAAATTTGGGTCTACAAATACCCCCCTTTTCCCGCTTTTCATGGCTCACCCTTTGGAACGATGGAAAAAAGCTGCCGGTTAATCCACCATGATGCCACACGCCCCTCCATCAAAGAAATCTTGCTAACGAGAAAATCAACAAGAAACAATGTGCCAACCTTTTTAATTCGATGATACTACCTGTGGTCCTCTATGGAAGTGAAACATGGTCATTAATGAAGTCCGAGGAAGAAGTATCAAGAGCCATAAGAGCCATGGAAAGATCAATGCTAAAGGTATCCCTTCATGACCACATCCCCAAGGTCCAGATAAAAGAACAAAGCGGAATCAACGAAGATGTTGCTGAATATCACAAATGGAAATTGCACTGGGCTGGACATGTCTCTTGTATGACAGACAGGCATTGGACAGCAGCAGTCACCGAGTGGTATCCCCGAGGAGTAAAAAGACCCAACCATGAAAAGATTTGATCAAACCTGGAGAAGAAGATCATGGCAGCGAAAAGGATGGAAAATGAGTTGCAACCAGCAGGAACTTATTCTTTGATAGTCTGGTTTTCAAGAAATAATGGAAACCAAAGCAAAAGTAGGAGCCAGTTTAGTTCAGCCTTTTCCTTTGGTTATGAAGCTCACTGAATGACACTGGGCCAACCACTATCTCTCACTTTAGCTCACTTCAAAGGGTTGTCAAGGAACTGAAATTAGGGTGGAGTACCACAGAAACTGCTTTATGTTTCTTGGAGGAAAGGTTGGTTGCAGAGATAAAAAGTCAATTTAAAGAGCAGTAAATAAATATCTACTTAGTTGCGAGCTAATTACATTGAACTGGGACTGAGGGAAAGGTGACAATTGAGACAGAGTCAAACAAATAAATGAAATACATCTAGGGGACTGAGGAAAAGGAATCAGAAGATGAAACAAGTAAAGAAGAGGAGAATGTTAAGGGAGAAAGGGGCTAAAGAGAAAGAATGGAAAACTTCAAAAGAGGCCAGAGATAACAAGAGGATGGTGTGCAGTCATGGCTGCTTATAAAAAGAAATAGAGATTTTTATCCTACAGTCAGACCAGAAGGATAACAAAGCATCCATTTGAGTGCAGAGGCAGGAATTTAGGTGGTTAGGAAAGAAATACAGAACTATCTTTGTGAGATTCCTGTGGGCACTTTAAGCTGCTTCTTCTGTTTTGTGGCTTCCTCCACCTCTTCCTCTTTGCATCTGGATCTATGAGGTGGGATAGAAACAGCTCCATCTATTTAAATAATTACTGCCATGCTGACATCATAAGAATGTGACAACCATGTTAATAAATGCAAAAAGAATCTCATTGTCAGGAGGATGAAGGACAGCAACATGAAGGACTTTCCCCAAGGTCAGATATAACACATTACAATAAGAAATGGTTCTGAAGCAAATGGCACCCTCCCTTCTCTGTGATACTGATTTTTAAAGAAAGAATTTGCTAGTGAGCAGCTTTGATAGATTTGAGTGAGTGTGTGGTAAGTTGTTGAGGGGGTGACTATATATTTTTCACATATCCTTTCCCCACTTTTTGTCTCTACAGGTCCACTAGCTTGGATGGTATTTACAGAATGACTGTATATAACCAATATGTGTGGGGCATAACAGCATTGTGGCAAATGTAGATTCTACTTTTGCCCCCCCACCCTCCCCCAAATGCTGGGTCTACCAGGCATAGCCAGTTCCAAAATGATAGCTACAGATGGTAGCTTTGGTGGTGGAGTAAGTGAGAGTCATCTGCCATAAAGGGATGTAGCCAGGATTTTAGATGTGGATGGGCAAATATTTTTCAGGATGGGCAGCTATATATATGTAGAAAAAAGCCCAAAACCCATTTTTTTGTTTAGAATTCTTTATAAAGTGCACTTAAAATCAAACAATAACATTTCAAACATCAAACTTCAACTTTTAAAACATCATATATCAATATCTATAAAACAGAGGTGTGGGTTTGCATGTGCTCCAAAGGAACCCACACCCCTGGACCAATCTCACTGAAATTTGGCACATACATACCTTGGGCTTGCAAAAACAGCACTGTGGGGGTCTCAAAACCCATTTGGGGGTTTATGCCCTCCAAGGTGGGATGCAAAGGGAACACCCCCACCAGCTGGAGAAACAGCAATGAAACAGCAGTACTGGGCACATGCAGCACAGTCAAGCCAACGGCTTGAATTTTCTGCCAGGAGATGCCACCGCTAAAGAAAGCTGTGGCTGCAATTAGTGGCCACAGCTTTCTTCAATGGTGGGGTCTCCTGCCCGTAAACGTACAGTTCTGTCAAGCCACGGCCTCTTTCGCTGACCAAAGGAGGCCATGGCTTGACAAAACTTAACGTTTATGGACTGGGGATGCCGCTGGGTGGAAAAGTAAAACTGCAGTCAAGCTGCGTCATCCTTGCTTTAAAGGACAAAAACAACCCAGGCAAGGCCGGGTAATTAGCTAGTCAATAATAAAATAAAAAAGAGTCTTTTACAGGGTACCTTGAAATTCACATACACAAAACCCCCACCTCCTCCCCCGTGTTGGTGGAGAAGCTTGAAACTTGTCTTGGGGGGGAAGGAGGAGGGAGATTTACCCAAAAGTTTTGGATAATATAAAATGGACCCCCCACTTTTTCACACACACACACACACAAACACAAAACACACAACACCCCCACCTCCTCTCCCATGTTGGTGGAGAGGCTTGAAACTCGTCTTGGGGGAGGAAGATTTGCCCAAAGGTTTTGGAAAATATAAAATGGAACCCCATCATTACACACACACAGAGAGAGACCACAGGGACTTCCCTCAGCAACCCCTCACCTTTTGGGGTGGGGCTGGGAAGCTGGGAAGACACCTGAGGTCCTCAAAATTCTCAGCTTTCTTTGAGCTTTCTCACCCTGGAAATCCAGGATACATAAATACTGTATGAAAATGAAAAAACTGTGCATTAAACAAATTGTCTTGCTACACAGTTTAAGCATAGTTTGCTGAGAGAGAGAAGGGCCTTCATAAATGTTTCTTCTGCACAAAAAAGAATTACTCAGCCATTCACCACTTCATCTTTCATCACCCATGATCTCCTTGAAGATATTCCAGTTTAGAGTTACCTTCTCAGAACATGTTATTTTCTTTCTCTGCTGTCCTCCTCTTCAGCAATAATATCCATAACAACGATGAAATATGTAGTGTTATATGTCGCATTTCCTTTAGTGGTACTGGTGGCATTGATCAATTGGAGAAAAGGGACCTTACAAATAAAGTAAGTTCTCCTGATGCTTTCTGTATACCATATATATTTGAGTATAAGCCGCTTTTTAGCCCCCAAAATGAGGTCCAAAAAGGGGACTCGGCTTATACACGAGTCAACAACCATGAGGGTCTAAAAATATGTTATTCAGCAGTTTAAAGTAAGCTTCATCACTTCTGCGGCAAAACAGCTAAGGCTCAATTACCACAACTGGCCACAAGAGGGCACAAATTGTGATTCCCCCCCATAAGAATACATTGAAAATTAATTTCTTCTGTTCTTATGTTTGTTTTCAATTCATTCCTATGGAAAACTGCAGATAAAGGAAGAAGCTCTATAATGCAATCACGTCCCCCTTCCAAACTGGTGTGGAAAAAGGATTTCACTTACCTTCATGTCTTTGTCACTGCTCTGGACAAGATGTAGGAGAAAGCCATGCTTCTTGCTTGTTGGAGGAGGAAGAGGCTAGGCTAGAGCAGCACTTCCTCCCTCAGTGCCTATCCACGTCCCCTGCAGTGCCACCACTGGTTAGGTGGTGCAAATATAGTTTAAAATGCACTAAATTAATTAATTTTACTGTATTTTCATGTATTTTAATTATTGAAACTCACTAGCAGCTGCTGAATTTTCCACCCTTGACTTATACTCGGGTCAATCTATTTTCCTGGGTTTTCAGGTACTTCAGCTTATATTCAAGTCAGCTTATACTTGAGTATATATGGTAGTTAGACCTAGACCTTGCCCCATTGTAGCTTTGCTCCCATCCACAAATCTGGACTAGTGGTCAAGACAATGAACTTGATGACTGGAAGGTTGGCAGATCAGCAGTTCGATACCCAAGCGATGCATGACAGAATGAGCTCCCATCTCTGTTCCAGCTCCTGCCAACCTAGCATTTTGAAAGCAAAAAATTGCAAGTAGATAAATAAGTACTGCTTCAGTGGGAAGGTAACAGCATTCCATGTGCTTCAGTGTATAGTCATGCCTGCCGCATGACCACAGAAACATGTGCAGACACAGACAGCACTAGCTCTTTTGCAAGTAGATAAATAGGTACCACTTCAGTGGGAAGGGTAACACTGTTCCATGTCTAGTCATGTGTGCCACATGTCCACGGAAATGTAAGTATATCAGCCTGAAAGCCTGTATGTAGACAGTGCTGGCTCTTTGGGTGTAAATGGAGTTGAGTACCGAACCCTATAGTTGGACGTGACTGGCTTTCGAGCAAGGGTGACCTTTAGCCCTTTAACATGCCTTACAGCTCAACTACAAACTCACTGGCACAAAAAACATCAAAAATGAATTAAATCCTATCAATGACAATGCCATTAGGAAAGGTGACCATATTAGCATTTATCATGAATTTGTGCATATCTTGCATAAAAACCACCCAGCAATTCATTTGGATTTTCTAAGAGAATTACTTTTAAAATGTTTCATGTTTCACAAAAATATGCAAAAAAGAACTGGCATCCTTTCTTTGTTTGGCCCAGGAGAGCAAGATGCAATGGAATTTATTCCTAGCAAAGTTGTTAATAGAGTAAAATATATGAAGAGTAAAATAAATGAAAGCAAAGTGAGATTTGTTCAAGAACAGGAATTCTCAGGAATATTTTCTGATACACTTTCTTTTAAGTAAAACCTTAAATACGAATATTATTGGAAGCAACTCATACTTTATTTTAAAATAAACCTCTAATGTAAAGAGTTCATGGTTTTTCTGAAAATACATTTGAAATTCAGGCCTTTGCAATTACAGTAAGCTGCTTCTCTTTCAAGAAACCAAGGCCAGAGAAATATATGCAAAGATTTTTCCCTCCTTTAATGCAGTATTTAGGCCAAAATGTCTGGTAATGGGAATCTTTCCAAATCTGAAAAGCAGCAATAAAATTAACAAAGTAAATCATGTTTGCTGACTATTCATTTCCAATATAAGAAATCTGGCTTCCAATCAAGTTCTGAAAAGAGCTACAGTCTTTTTCCCCCAATTAAAAATAAAACCAGGCCAAATTCTTCCATCACTGGCAGATGCTCTATCCATGTTCTACCACATTCAGTCCTACGTTTGCACATTGTTCTGCTACAAACACAGATTTAAAATGGCAGAAGTGACCCAGTTTCACTAGAAGGCAAAAGAAGGTCTTATAGAAAGGTTTGGGGGAAAGAAGCAATTAATGTTTTTCTGTGGGAGATGTTTCCCTATACAGTAGCATAACAATGATTTGTACCAGCAGCAAGAAGGAGATAAAGGTCACTCTTGCTTGAAAGCCAGTCGTATCTGACTCTAGGGTTCAGTGCTCATCTCTGTTTATAGCCAAAGAGCCAGCGCTGTCTACATCTGCAGACGTTTCTGTGGACATGTGGCAGGCATGCCTCGACACTGGAGTGCACAGAACGCTGTTTACTTTACCACCGAAATGGTCCCTATTTATCTACTCGCAATTTCTTGCTTTCGAACTGCTATGTTGGCAGGAGCTGGGACAGAGACGGGAGCTCACTCCATCATGCAATACCCAGGAATTGAACTCCGACCTTCCAGTCAGCAAGTGCAGCGTCTTAACCACTTGAGCCACCGCAGTCCCTGCAAGAAGGAAGACAACAGCTAATAGTGGATCATATATCATCAGGAAATTTTGCTGGGATGTGGAGTGAGGAATAGTTTGAGATAAAAATTGAAAACAACTGTGCTGGTCCATTAGACAAAAGCAAAAAATGGCAATGAAATGTTTTTAATAGGTTGAGCATATTTTCTAATTTGAGAAACTTCTAATAACAATAATTTGAAGAAATGTCCAAAATGTGTGTGAGAGAGGGCATATTAAATAGGTAATGGGTTGACCTCAACAGTTGCATTTTGAGATGTGTGTGTTTTCGTGTCAGAGATTAATCTGGGTTAAAAGGATTTTTGTAGGGGACGCCCAAATGACGCTCCTTCGTTTTGAGATAAAAAGTAGGAAAGGTGCACCTAAGGCACTTGGAAGTGTGTGATAAATTTCCAAAATGGGATTTTGCAGAGTTTTGAATTTCTGATAAAATTCCTATTAGCTGCACAGTAGAAATGCAGAGACCACAGAGGAGAATAGATACAAGTCTCCTTTCTCATTAACTGGCACTCATAGTCTCAATAGCTAACTCTGAGACATTTGTAGGAGAAAGAGAAAAAATGTTTCTTTACCTACAATTATTTGAAATTACAAATGTGGACATCCACGTTAGCAATCAGTCAGAAATATCAATATCTGAAACAATTTTGTGCCTAATGTACCCATTCAGAGGTGTCTTATTATTTTAGGTTTGAGTGCAAATGTGATACTGTATCATATTTTATATAGCAACCTCTATTTCTTAATTTAAAAGACTCTTTATGTATAGACAGAAACTGATGCAGAACTCAAAGGGGAGAAAAAGAATCAGAGCTAAAATCTCAATTTTATGCCTTACTAACAGCATGTATGACAGTGTTAGCAATATATCTGAAGCATAATCCAGAGATGAAGACATTGGGTTTTAAAAATGGGCAGTTCAGTCTAGCCATGTTGAGGCTAAAACAGTGGCGAGCACATTATCTTTGTTCAAGAGACCTACTGAAATAATTTTGAAGGCACATGGTAGATAAGGTGAATCATAAAAAGCACAGACAAATCTGCGTCATTTGGAAGTACAGTAGGGATCTAGTTTAACTCCTCAAGATATATTATCTTTAAACTGACTAACTGTCCTTGTGAAAAGCAATTTAATCTGCCCTACTTTTTTTGTTTTTGTTAGCTGTGACCCACTAATTTTATTAAGTGTTGATATTTTTCCATTCCATTAAAAGAAGTTAAGTTGAACTCCTCTCTCTCTCTCTCTCTCTCTCTCTCTCTGTCTCTCTCTCTCTCTTGGCTGACCCATTAATACTAATGCTTGGCACATTATATAGTGTTAAATTCTTCACCCAAGTACAAAGTAGTACAAAACAATAACAACAGCAACAGGTTATCACGGGGGACAAAAGTGTACAGGAACCTTCGAAAAATGGTCCAAAAAGGGCTAAAAGGTGTTGCAATGAGACACGAGAGGCGGCCGTGTGGTGAAGTCCAGCCCGAACCGGAGTAGGGAGCAAGTATTTATTCCCTGCCTAGGGGTGAAGACGCGTATGTAAGATAATTGCACGATCCCCTGTATAGAAGGCTTGCGTGCACGGTATTTTCCGGTGGTGTGACTACAACGGTGGCTCTGGAAGCTACCCCGAGGTTAATGGACAACCCGCACTTAATTGCCTTGGGCTGCCGAAACCCATTGTTCCTGCCCTAATCTTGGAGCCTATGTGGATTGACTCCAGGCACCTAGCTTTGTTCCTTGCTTGCCCCTGTCTGCCTGCCTAACTCTATTTGCCCCCAGCCTGATCCATGGTTTATGCCTAACCTGCCCTCTTCTCCCAATTTCCTCTCCAGCAGAGCACAGCCCCAACTAATTTGGGGGACTCCCATGCGGGTCTGTGGACACCGGGCGCACCCCTTGGGAGAGGTTTAATATCCAATTAGTGCGAGCAACCCACAAAAAGGAACATGGTCTGGATGGCAGAAAAATTTCTCATGAGATAGTGAGCAAACCAGTTCCTGAGGCAAAATGAATGCTGTGTCTGGAAGGCCACAAAGCTGAATTTGTTTGACCTCCTTGGACTGGTGTGTATCTCCCCACAAGTGCAGGGTAGGCCAGGATTTTATCCTCAGTTTGATTGAATGACCAATACTGTCAGCTTCTTTATTTGGAGTACAGAAGCAAGGACTGATTCCCATCCTTTGTGGTAGCAAAGTACCTTGTGTATTTGCTAGTATGCATTCTGTTCCACTCAGCTTCCTTGAATCTAGATGAAATTTCTTATCATAGTCAAATGTTCACATTTTACTTCAGCTTCTCCTTACAGCCAATGTTCATATTTCCATTAGTCCCAACTCCTCTCAGACATTTCCGCAGTATTTCTGAAAAGCAAAAAGTATTAATTCAGGACCAAGAAATATTTTTTGAACTAAAGTGTCAGCAAGAACTAGCTTGCAGTTTGGCACACCTCACGGTAGTTCAGGTGTTACAGAAATCACAATTAATCTCCCAGGCAGCTACAAAAACTAAATGTTTCTAGTTTTGCTAAGTATAATAATATATTTAATCTGCTTGGAGTTTATACAATAGGATGTAGTGCAAATAAATAATTCTGCTTTTGACTCCTGGGAGAAATACCTACCAAGCAGACACAACAAAGCTTGAAATGTTAGGCTTGAAAATTAATTCCTTACTGTTAACCATTAAACTGCAAAGTGATTCATCATGGTTAACAATTAAAAAACAAAAACAAAACCTCATTGAATGAATTTTACTAATCCATTATGTAAATTTAATTCTGAAATAACTTGTGGGATTTAGAACAGGAGTTCTCAACCTTTTAAAGTGGGGGGCCAGGTCCCTTTCCCTCAGAAAACTTTGGGGCCGGATGCAGTGGTGGGCATCAGCAGGTTTGCCAGAACCAGTAGCAGAAATTCTGGCTGGCCCCGCCCATCTAAGATTTTAAATAAAGTAGCCCTAATTCAGATGCAATGCAGGGCTTTCCCCTGGCCACGTCCACCATATCACGGCCACAGTGTGGTAGTAATTTTTTTGGGAGCCCACCACTGGACGGATGGCCATTTTGCCCTTCCTCCACCACACGGCACTTTCTGGTGTGGTGGAGGGGGGCCCCCCACATTAAATGGTGCCATGGGCCTCATCCGGCCCATGGGCCACAGGTTGAGAATTGCTGATTTAGAGGATTCCTCTGCTGTTAGTTCCTAATGGAACAACTGCTAAGGTTTCCTTCAGAAATGCTATATTTGTTGCTTTTAAATTGCCTTCTCTAATCTGGCCCTTCTTTGTAAACAGACTACAAATCCCATAATGCAACTAATAATTCAGATCGACAGAAACTATGTTACTTGTCTGGATGCTGTAAGACTGTGGGAAACTTTCTGTCCTAAAGCATTTGCACCACCAAAGTCATATAGGAGATCCAACCCAAGTTCTCAAGGGGACGCTATGTTCTGATGTGCAAGAGAAGCATGCAGACAATTCAACAGCCAAGATAAATTTGCAGATAAAACTGTCAGATCTGATTTGACTCAGATTTGCAAATTTGGCTTTGATTTAACTAAACTAAACTAAACTAAATGAATGAATGGATTCTTTTCCATATGTACAGCCCAAGAATGTTGGCAAGATCCTTGGAGAGGAGAGAAAGAGAGGACCAGAAATTGGCTAGAGGAAATGTCTCCTGCTTGATCTCTTTCAGTAATTTCAGTGACCATAGTATCTTTCATAGGTGCCCATCTGGGATCCTGTCTTGCAGTGGCTCCAGTACTTTCCAGATGGACAAACTCAGAAGGTGATGCATACCTGAGCTATGTTTTGCCTCTGTGACATCCTTCAGAGTTCTCTTTCTGCAGAGTTCTACATAGCATATGAAACCACTGGGAAAATGTGTCCAGAGTTTCGGGGTTCAGTGCTGCCAGTATATTGATGACACTGAATTCTATCTCTTGTTTCCAGCTGACTCCTGGGAGGTTGTCTCAGTTATCAGCCAGTACCTGATGTCATTAATGGATTGGATGAAGGTGAACAACCTGAAGGAAGACAGAACTACATCTGGTCAGTCAAAAGTCTGATCAGGGAATAGGGTGTTGGAAGGAGCTATACTCCTTATGAAAACTGAGGTTTGCAGCTTGTGTAGTCACCTGCATTCATCCCTGAGTCTAGATGCTCAAGTCTTAGCAGTGGCCTGAAATACATATGCATAGTTCAAGCTAGTGTGACTAGCAATGCCTGTTCCCCTATATCCCTGGTGGTGAACCTTGGCACTCCAGCTGTCCTTGGTCTTCAATTACCAGAAGCCCAAATCAGCACTCTTGCTGATCAGGGCTTCTGGGAATTAAAGTTCCAGAATACCTGGAGTGCAGAGGTTAGCCATCGCTGCCCTATATCTTTGACTTGCCAGGATCACAATAACATATTCTACATGGGGCTGTTTTAAAAAGATTACATAACATAAGAACAGCCTTGCTGGAACAGGCCATAGCCCATCCAGTCCAGCATTCTGTCTCACACAGTGGCTCACCATTTGCTTCAGGGTATTCCCAAGCAGATGCCTTCACCTGCTTAGGATTCCCTGGAAATGGCATTGAGAGATATCCTGCCTATCTCTTTTCTATACCCTTCCTAATGATCCCTAGCATTGAGTTTGCTTTTTTCAATGCTGAGGCATACTGGGTTGATACCTTCATTGAGCTGTCCACCAGGATACCAAGGTCCCTTTCCTGGTTTGTTGCAGAGAGTTCAGACCCCATCAGTTTATAAATGTAATTGGGTTGTTGTTTTTTGCCCCAACGTGCATCACTCTGCACTTACTAATGTTGAAGCTCATTTGCCACTGTTTTGCACACACACCCAGTGTCAAGAGATCCCTCTGGAGCTCCTCACAATCTCTCAGTTTTCACTACCCTGTATAATTTAGTGTTGTCAGCAAATTTGGCAACCTTGCTATTTACTTCTACTTCTAGATCATTTATGAAGAGGTTGAAAAGCAGGGGTCCCAGTACTGAACCTTGGGGGACCCCACTCATTACTTCCCTCCACTTGGAGAAGTGTCCATTTAGTGCTACCCTCTGTTTCCTGTTCCTTAGCCAGTTGCTGATCCAGGGCAAGACCTGTCCCTTTATTCCATGACTGGTAAGTTTATTCAAGAGCCTTTGGTGCAGGACCTTGTCAAAAGCCTTCTGAAAGTCCAGATAAACAATGTCAACTGGATCCCCCTTATCCACATGCTTGTTGACACTCTCAAAAAAATTCCATCAGATTAGTGAGCCATGATTTGCCCTTGCAAAAGCCATGTTGGCTCTCCTTTAGCAGCGAAGATTGATTTGAAAACTCTGGTGGTTCAGAATGCTGCAACCAGATGGTTGACTTCAGCCAGTTATAGAGTTCCTATCATACCTGTCAAGTTGCTGGTGTCCAAATACGGGAAGGTTTCTGGGTGCTGCTCTTGGCGTATGCGAGCAGCTGCCTCTGATGTCAGAGGCAGCAACACGCATGCACAGTAACCCCTGCATGCATGTGCAGAAACCCCTTTGGCCAGGAAAGGGGTTACTGCGCATGCGTGCCTGTCAGAGGCAGAGGTGCGCATGCGCAGTAACCCCTTTTCTGGCCATTCAAATATGGGATGATGGCAGGAAGGAGTGTGACGGAGCAGTGAATTACGGGAAATCCCGGCCAGAACGGGATACTTGACAGGTATGGTTCATGTAAAACCCCTTTTTACAATTGCTTCACTGACTATAGGTTCATTTCTGGGTCCACATCAAAGTCCCTGTTATGGCTTGAATCCATCCTATTTATAGAACAATATAATCCCTATAATCCCTTCACCAGTTTTTTGAGATCTACACTACTGGGTCTTCTCTGAGTTTCACTGCTCCTCTAGCCACATTTAGTGAGGACTCTAGAGAAAGCTCATTTGGTGGCTTCTTCCATATGGAGGCACACCATCTCAAGTGAGGCTAGATTAGTCCTCTCCCTACTGACCTTCTGTCACCAAATAAATCAATTTTTCAAACAGGCCCTAGAAATTGAATGCCTAGATAAGAATGATTTTTAGTGGAGCATGCAACACATTATCAATTTACAATGTATTTGTAATGAAGTTTTTGTTTTTAATGAACGACTTCTAAATATTGGTATATATTTGATAGCAATTAGATTTATATACCACCCCATAGTGCTTAGTGCACTCTCTAGGTGGTTCACAAGTTAATTAGCATTTTGCCCCCAACATGCTGGGTACATATTTTACTGACCTCGGGAAAATGGAAGGCTGAGTCAACCTTGATCCCTGGTCAGAATTGAAGTCACAACCTTCTGGTTGCTCATATTTTAAATCTCAACTGCCAGACAAAATTATTGGCAGGGGGAGATTTTTAAGTCATTAAATACTTCCACCTTCTGTCCTGCAGCTCCCACAGTTGCCACACAGTAAAACAGATTACTCTCAAGCTACATAACAAAAGAAGGAAGTATTCAACTACCCAAAATCTCCCCATGCCAGTAACTTCATCACCTTTCCACAGGCATATCTTATGCAACAGGCTATGGACCTTTATAGGTGGTATTGTGATCTGTTTGACACTCACCATGATAATTCTAAAATTAATGCATTAAAATTAATGCCTTATTTCCAAATAATACTTGGTCTCATCAGAGTCCAGGAAGACAGTGATAGCTGTAATGGAGGGTGGAGGCCATACCTGTCAAGTATCCCAGATTGGCCGGGAAATCCCTAATTTCACCGCTCCGTCACGCTCTTTCCCGCGGCTATCCTGTAATTTGACCGGCCAGGAAAGGGGTTACTGTGCATGTGCACAGGGGTTACTGGGTTACTGCGCATGTGCAGTAACCCCTTTCCTGGCCGAAGGGGTTACTGCACATGTGAGCAGGGGTTTCTGTGCATGCGCACCGCTGCCTCTGATGGCCACGCATGCGCAGTAACCCATTTCCTGCCCACCACCTGTAAACCTACTGTGCATGCATGGCCAGCTCCTGGATTTCCAAAACCATGACTTGATGGGTATGGTGGAGGCTGCACATATTTTCTCTAAGCAAAAACATAATGGCATGCTGTCATTCTATATCTGAGCTGAAACCTGTCAAGTTTTGGGAAATTTCTGTCAAACCCCCGTATTTTACACTCTTTCCCGCCGTCATCCCATATTAGTTAGACTGCAATTAGACTGGAGTTAGACTGGAGGCCAGCACAGGATAAGCATAGCTGTCCAGTTTCCTGTTTTAGCCTGGAAATTTCCCTTATTTGACAGAAATTTCCCAAAACTTGACAGGTATGGCTGAAACACAAGTATTCTTGGATTTCACAGTACTTCATGCATATTTCATAGAGAATATTGAGAAATACATGCTTTCAAAAATACATTAAATATGGGTTGAATTCAACATTAGCCCCGTCATAAGCATAACCGAAATTAAGAGGAGTTGAGTGAGTTGTTTTTAACCACTCTCACATATTTCAGTGGTATGCTTGAAAGATTTAGTCAGATTCATTTAAATATGAACTCTGGGGATTTTTTTAAAAATGTCAGATTACTATGGAAATAGAGTAGAACTAGATTTACAAATGAACACATGTAAGCCGATAGAAGCTAGAAATAGATTGAGCTATGCATCATAAGAGCTTATAAATTGGTTTTCTGAGCACCTCTAAAGACCAGTCTTCTTTATGGTCAAGTGAGGCAGCTGACTTACTCTTGAAGATTTTCCATTCTGACCCATTTTGGAGAAAAATAGCTCATCTTACTTCTTGTTTTTTGCCTTCAAGTCAGAATTTCCTTATATGTTTATTTGATTTGTATGCTGCCCTCCTCAGCATACGTCGTCTTAGGGCGGCTCACAACACATCAAAACAAAGATACAGTACAGCAAAAACAAAATACAAAATACAATGGCAAATACAATATAGCAAAGAACAAGATACAATAGAGTCCAATAACATCTCAATAGAGTACAATAACATCACAGCCTCTCCGCCCTGCAGGAAAGACCGGAGGAGGCAGCAAAAGTCCAGCCACCTCTATGGTCTTTTAAGTCCTAGCCGGCAAACACTTCCATCCCCACACCAATGGCGAAGGCGGCGGGGAGAAGCGGCAGGAGTCCTTCGTGACTGGGGCATCCTTCTTTATCCTCTGGCCGGGTGGGGTGAGGAGGGAGGGAGCAGCGTCCGCAGGTGTAACTGCTTCCATACCCGCACCGATGGCGAGGGCAATGGGGAGAAGCGGCGGGATCCTCCATGGCTGTGGGCATCCTTCTTTATCCTCTGGCCAGGTGGGGCGAGGAGGGAGAGGATGGCATCTTTCAATCCCCGCGCTGATGGGCTTTTGAGATAAGTGTGATATTTACGGTTTTACCAGTTCCACTTCCACAATGAGCTTCCACAGCTGAGTGGGGATTTAAACTCAGGCCTCTTGTTCTAGTCCAGTGATGGCTAAACTTGGCATTCCAGGTATTCTTGAACTTCAAATCCCAGAAGCCCTGATCAGCAAGAGTGCTGACTTGGGCTTCTGGGAACTGAAGTCCAAGAACACCTGGAGTGCCAAGGTGCTAGCCATCACTGTTCTAATCCATCACTCGATATCCAATACATTGCATAATAGTTATATGTAATTTTGTTATGATTTTGTCTGATTTTTGTGTGGTGTTTTGTGTTTTTGTGTTTTTTTGTACAGTATTTTAATTAAATAAATAAATAAATTTAAAAGTAGAAAATTACTTGTCAAAATGCTTCTAAAATGTTTTTAAAAATAACTTTTGAAAGTTCCTAGCTATTAGATATTACACTTAAGTAACACATGTAAAAGTAACTTTGTAAATACGACTTGCATTACTGACTATCCCAAAACAACTAGTTAATTGTAATTCCTTGAGTTGGGCATATTTTTGGTTTCTCACGTTGTATGGGATCACTAGTCCCTAGCTTTTTTAGAAGGATCAAAAAAGTTTGTGTATGCAGATGATATAACACTAGCTGTCAGATATGACACCATGCTCCTCTCAGAACAAATTTTAACAAACAATCTCAAAATTTAAGGGGAACATTAATGTAAGTAGAGACTGACCCCAAATCCAATTAAAACTTCTTGCCAACCAATAATTTATAATCTCCTTTAATGGTACTCAGCTCAAACGTAATTTCAATCCAAAATATTTGGCTATCACTATGGATCGTACCCTTTCTTGTAAGCAAATCTCATTAACATTGCAGCTAAAGCTCAAATGAGAAACAATATACTACAAAAACTCTGCAGCATTATGTGGGGTTTGACGGCAACTAGGTTTCAGTGTACTATGTTAAGCCTTGTATACAGTACTGCAGAGTATGGAGCTCCAGTGTGGCTAAATAGCAAACACGTTCATAGGTTGAAAGCTCAACTGTACATTACAGTGAGGTTGGGCCTGAGTGCCTTTCCCTGAACCCTTGCATAAGTGGTCCAAAATGAGATCTATTTCCTTGTCTGCTTGCATCCTAAATTAGTTTTATAAAAGGCTGGGTGTTTGGCCTAAGAAGTAAATCCATATGAGATTCTGATGGTTTTGTCTTTATCCTTCTTTGCAGGTAACACAGGGTACAAACTCACAGGGAAGGAACCGCAGCAAAAGCCAACCTAGAATCAACAGAACATGAATGGAGATATTTTGTTCCCACAGTTGCCTGAAGACTATAATGAGCCACATACCTCAAGCATGCAGCTAACCCCGGTTGTCTCTAATAACAGCAAGCGATTAGTAGAGCCAGCCAAACCTCCAGGCAGTCCAGGCAGACTCCAGAGTGATGCTGAGCTTCCTAGAGCAATGGATAGTGAAAGTGTTGGAGATAATGGCAGTATGAGCAGTGCCAGCAGCGACCAAGAAGCAGCCACCAGCAGAGAGAGGAGGGAGACTGAGACACAGCAGGCAAGGGGACAGCAAGAACAATCAGGAAGCACCGGGGACAGCATCAGCAGCCTGGTGGTGCTTACCAATGGGTTATCCACAGAGCTGGAGCTGGGCAAAGAGAGAGATGATGATGGCAAGAAAGGCATAGAGAGACAATCTCAAATCCCTGCAAGGACTGACAGTGCTGCTCTGGAAGAGAGGATCTTGGACAATCAGATACTATTCACTGAGACATGTGGGAAGACAGATTTGCCATTGTGCTGGAACATGGCGGAGCTGGCAGATCCCAAGGATGAAGAAGGGCAAATTAGGTAACAGAGCTGATGTAAAAACATTCATGTATTAAGTCTCATATTGCATCTGACAGCTTCTCTGAACTTAGTCTTAGACCTGGTGACATCATCATTACAGCAACATCTTCATAGCTGTCATTGGCTCTTGCTGTGTCTTCCTCTCCAGCTCATTGAAAGGGTTGGCACTGCAGCTTGGGTGCCACTGAGTGGTCCTGGCTGTGCCTTTTCTCTTGTCCATTCTAAGGCAAGTGAACATCATCCAGAAGTTGTAGGCTGAGTGAGACCTTTCAGATAAATCTGAGACAGTCTCAGGACCCTAAGATTCCCAAGAGCAGAAAAACTAGGGTTATATCACACCTAAAGAAGTTTCCTGCAGCCTTGCCCAAATATTACCTGTTTTAGAATCATAAGCTATTTACTTGTTCTGTTTAGCTCTCCCCCCCCCCCAATTTTGGAACTTTCTATTCCACTGTGACATTTTTAATTTTTGAAATGCACATTTAAAAAAAAACACCTTGCCTTTTCTGCCTATTGTAGAAGCTTCTAAGAAATCATCCCTGTTGGTTTCCTGCATTGCCCCATGGCCCTTGGAACTGTCTTTAAGTAGATCAGTGCAAGTTGTAGAATCAGAATATTTGGAGGTTTTCAGAGACATAGCCATGCTAGTCTGTTTCTGTGTGTAAACAGAAAAAAAATAAGGTCTTGTAACACCCTGATACTACTTTATTCTAGTGTGAGTTTTGTGGATTACCATCCTCATATGGTGGATTGTAACCCGCGAAAAAAATCTATGAAATAAATATGTTAGTTTTCAAGGTGTCACAATTATTATTTTATTTTTATTTTTTAATTTATTTCTACTTTTTACACTGTCAAGTTTGACTACAGGGTATTACAGAAGCGAATAACATCTTCTAGGATCAGGCATGCTTCATTGTAAAAGCTTGACTCTGATCTTTGCTTTGCATCACTACTATTTTGCCCCAGTTTCTCAATCACATTGTAAAACTCTGAGGGGTGGGGGTGGGAGGCTCTCCAATGAGTGCTAACATATCTATTGTTCAGCTGTATTCTTCTGTTTCAGCTTTGCTGTCGCGGAAGCCAAGCTGAGTTGCAGTGACGATGACAGGGAAGATTTTGCATTTAAAGACATCAGGGATGGATTCAGTTCTACCTTTGAAAAAATTGTGGAATCTGACCTTATGAAGGGCACCTACTACAGCAGTCTGGACTCCTTGGATGTGCTGTCACTGACAGATGAGACAGACAGCTGTGTTAGCTTTGAAGCGCCGCTCACACCTCTTATTCAGCAAAGAACTAAAGAAAGTTCTGAACTCTTAGAAGAGAAACTGATCGCTCACCGGAAAGACATTCAGGAGCCAATGATAACAGATAAGCAGGAAGAGGCAATGGCCAAGGCAACGGACAGTGACTTTGGGAGCCCCCTGAAACACTCTATCACCAGCAGCCGATCGGAGAATGTGCTGAGCAGGGCATCTTTGAAAAGCATCCACAATGGGTACCACGTAGACAGGGTAGAAGAAGATGCTGCAAACCTTATGAATTCAATCAGGTAAAATACTTTTTAATACTATGTCAATCACTTCCCTATTTATAGTTAAGTTAAGCTCTTTTAATTAGCTACCAGTGAATCACTTAAAGATTCAGCATTGCAGATGATGATGATGATGAAGAGGAGGAGGGTGGTGGTGGTGGTGGTGGTGGTGATCATCATCATCATGATGATGATGAATCTGTCATTAGATTCACAGTTGTTATAAGGGTGATATAAAAATTAAAGGTTCAAGACCTAACCAAAAACCTAAGAACTGTTAAGGTAACATCCAAGTATACAGGCAATTCCAAGTAAAAGTTGCTTTTTGTAAAGTTAGGATATTAAAGTCCAATAAATCCAAAGTTTCCAAATATCTAGGGAGTCCTTAGGTGTTGCTCCAAGGGTTTCTATTACTATGGGTACAACAACAGATTTCTTTTTTAATAAATGCTCAAATTCAATTTGCAAATCACAAATTGTGACTTTCTCCAGCTACTTGTCCTCAATTTATGGTCTACTCTGGTATAGCAATGTCAATGAACCAGGTCTTCTTCTTTTATACAACAGTTATATCAGTTGTGTTATGAGTCAGATGTCTATCTGTTTGAATTTTATTATATTATAAATGTTTTTATTTTATATAAATAAATAATAAAAATAAAAAAGTATCATCATCATTATCATCATCTTGCAGCAGCAGAAATAATTCAGTAACTGATTCAAATGGTAGATCAAGCTGTAAAATTCTCTGTACATTTATTGTTGTATGCTAACTTTGTTTGGCATAGATGCTTATAATCAGTGGGACTATAAATCACTTATCCAGTTTTGAGTCTCTAATTATTTTCTCAATCCATATTAGTGATGTTATTTCCTTCTCACATTGTTTGGTAGCTTTTTATTATATTTCATTACTACCTCAGACTGTTAGAAATCACCCAGATACTGGTGATGTGCATGCATGTTCACATTTAATTCATTAATTGGTTAAAGGCAAATTATTATTCCTCTAACATGTGTCACTTGGTAGGCAGCTGCATTATTTATCCAATGTCATAGGAGACATAATTAAAGCACCATAATAAAGAGAAAAGTCACCAAGTTTATCACATTCATTGTTGGTGGTGGCAGCAGTGGCGGCAGCAGCTGCAACTCATATCTGAGAATGCATTTTTTTTCCTGAAGCAGGAAAAATGCCATTGGCATGAATTTGTTTAAGGTGGATCCCATCTTACCATGAAGTGACCCACACACTATGATCACGGAGCCATTTCCTATGGCACATATGAAATTAGACATGCAGGATTTAACACCAGGACTGCAATGGACTGCCACAGCCTTGAGGATATTATCAAGGTGTGCCTTCACAGTCAGTCCATCTGGCATGGCCTCTTCCACCTCCATGACTATTAGGAATCACAGTTCCATTGGGCCAAATATGATGGTTTCCAATTGCATTTCCTTCACTGAGGGGACTATCACCCCACCTAAAGGGGGTCATCCACCTGTAACCTTTGGCCCTTTAGGGAGTCAGGTTATTTACTGCTGCCCAACACTTGGCATTTTCTGGCTGCATGGTCTACTCCATTACCATAGTGGGATGTCCGGCCAGACATTCTTATCACATTATTAGGGGAAGATCTACTTGTTGTTCAGTCCTTGAGTCACCAAGGAGTTTACAGATTCTGTGCCCAATTCAAGGTTCTGGTTCTAACATATAAAGCCCTAAATGGTTTAGGATCTCTCTCTGATTAATTGGGTCCAGACAACACAATCCTTTCAGACCTATGGACAAAGAGATCTAACCCTGAAGGAGGTCTGAAAGGTTTTCAGCTATAAACCTATACATACTACCCATCTAACAAAGAGGTAAATCAGTAAATCATTGAATCAATCAATCAATCTCTTGCTCCATCTTGGCATTGGCCTAAAAAGTTACAATTATTTCTAATTTGGTCTATTTTGCAACTTTCCCCTGAAGACTGTGCATAGCTCTAATAATAGTTATGTATACATTTTGTAAATGTAAAATCAGTAAAAGAAATTAGAGAAAAGAAATCTGAATAGATGTGAAAATTAAATGTTTAATTAATTAATTATAATCCTGATACCCACTTGTGACATATAATTCTTATTATTCAAAAAGTGAACTCCTATTCATGTGGAGGAAGCCTAAAAGGCTTGGTCTAACTCTTTCTCGAATTGCCTCCCGAAATCAAATTGCTCCCCTATGGGACATAGGAACCACAGGTCTAGACCCTTTAGATCACTCCAGTTTGTCCCCCTTTTCAATTAAGGACCCTTCCCACCCCCTTCCCTACCTTTCCCCACAGTTGTCATTTGGTAGGTTGCAACAACTTTCCCTTATTTTATTTATTTATTTATTTAAATTCAAATTTTTATGCTGCCCAATCAGGTAAACCCAACTCTGGGCAGCTCACAACAAGTTAAAATATACATAAAAAACAATTGAACCATTAAAAACCCAACATACCCACCCACCTATCCCATTCATCTTTAAAATACTACCCACGTTAAAACTGGCTGCATTGGTAATTAAAAGAAATGGGGGCTTATTTAATAAGCCAACAGGCAGGGACCATCCTTCCATCTGGGCCCCACACCTGTCCCACCAACCAGGTTTTTAGGTCTTTTCTGAAAGGTAGCAGCTCCGTCTGCTCCCACAGCTTTACTGGTAGGAGGTTCGACAAGGCTGGTGCCGACACGGAAAAGGCCCTCCTTCTTGTACCAGAGAGACGAGCCCCTCTGGCAGATGGGACAATTAGGGAGCCCCTCCGGTCCGCTCTGGTTGGACAGGCGGACACTCTTGGGACGATGTGGTCTCTAAGGTATCCTGGCCCACTACCATGAAGGGCTTTAAAGGTCAAAACCAGCACCTTGTACTGCACCCGGAGGCAAACTGGTAACCAGTGCAGCTCCCGAAGTAATGGTGAGGCACGGGCATAACGCCCGCACCCCATCACCACCCAGGCTGCTGCATTCTGGACCAACTGCAACCTCCGAATGGTTGTCAAGAGCATCCCCATGTAGAGCGCATTGCAATAATCTAGCCTGGAGGTGTTAAAATAAGTGGCACAGTAGTGTCTAGAAGTGCCCGGGTGACCACCATGGGCTGGATTAATGATATGCATGGGCCGGATTAAGCCCACAGGCCATAGGTTGGCCACCCCTGTCCTAGAGAGTGTTTATCACTATAGGTGGAAACAACAACATGGTGAAATGGCAATAGAGCTACCTACCACAAATGTATCTTATTTATCTAGAATAGCACTGGACCTGTAGGATTTTTTTTTTTTCATTTTGAATGGTAGAGTAGATGAAAATAGAAAGTTCTCCACTGTCTCTTTCGATGTCATGGTCAACCAAATACATCAGAGTGTTGTTATTGCCCACAACTCTATTTTAGTTTGAACTAGCCATCCGCATAGGCTACAGAATGAAATAATTAGGAGCACACCAAATTGTCTCCCCCACAAAAAAAAAACCCTGTAGCCCTAGCACTGTGACAAAAAAAAAAATGAGGGACAGCTCTAAAAAGGGATGGGATGGATCACTCTAAGCCACAACATATGTGGGTGTTGTGTTGCAATGTGATTTGAACCAAACAGCACCAAAAGTGGTAAGCTATGGAACCAAAATGTAAGCTATATGTCCATCTGGATGAGACCTTAGTTAGTTAGATTTAGAGTTCGTATTTTTTCTTCCTCAATGTGTGTAAACCCCCCCCCCCCAAATAAATGCTCTCTGCAGTGGTGGGCATCAGCAGGTTCGCACCAGTTCACCAGAACCACTAGCAGAAATTCTGGCTGGCCCCGCCCATCCAAGTTTTGAAATAAAGTAGACCTAATTCGGGTGCAAGGCAGGGCTTTCCCCCTGGCCATGTCTCGTCCACCATACCACGGCCACAGTGTGGTAGTAAAAATTTTTGGAGCCCACCACTGGCTATCTGTCTTATTCTCTTGGAATAAGAACTGCAGATAGGTTTTACCCCCAAAGGGAGAAATGTAATCCTGCTAGCCATCCCCATTTTCAAGAGCTCAAACCCAAGTTAACTGAGCTGCTGCTTGTTCTATTAGCATTCCTCAAAGTTCTGTGGAGTTGTGGACTTTTTGCTTTTCTTTCCCTTTTTGCAAAGTGTCCATTGCATGATTCAGAGCAAGAAAATGGGTTAGATCCCAGGAGTTGTTAAAGAGCTTGTTAGAAAGGAGGACATATTTTAAAACATCTCAAGGTGAATCAGAGTGCAGGAGATATGAGCTAATCTCACACAAGACACATAATAGCTCAATGAGATCCTAAAGATTGCTGCTTCTCATACTGCTACTCATAAAGTAGATACACAAATCTTGTCACTAAACCATCATGCTTTAACTCTACAGTACCAGGACTCACTCAGGACATACTGGATGCCAGTTTACATATTTTAAGGGAGAAGTTATAACCTTACATTTGAATGATTGAGTCACATCTAATGCAGTGTGTGTTTTCTACTTGGCAGCAAACTACTCTGAGACTGCTTGTACAAGTTACATCTTTAGGCAAAATATCTTTGCAGTAAGCAAGACTATTAGATTGCTATTAATATAGATATCTGTAGCCTCTTGGAAACATCAGAGGAAATGGTAGTTACCTAGTTTTTCAGCCATTTTAATAGATTTCATTGAACTCATCTTGAAGTTATGTATATATGGGCAGCACAGAACAGCTTGACCTATTCAAACTCTAAGTGGAGTGTACAGTGGTTTACAATGGTGGTGGTGGGTTGTTTTCCAAATATTGCCTATATTAGGAATTTCAGAATATTCTGTGGAGATTTTAATTTAGGAGAAGGAACATATAAAACCTTCTAGCCTAGTATCAGTATTTGCAAATGTGGTTTCTAGTTCCACCTATGACCCATGGGCCAAGGAGGTGAGGCATCTCACTCCCTCAACAGCAGGTTGCCCATCTGCTCCAGCTGGAAACTATCTGTGATATGTGGGGACATTAGTTATGTTCTTCTTTGAATAGCCTTTCAGAAAGAATTTGTAAAATACTGCTCCCAAAATGTCCAGAGCATTTGAAAAGAAGTATTTTGATTGAGGGGTGGGAAGATCAGAGTTTTTGGTCTCCTGTGTAGCTCCATGATCCAACTCAGACTGGACTTACTTACTGTAACTGTGTTTTGTTCTTGCAGTGACGCCAACATAAAAGATACTCTTTCTGACTCAGACTCTGATATGGGCAGCACAGAACAGCTAGACCAAGGAAGCACAGATACCCTGGTCAATGGCTGCAAAGCAGATACTGAGGCTGCCAAGAGACTGGCTAAAAGGCTCTACAACCTTGAGGGATTCAAGCACTGTGATGTGGCTCGCCAGCTTGGGAAGAAGTGAGTGGCTACACCAAAGAGCTAGGATGAAATAATGATGAGCCTTCCTTGGGAGAGGGGGAGGGAAGAGTGGTTTCATGGAGGAATGTTGGCTTCTTGAGCCATTTGGAGAAAGTATTCACCTGTGAGAGTTGGGAATAAAAAGTGGTTGTGTCCACTTCCTAGAAACCGGAAAATGCTCTCTCAACCAATACACAGGCCTATTTTTATAAAGCCGACAATCTGAGACAGACCATTCAGTAGCGTGACTGAAAAATATTTTACACTATCTTCCCGAGAAAACCCAAAAGAGCCACTTTTAAATTTAATCATGGCCAAAATCAGCCTACCATGATGAATGTAAGGCCATGAACCATTACTATGGAGAAACTGGGTGATAGAATTTGGTTGCCATGACAACAAGAGAGGGTGATTGTGGAACGGCTTGTGCTCTTAGTTGTGTCCTCACACAATCAACCATATGTTGTCATTTGCCACCATTATATCATCTGGTCACCTGTGTATTTCCTGACTTAATGCAATTGTACAATAACATTTTTTAAATTAAAAAATGCCAAAGTAGTAGCAAGTAACCAGTTGAATCAATCAATCTTTATTACAGTCATAGACCAGTATAGAATAAATTACATAAGAAAATTATATCTAAAAAGCAGTATAAGGCCTATGCTATGGTAAATTATTTCATCTAAAAATGTGACAACCTGTATTTGTTAATAAGATACAGTATGTAACATACGTTAATCATATAAGATATGGCATAAAATATTTACTGAAGATTATCCTTCATTTTTCTCCAAATCTTTAACACTGAGGTACAGAACCTAGTCACCTGCACTGTGACTATATTCCACTTATCTATAAGCAGAAATTGAAGATAGTCCGTGTCTGCATAAAGAAAGCTGACTTTGATTCTACAGTAGTATCACAGTAAAAAGAACATCTCAGTAAGACATGACCAATAATTTCCAGTTCTCCTGAGCCACAAGGGCAAAGTTTTTCAGCCAGTGGTGCTTTTTTATATGTGCACTGTAAGACAGCTGTAGGAAGCACATGACATCTTGCAAGCAAAAAGGCTTTTTGGTGATTTACAGCCTCAATTTGCCAGAGGTATCTAGCGGGGGTGACTATATATCTAATAGAATCAGGTGCCAGAAAGGGTAGTGTTTTCCTAGGTCCAATTGCCTCTACCCGTTGCATCACCATTTTCTTTGCCTGGTTGTAGTCAAACTCTAGCAGAGAGAGTGGAGAAAAACGTAATTTTATAAGGTTAATCCAGGAAGAAGCAAATTTATCTCATAGGATTAAGGGTGCCAGGCCTTGGGGGAATAGTTTGAGTTTTTTCCAAAGATTTAATGATGCTATGCATATTCTTGCTTGAACTTTTAACAGTCCTGTCTCCAGGTGCAGATGAGCATTAGAAACACAACAAGGCATCTGAAAAGTTGCTCTTATAAATTTTGATTATACTCTTTCTATTGGGATATAACAGGAAGTAGGGGAGCCAAGCTGAGTCCCATAAAGAATTTGTGTTAGGACCTTAGCCTGGAAAAGCTGAAAGGCAGCAGGCACATAGGATCCTCCCTTTGTATTAGAAAATTTTAGAATGACATTGGCTGATCATTGTCTAGAGTGCTTTTCACAGTGTGCTTTTCTTGAACCATTAGCTTGTATGACCATGCCTAGGTATTTAAAAGTGGTCACTTGTTCGATAATGTGTCCATTAATGTGTCCATACAAATGAGCATAGCCTTGGCCTTTTAGTAAAGGCCATGATCTTAGTTTTCTTATAGTTTATTTCTAACTTACCATATACAGTATGCTCAAATATAAGTCGGGTTTTTTAGCCCCCAACATAAGGTCCAAAAATGGGACTTGACTTATACTCGGGTCAATGTAAACACTCAAAAACATACCCACACAAATGTCTAAATTAATTAATTTTACCATATTTTCATGTATTCTAATTACTGAAACTCACTAGCAGCTGCTGCATTTTCCACCCTGATTGATACTCGGGTCAATCTATTTTCTTAGTTTTAGAGGTCCAAATTAGGTAACTTGACTTATATTCAGGACAACATATAGGCAGGACGACTAATAAGCAGAAATTGAAGATAGTCCGTGTTGCATAAAGAAAGATGAATTTGATTCTACAGTAGTATCACGGTAAAAGGAACATCTACGGTATGTTTTGTGCAATATTGAACCAGAGATTTCAGGGCTAGCCAGTTCAAGAAATGATGTCTGGAAACAGTTGAGCAAAATCTTTACAGAACAGGAGAATGAAAGGATTCCGCCCAATTAATTTTTTCACACTGAGATTCACCTCCGCCCACATGCAGTGGATATTCATGATTTCATCAGGGAACATTGACTATTTTTGTATATGGAAATTGTCCATAACTGCCCTTATTTTTCACTTATTTTGTGGCTTCTTGAAAAGCTGTTCCATGGCCCAAAGGGAGGAAGGATTCATGCCCTCCCCCAATACTTGACTGAGATGTCCCTTAGTTCAGACTAGGGCAGGGGTTCCCAACCAAATGCCAAGGGACGGCCAGGGAAAGTATAATTTGGAGAACTGTCCCATACCATACCCTCTTCAAATCAGGCAGTGTAGACAACTCTTTGTTGTGTTAAGAAATTCCCCTAAACTATATGTGATAGTTCTAAAAATCCATATAATATAGAACACTTATTCTGTGGAAAAAGGACGGTTACTGATTTAAAGCCCCAGATCCCCAAATAGTATGAAAGTAGCTTTAATCTCACGTTCCCTAAAGATGTTTTGGCCTCATTTATAGAAAATAGCATGGAGTGAAGGAGAAACTGGTCTTCTAAGTGGCGGGGTTTTCTTTTCCTATTAGAGCAATCCTGTCATTATATTATTTTGACATTTAGTGGAATCTGTTTATTTAACATGGAGAGCAAACAAAACAAGAGCAATACTACATTCTGCGCCTCTCCCATGGCCAGTTCTAGCAAAAGCAGACAAAGAGAAATGGAAGGACAGATATAGGAGAATGACTCTGGTGGAGGAGTGGAAGAATAAATTACCTTATATATTGGGTATATTTATATAAAGTGAAACTCAGAAAATTAGAATTTTGTGCAAATGTTCATTCAGTCCTGTAATGCAATTTAAAAGGTGAAACAAATATATGAGTTTGGTGTATGCAAACCAAGACACAGGACACAGCCTCGGGCTGGGTTAACTCAGGTTTATTGCATCGTGGACAGAGGGAACATGAGGTAATGGCGGATCGATAGCTCTTTATATACAGCAGTAATACATTTGAACGTGGTGCCATGGTAGCCCATTGGCCACTGTCTGCGTGACGTCATTGCGGGTCACGCCCTTCTTGTCCAGGTGTAGGTGGTGGCGGGAAAACTTCCCGCGCTGTTGCCTTTGATGAGTTCGGACCAAGAGAGCTTGGACGCTCGCTGCTGCCAGCTGGTGGTCATTAGCTCGCGTCCTATTACAGGGTTTATATGATACAGCTGAAGGTTACATTGTTGCTATAGGCAAGGTTACATTGGCTCAGATACATTGTAATCCATGTGTACGATAAAACCATCAGAACACAACACCCCTCCCCCCTAGGACGAGACAAAGTCTCGAGCCCACACTTAAACACACTCCCCCCCCCTTAGGAGACAAAGTCTCTCAGCCAAGATGGCTTATTTCGAACACGCTGGGGTCTCGATGCGGGCTGTCTCTCCCCGGGTTTGCTACCTTCTCTTTGTCCCCTGGTTTCCTGTCCTGTAATTGGAGGGGGAGACTCATTAGTGACTTGCCGCGGCTCCGCGGCGTTGTTGGGAGGTGTGCTCTTTCTTAGGGAGGAACCGGGGGCACTGGGGGCTAACGAAAAACCCCTCTTCTCGCTTGGATGGGTGGGGGAACACTCCTGAAAACCCCCCCGGCTCGCAAAATCAAAATCAAAATTACAATCGGGGGCAGCGGTCGCGAACTCCTCTCCCCCTTCCCCGGCCCCTGATAGGACTGGCGTATCAAAAGGGTATGAGTCGGGGCCGCTGCTTCTGCCTTCCCCCCTTGCTTGGGACTGTTGTCCACTGCTGTCTCCCCCTTGGGTTAAGCGGGTGGGGGAGAACCCTAACGCTGAATCCTGTTGCTGAGCCCCACTGACTGGCCCACTCACTCGGTGCCTCAGTTGGTCTGCGTGCCTCCTCCAGAGGAGGCCGGTGTTAGTCTCGACCCGGTACGACACTGGCCCCGTCTGTTCTACAACCGTCCCTGGTACCCAGGCTGGTCCTGCGCTGGAATAGTTCCTGCAGTGAACAGGGTCACCGGCGGCGAAACCTTTCGAGACTGCCAACCCTATGTTTTTCCCTTTATCCTCGACTCTCGTCGGGTCTAGCCTGGACAGGATCGTGGTCAGTTTTCGCCGCATCAAGAGCTCTGCCGGCGAGTAGCCTGACGCTAAGGGGGTTACCCTATACGCTAAGAGGAACTGGCATACTTGGTGATTCAGGTCCCCCGGGCCCATGCGCCGCAGCGCGTCCTTTGTTGTACGCACCAGCCGTTCCACTTGGCCATTCGTGGCCGGGTGAAACGGTGCGGATGTAACATGCCGAATGGCGTTTGCCCCCATAAATGCTCCGAACTCAGCGGAGGTGAAACAACTAGCGTTATCGCTGACTAAAGTGTCGGGTAGACCGAACGTGGAAAAGACTCTCCTTAGCTGGCTAATTGTCGTGGCGGAGGGCGTGCTCTTTACTGGGATAACCTCCAGCCACTTGGAGAACGCATCCACCACCAGGAGAAACATGGTTCCTCGGAATGGGCCAGCGAAATCTACGTGCACTCTGGACCATGGCCCCCTTGCTGTGTCCCATTCCCTATGCGGAAGACGGGCCGCCTCAGGTCGGGATCCCTGGCATGCCTCGCAAGTGCCGACCATGTGCTCAATGTCCGCGTCCAGCTGTGGCCACCAGAAGTAACTCCGGGCCAGCGCCTTTGAACGAACTATGCCCGGGTGGCCGACGTGCAGCAGTTCGAGCACCCTCGTCCGCAGGGGCGTAGGGACCACCACCCGTTGGCCCCACAAAAGGCACCCCCTTTCTAGGGACAACTCTAGCTTTTTCCGAAAGAAAGGGTCGAACTCTGTACTCGGGGACGATGCCGGCCACCCCTTCTGTACCCATGAACTAACTTTCTCCAGCGTTCTGTCCTTGCCTGTCGCCCTAGCAATGTCGGCTGGTCCTATTGGGGGTGCGTCTAAAACCTCAATTAGCAACACCTGGCGGTCTCTTTCTACTCTCGCCTTTTGGTCGTCCGACAAGGGCAAAGGGGATCTCGAAAGTGCATCAGCATAGCTGATCTCCTTTCCGGGCCGGTACTCCAACTCATGTTGGTATGCCTTGAGGAAAATAGCCCAGCGCAGCATTCTCGGGGACAGGATCTGCGGCGTGGGCTTGCTTGCCGTGAAAATCCCTAACAGTGGCTTGTGATCGGTCACGATTTTGAACGGGCGGCCATACAAAAAATCGTGAAATTTTTTGGTTCCCGCTACTATTGCTAACGCCTCCCTGTCGGTTTGTGCGTAATTTCGCTCCGCTTGGGACAGGGACCTTGAGTAAAACGCTACCGGGGCCTCCCTTCCGTCCTCCAACACGTGGCAAAGCACCGCCCCCACCCCCACCGGGGATGCATCACAGACTAGGACCACTGGCCGTTTGGGGTCGAAGTGCGTCAGGATTGCCTCAGATGTTAGGAGTTGCTTTAGCTCTTTGAACGCCCTCTCGTGCTCGTCACCCCACATCCATGGCTCCTCCTTTTTAAGTAACCGATGGAGCGGTTCGGCCACGGACGCCTTCCGCGGGAGGAATGTATGGTAAAAATTGAGGAGCCCCAGGAAGGACTGTAGCTCGGTTTTGGATGTGGGGCGAGGGGCCTTTTTAATGGCTGCTACTTTGGATTTAGACGGCTTAATCCCCTCGGGTGTGATCCGGAACCCTAAAAACTCGACCTCGGTTTCGAAAAAGACACATTTGTCCTTCCTCAATCTCAGCCCCGCTTTCTCGAACACGGTCAGTACTTTGTCCAACCTCTTTGCCAGTTCAGCCTCACTCCCCCCTGTTATCAACACGTCATCAAAATAAGGCAACACCCCCTCCAGACCCTTCAGGAGGCGTTCCACAAGCGACTGAAAAAGGCCGGGTGCCGAGTTCACGCCAAACTGTAACCGCGACACCTGGAACGCTCCTTTGTGTGTAACTATCATTTGTGCCGCGGCCGTGGCGGGGGTCACAGGAAGTTGCTGATAGGCTTGTGCCAAATCGAGTTTAGCAAAACACTTTCCCCCATTCAGCCTGGCCAAAAGGTGGCTGATCACTGGCACCGGGTATGCATTAGGGCGGATCGCCTTGTTAATTGTACACTTATAATCAGCGCAAATGCGCACTTCCCCGTTAGCCTTTAGAGCCGTTACAATTGGAGTTTCCCACTCCGCGGAATCAACAGGAATAAGAATCCCCTGGCCCACCAGTTTGTCCAGCTCCGCCTCTATCTTGTCCTTGAGTGCGAACGGCACCCTGCGCGGTTTGAGTCTTATCGGGCGGACCTCCGGGTCTATGTCGAAAGCTACAGGGGGTCCCTTGAACTTTCCGAGTCCTTTCTTAAAAACGGCGGGATGCGCATCGCAAACCGCTTGTATTGGGTCCCCCCCCACGGTATGCACTCCCCCTATGAACAAACCTAAGGGCTGAAACCACTGTGTCCCTAGGAGGCTACAGCTTCCCCCCTTGAGGACAACTAGGGGCAGTTCCGCAGAATGTCTCTTAAAATTGACCCGAAATTTCCCGACCCCCAACACCGGAATGCTGTTTCCCTGTACGTCTCGTAGCGTGGACCTCAACGCTTTAAGTTTGGGCCGCACGTGGGGGTCGATTTTCAGGAACTCTTTCTGGGGAATTATAGAATAGGAGGACCCCGAGTCAATTTCCATCTTAATAGGGGCCCCTTGTACTAATACCTCAACGAAGTAATGGGACTGTCCCGCGGACACGCTGAACACTGGGGCGTCGTCCTCGCTGTCGTCCGAGACGCGGCCCACGCCATCCTGCTTCCTCGTGGTCTGGGCGCCATCTTTGGGCCTCGCTGGACGGTCCGGTCTGGCCGCACGGTCTTGTGACTGCCTCCGGCCCTCCTTCCGTTTTCTGCATGCCTTGGCGATGTGCCCCTGACGGCCGCAGGTGTAACACTCGGCCTTCCTGAACGGGCATCTCGCGCGCTCATGGGCCGCTCCGCAACCCTCGCAGCGTCGACCACCCTTTCGGACCTTCTGGACCTCCTCGCCGTCGCTGCCTTCCGTAGACGACTTTGAGGTCCGTCGAGTTGCGTGCACCGACTGTCCGGACTTCCCGTGCACCGAATTTTCCGCCTTGCCGGCTCTAGGACGCCACTCACGCCACTGGTGCATCTCGTCCACTCCAGCATTCGTGGACTCTGCGGCTTCCGCGGCCTCTACGACCTCTGCCAGCGTGGGTGGCGGCTCCTTGTTCATCAAGCTGCGCTGTACCTCCTTGTCTTTCAGGCCACACAACACGCCGTCCCTGAGGGCCATCTCTAGGATGTCGCCCCATTTACAGGGGGCGGCGGCTATCCTCATGGCGGCCACGAATGCCTCAACCGACTCATCCGGCGCTTGGACTCGCCTCCAAAACGCGCTCCGAGCGGGAAACATTGCCCTCGAGGGGCAGAAACGCTCTCGCAGCAGCTTCATGATGTCGTCCGCCTTAAATTCGCTCACCTTCTTCGGAGCGATGATGCCCACCAGCGTCCGCTTGGTTTCCATCCCGAGCATTCTGGTGAGGATGGCCCTCTTCCTCTCCTCGTCGTCTCCTTTGACTCTGAGTTCCACCAGTGCCGCCTGGAAGTCCATCTCAAGCAGCTCCCAGTCTTGCGGTTTGGTGATGTTGAACCCGCTCTGTGCCCTGGCTGTTCCGTGGGGATCCATCATCCCACCTTCGTCGCCAATTTGGTGTATGCAAACCAAGACACAGGACACAGCCTCGGGCTGGGTTAACTCAGGTTTATTGCATCGTGGACAGAGGGAACATGAGGTAATGGCGGATCGATAGCTCTTTATATACAGCAGTAATACATTTGAACGTGGTGCCATGGTAGCCCATTGGCCACTGTCTGCGTGACGTCATTGCGGGTCACGCCCTTCTTGTCCAGGTGTAGGTGGTGGCGGGAAAACTTCCCGCGCTGTTGCCTTTGATGAGTTCGGACCAAGAGAGCTTGGACGCTCGCTGCTGCCAGCTGGTGGTCATTAGCTCGCGTCCTATTACAGGGTTTATATGATACAGCTGAAGGTTACATTGTTGCTATAGGCAAGGTTACATTGGCTCAGATACATTGTAATCCATGTGTACGATAAAACCATCAGAACACAACAATGAGATAGACTCATTACATGCAAAGCGAGATAGTTCAAGCCTTACTTTGTTATAATATTGATGCTTATGGCTTACAGTTTATGAAAACCCCAACCCCCCAATCTCATGTACCTCATAATCATCACATAATCTCATGTATGCTGTACACCATGATCATCACAATTATAACAAATAAAGGCATGACCTCTCGCTTTGCCTGTAGTGAGTCTATCACATATATTTGTTTCACCTTTTAAGTGAAATGAATGAACATTTGCACTATATTCTAATTTTCCGAGTTTCACCTGTACCATGTCTTTCTTTCGAAAGCTCAACTCAGTGTGCATGCATGGCTCCTCTTCCTCCTCACTTTAGCCTGTGACATGAGACAGATCAGCCTGAGGCAGAGTGACTTGCTCAAGGTCACCCACAACCAAGTGGAGTTTAAACACAGATCCTTCAAGTCCCAATCAATATACTAACTGCTATACTAGTATGTGTAGCAAAGCACAGGAGGTTTCTAGAAATGTGGGGGGAATAAACCCGAGATCTGTGTCCCTTTTTCGTAAAGACTGGCCTCCTTGTCCTACACAGAAACTTTTCTGTGACACCTGGCGACAAGAGGATCTTTCTTCCACACAGCACCAAAAAGCTGCAAAATGTCCATGGAGGATATCATAAATTGATTTCTGCTTCCATGAGCAATTCATTTCCTTTCTGTGTAATGAGTGAGAAAAAGAGCTCCTTCCTTTACCTTTCACCACAGAAAAGCTGAGAACACTAATCAGCTTGGCTCTGAGGAGTGCTTATCTGTTACCTCAGGCTGTTGTGAGATTCTCTTATGTTGATTTTATGTCAATATTTGGAGGGTTTGAATGGCCAGCATGTTTCATGAGATAAAGTTGGAATCTGGTTCTTCCTTCCCCCCCTAAACAAATTCCTTTTCTGGATGAGTACCCTTTTAGAAAGAAGACATTAAGAGAAAATTAGAAATGCAATCTTACAACAAATTTTCAATGGAAAAAATCACTTAGCAAAAAATAAATAAATTTTTGTTGGAGTGCAGTTGCCTATTTAAAAGAGGCACTATATTTATATATATAAAGGTATATATACACCTTGCTTTAAAGTCAATTTATTAATTCTGGCATCAAACTATGCTTAGCCTACTATTTGGTCTGCTGCAGGGATGGACTGGTTGAACACTCAAAGCTGGCAATCAGACAAAATCTTTGTTGAAGTGAACCAGCCCAGCCCAAGTCATGATACATATTGTTGTTATTGCTGCTGCTGTTGTTTTTGCTTTGCTGGGTTATTCATAGGGATGCAGCAATTTTCTGTCAGATGCCAAATAAAGCAAAACTGCTTAGATGTCCACAGTTGTGAAAATCATCTACTTCTCAGATGTTTTCTTGCAAAATGTTATGAGTTCTCTCAAATACTAACAACTTTTGTTATTACATTAAGGGCAAAGTTCTAACTCCAGGTTAAGGACAACTCAGATGGGTTTGGTTTGACATAAGCCCCATGTGCTGGCCTAACCCTTTGGGCTGGCTGCTAGCTGCTGATTGGTAGCTGTCAAATCAGTTTCTACAGTGATTATGCTGGGGCTTGTGGTTTTAAATTTTTTCCCTCCTGAGCTGGGAGGGGTTTGGATACAACATAGCCTCAGCCAGCCTAACTAATTAGGATTGTGTCCAAAATCAGTAATAGTAAACATATGCAAAGAATGTACTGCTGTCACCTATGCTCTTCCAAAGTCAGGAAGGAATCCAGAATTTGGAATTGTGAGTATACATTCTGGGCTAAAACCTTGCTCAATGTACATAAGTTCCTAATGTATTGTATGATACCACAAAATGTTATGTCCAGGTATGGTTTATTCAGAAAGGGCTCAAATCATTGCCTCCTTAAACTAAATCAACATCATTCCTTCCTTTAATATTGCTTGAGACATAAGCTTTCCCAGTACAGGTAATATTGTGATTTGCAACTTATTGTTTTCAGGCTCTGTCCTATAAAGAAACCAAATTCCAAGCCTTGCGTGACAGGCTGTAAAAATTGGATAAAACAAACAAACTAGGTATCCAAAATAGGTATCAGCTTCTTCTTCTACATTTGTAAAAACTGGGATGGCAAGGGGGTCTAACAAAGAGATGGGGACCCTTAGTTTTCTAGGAAGCTTTCCCATGTTCTCAGATTTTTTTAAAAAAATAGGACCATGGTGCCCAGGCTCCATCAGTCTTTGACTGTTAAATCTGCAGTGCAGATATCAGTGATTTTGTCTGTAAAATTCAAAGCCTCTGCGAGCCATCCATTTTGACCCTCAAGATTTAAATGAAGCAGGCATAGCTTGATTAACAGACTTAAAAAGGAAGGATTGCTAAATCAGACAGTGAAAATCAGAATACCTACCTATTTGTCTGTATCACCACAGAGATATGCATGTGAATGTTAAGCACTCTTTAAATTCAGGAGGACCTAATTTTATTGTTGAAATCAATGAGACTTGGGGAAATGTTGAACTTTGGCCAGGGCATACCCAGTGGCAGCTGAGATGTGTTGGCTCCTGCATCTCATGCATGAACACCAACTCTCATTCAATAGATTTTCAAATGGAGTTCTGGGGAGAGGAATTTGCACAAGTCAACTGACATTGACCTCTTTAATTACAGTAATGAATTTAGCAAACTGGTAGCAGAAGAATATCTTCGTTTCTTCGACTTAACTGGGCTGACCTTGGATAAAGCACTCAGGTGAGTTGCAAGAGCTGGGACCTCAAATGCATGAATAATAAGTAAGGCCCACATTTTTGATTCTCCGGTTGCCATCAATTTATTTTTAGATGTTTCTAGAGTTTAGCTTATACACCGGCAAACACAGTAAGTCTTCCCCCCCCCCCTTTATTTTAAAAGAATTCTCAGGTACATTTGCTTCCTTTACACCTTGCTTTAAAGTCAATTTATTAATTCTGGCATCAAACTATGCTTAGCCTACTATTTGGTCTGCTGCAGGGATGGACTGGTTGAACACTCAAAGCTGGCAATCAGACAAAATCTTTGTTGAAGTGAACCAGCCCAGCCCAAGAGTGGCTCTATTCATACCTTTCTGAGCCACTGTCAGCAGGTTTCTTTTTTTTCTTTTTTTTTGGTGGGGTACAGGTAGAATCACTAGTTTGGATTGGCTCCCACCACATTTGATTTCTGGAACTGCTCCAGAGCAACCCTTCTGGTTTGAATTTGCCGATATCCTGAAGTGGCTTAATAAGTTAGATTTTAAAAGGGTTGATGAAAGTGAATAGATTTAAGGAGATATGAGGAGATTTCATACAATTTGTCCTATTGAAAGAGAAAAGTCAGGTGCCAGAGAATGAGTCAATTAGTTATTTCCATGTATGTTTAATGAATATTATTCTAAAAAAATAAGTTAATAACAAATTAAACACTTCCTCTGCTTCACAAGGAAGTTGCCTTTGGAAAGTTGAATCCTCTCTTTCTCTCTCTCTCTCTCTTTCCTTTGCTCAACAGGCTCTTTTAAAAAAGCAAACAAAAGTCCTTCTTGTTGCACCTCCTGTCTCCTCCTGCTTCTCAGAGCAGGCTGGTGGTTTCTTGCCTTTGAAACCTATCTCAATTCTCCGAGGGAGGTGCTGAGAAATATATTGCCATAGTTGTAGTTAATCAGGCATTCAAACTGGGAAGTCACAGGAGAAGTTTTACTAGTTGTCACTAATGATGTTCCACTGTCCCTGGCATTCATGAGCCCTGAGGCTGGATGAATGGAGTGGGATTCTAATAAATAAATAAAAAGACTACTTGGAGAACAAAGAAAATGGCAATATGAAAATGGCACAATTTGGCCTGGATTCATAGACAAATTTGGCTTCATTGGGCTTATTTAAGGAAATTGGAGGCCCAGAACAATGGAGTAATTGTTACATATCCTTAGGGCTAAATCTGCTGGTGAAGTTTGGTTATGTGTTTTGTGTGGTATCAAGCGTAATGCTGCCACTCTCTGCTGCAGAGGTGGTTCATTGTCTGTTACAGCAGTGGTTCATAATTTTGATTAATACTATATCCATTGTAGTAACTCCCCTTGTTTGCTTGTTTCCTTGCTTAATGGTTGCTTTCTATGTTTAGAACATTCTTAAAAGCTTTCCCCTTGATGGGAGAGACTCAAGAGCGGGAACGTGTTCTCATTCACTTCTCAAGAAGATACCGCTACTGCAACCCAGAAGAGAGCACATCTGAAGGTAATAGCATCTTATGTTCATATCCTGGTATATCCTGGCATAATTCTAGCTTCTTATGGGACTTGCCATTCATTTTCTTCAAGGAAATGAATTTTCAGAACAAAAGACTCCAGAAAATCTTCAAAATTGAATGAAATGGTAGAATGCCTTCAGATAAGGAATTGTCTTCTTTAGGTGAATACAGTGATTATATGCACTGGTGGTGCTTCACCTAGTGTTTTAGATCCCCCTGTTATGACCATAGTCCCCTGGGCCTTTTTGTATTTATCATTTGCAAGCGGGCAGGCAACTTACAAATGCCAAGGGTTGCACAATCACAGCCACACGCCCTGGACCATAGATGGTTGCACCCATACTTTCTACTTAATTTTTTAAAAAAATTAAGAAGCTGCCTTGTAGCCTCTAGTAGCAGAAAAAAACGATTTATTAAATTGGTGTAGTTGGGGTGCTAGGCCCCCAAAACATAATAAAGTTGTCCCAGAAGGTCCCAGTGGACTTTATGAGAAAAAAATTATTTGAGGCTGGGTAGACAAGATGCAAGGAGGGACATTATGACCCTTGAGGAGCACTGCAGGCCACTTTTTACCTTGGCTGATTTATATGCATGTTAAATTTCTTGTGTCTTCCAGATGGAATTCATACACTCACCTGTGCCCTTATGCTGCTCAACACTGATCTCCATGGTCATGTAAGTATGACTAGAGAAAATAATTGCTCTGCTTCTGCTGTGAGTAGCACCTGGGGAGGCCAAAGTGGGTTAGAAATGAGTATTGTGAAAAGAAGCATCCAAGGTTTTTAGTCCAGTTCAATTGCAGCTATCATACCAATGGAAACTTCTACTCTCTGATCTTTTGAAGTGCATATTGTTGTTTGACTTTGACAGATAAGAACATAAGAACATAAGATGGAAATAAGATAAAATAAAATATATATTGAAGCCATAATATGAACTGGAAACTTGACCAAACAAGGTTTTCAGACTCAGAGATTAGAAATTCTTGCCATCTTGTTGACTAATGTCACTTCATCTAGGGATGAGCAAGTCTCTGGTTTTGTCTCTGATATTCCTTCTTCCATTGTCAAGACTGATTGTTCCACTTGCACAATGAGCAGCAATTCAGGGAGAGTTTCATGAAAATCAGCATTTTAAAACTATGATTTTTATACAGACGTGCAGATTTTTTTCCAAATGTGTGTATTTTTGCAAGTGATTTTTCTATTCAATAAAGCATTTTAGGCATGTTTTTTCAAGAGATACAAAGTGATATTCAGTTGATTAGGTTTTTTTGAACTTGCAGCTTTTAAAAATGAAGTTCCTAGCCTAGCTTCTTTTGTGAACTTACAAGCATGAGAAAAGTATAGGATTTTATATTTAAATTGTATTCCGGTTCTTGTTTGGACAGTATGCATTTGGCAAGAATAGATTTGCTAAGTTTTCATTGAAATGGGACCTGAAAAACATTCTGTTCCATACCTTTGCCTATAGATCAAATATGTTGTTCTACTGCAGGAAATGTTGTCTTATTATATTGCTGTGTGATTGACTAAAAAGAAAGAAAGATATGCAAAAAAAATTGAGAAAAACTTGATGATTAAGGTGCTGGGGGAACCTTGGAGATTCACTGTTGTGAAATCAGAAATGATTGTCTCAGTTAGGGGTGAATGGATGAATTGTTAGATTTGCCTTCTGTCACATTTGTTTATAGACATCTCACATTCCTTCTGTCCCATTTCTAAGACATTCGTGAAATTTAGCAAACTTTTACAATAATGACAACAACCAAAGGAATTGAACAAAATTATCCCCCAACCATCTGCAGTGGCCACATTGAATTTAAATAGTTATTTACAGCATGGAGAAGACTATATTGTACCTTTCTACCACGAAGAAGCTCATATTATGAAACTTAGAGCAACTTAATTCAGTACCATAGCATAGTAGAATGCATGGGGATTCAAACCCAGTCTTAAAGAGCTCAACTGTCCTTTCAGCCTCGATAGCTGAACCTATCAAATGTGCCTTCTCCCATATTAATTTTTGAAAAATCTCAAGTACTTTCCATTCTACTGCTTAAACAATTTGCACATTTTGGTATGCATCTTTTTTAAATGAATGAAATTAAATTCTTACTTCTTCCTATTCTCATAACTTGAAAGCAAAAGAAGTAAATTTTACAGCAGTTTGTACAGCTAATATAAACCAGAATTTTTGCCCTTTATCTGACAAAGCACTGTCTGTCATGTATGCACAAATATTTCATGTATACTTTATTAAATTTGTTTAATTGATCAGTCATGAAGCTGGGTCTTGCCTCTGCTTTCCTTTCAAGTACTATCTCAACATTCTGAGTATGTATATAATTTGATAAATAGGGACTACTTCAGTGGGAAGGTAACAGCGTTCCATGCGCTCCGGTGTCTAGTCATGCCTGCCACATGACCACAGAAACGTCTGCAGAAGCAGACAGCGCTGGCACTTCGGCTTTGAAACAGAGATGAGCACTGAACCCTAGAGTCAGATACGACTGTCTTTCGAGCAAAGGAAACCTTTACTTTTACCTTTTGTCCTTCTTGTTATCTAAAAATAATAATATGTAATAAGAACAACAGTAGTAAATGATGCAAAAGTAAAATAATAATTGTCCAAAGAAAATCATGCCATCAATTAATTTCTCAGATAATCTCAAGCAAACAATTTATACATATCTCTCAGGCCTTCTAGAATTTTGTTAAAAAAAACTAAGTGTTTAATTTATGCCAGACGGTGAACAGTAGTGAACCTTTTGAGAGGATATTCCATGCCTACAGCGAAACTGAATGGTTCTGTTTAAGTTGCCTTCCTCTTATACTTCAAATGACAAAAACCATGCAAAGCCTCAGACATGGATCTGACTGCTTCAGTAGACTCATGAAAGATGAAGGTCACTAAGGTATCTCAGCTCCAGACCATTCAGAAATTTGAAATCAAAGAGTTATCATTTTGAATACCAGAACAACATTAGAGTTACCTGCTCTGTGATGAACTCTGATTAGTATTTTGACTACTGAGCCAAGGGACGTTTCTGCACACTCTCTAAATCTGCCGCATATAAAGTACATCAGTTATCTGATGAAAAGTTCTACATTTAGGCAGGGGGAAATATCTGATGCACAAATACAGCACAGGAGACAATTGGTTTGGCAGTTGTAAATGTGGAAAGGGTCTAGGAGTCTTGGTAGATGATAGGCTAAACATGAGTCAGCTGTCTGATGTAGCAGAAGTAGCAAAAAAAAAGAAAATATAATGGCTACATCAATAGAAGTATAGTATCTGAATCAAAGGAAGTAATAACATAGCTGTCAAGTTTTGGATTTGAAAATAAGGAAAATTTCCTGGACAAAACGTGAAACTTGACAGCTATGCTTATCCTGTGCAGCCCTCCAGTGGCATCATAAGGGCATTGCGGTCTGGCTGATACGGGCCGCTGCCGGGAAAGATGGTAAAATACGCGAGGTTCCCGGCCAATACGGGACACTTGACAGCTATGTAATAGTACCACTCAAGTCTACACTGGGCAGGACTCAACAGAAATACAGTATCCATGTATGGACAACATAGTTTAAGAAGATATCATGAGCTTGGCACATGTCCAGAGAGTGATCAGGATTATAAAAGAGCCCTTCTTTTTCTATTTATTAAATATATGAGAATATCGCTAGATCACAATATCACTCTATCGCTAGGTCTTCCTTTTTTATGAAATAAAGTACTATGTGTTTGGACTGCTGCCACCTTTTCCAGAACACTGTGTAATCATTTCAAATCCAACGGGCAACACATTTCATTTTGTTTCAATTTCTTGTTCTATGGATGTTGTCTGGGGAGCTGGCAAGGAAATAAATACTGGAAACAATCGTGAAAATGAAGAGCTATCAATAAGGCTGTAGGGTAATATATTCTCATCAATTAATATAAAAAAGATAAAAGAGCTAGAATTGCACAAAGGGAATGGGGGGGGGGCTTCGAGTTGGTTTGGAATGTCAATTGCATTGCCAGTGTGGACACTGAATTACTGGTTCAATCTGCAAGCCCAGCATGAGCCCAGTGCATATCTGTCAAGTGCAGCTCCGGACAATATGGGACCTGCACAGAACGGTTCTGCGCAGGTTCCTTCTACACATGCATAGGCTTCTATGCATCCCCTTCTGCGCATGCAGGGTTCTACCAGAACGGATTTGGAAGGGTTTGAGTTGTCGGGCCATATTGCTTTCGTGTATTGTGATATTGCTTAATTCTTTATTTATATTTTGTATTGTATTTTTGCATATTCTGATGTTTTGATTGTATTAATTGTGCATTGCCTTTTGTATTTTATTGTATATCTTGCTCTGTTTATTGTATTTATATATGTTGTAAGCCGCTTTGAGTGGCACCTGTGCCAGGAAAGTGGGATAGAAATAAAACTTAATAATAAAATAATAATAATAAAGGGGATCCACAGTAACTACTTTTCCCCCACCATCAAATTAAAGGATGTCGGCGGCTCCGTGTGGGAAAGGAAGAAAAGTGGCACTAAATTATGGGAAATCACGGCCAATATGGGATACTTGATAGGTGTGGCCCAGTGTGAGCACTCGTTACAATTGCAATTGAACTTTAAGGCTGCAAATCAGCTACAAATCACTCTAATTTGGCTTTCCAATGGGTTTATAACATTGGACACATTTAGTTTGGTGACACGATGACTGAGAGATGATATGATAGCCATCTTCAAATATCTGAAGAACTGACAGATGGAAGATGGAGCAACCTTGTTTTTCTGACACTCCAAATGGTAGAGTCTCAAGTAATGGAATTAAATTACAGGAAAGGAGTTTTCAACTCAACATTGGAAAGAACTTCCTAACAGTGAGAGCTGTTCAGCAGTGGAACAGACTGCCTCATAGGGTGTACTTCAGCACTGGAGGATGGATGACCACTTATCTAGGATGCTTTGTCCTGCTTTAGCAGGGGACTGGAACCAATGGCAGATGTCATCTTCTATTATTCTAATTCTAGAGCATTAACAGCTGTGGCAAGGTCCGTCTTCTCTAGGAAAAGATATGGCCAGCATTCTAGGTTACAGTGGAAAAAATATTCCAGGTGCTTAAATATCCAAGTTCAAACTTAAGCCACTGACTTGATCCTTAAGATTGAATCTCTGTATGCACAACTCCATAATACATCTTGTCCTGATTAGGTTTCTATTTGTTCACATGTACTCAATCCATGTCTGATCTTAGTTACAAATCCAGGGCTTCCTGAGATCTGATATAATGCAAAGATAAAACTAGGTTTTGTAATCATAACGCAGGCATTTAAGATTACTTTGACAGTTATTTTGACAATCCTACTTAGTATTTCATGATGCTAAGCAGAAGGAAAAGCAAAGTAGATTTCTGTGGCACTTGAGGGTTAGTTATCCCATGCTGCCTTCTAGAGCAAGTGATATTCAGTTCCCATTTTTAGGCTGTAGTAATAATGCTTGGTAGCTGCAAATTTAATATCTGTGCTATATTATGTGTACTTGACAAACTGGAAGAAAACATGCAAGTTAAAGAACCAATCCTTCCTGTAATGTGAAGTGAGTGAGATTAATAATATATAGGGCAGACATACACCCAGGAAGTCTGCATGTTGTGATGTCTGATTTGGTTAATTAGATAAATGAGTTCCAATTCATGAGTGTTTTGACTGCAGAATTTAAGGCGCTGAAGGAGGTGGGTTGAATGAGTATATTTTATTCTTTCTGCACTTCCCATTCTCACATGCTGGTGTTTTTGCAGATCTAGTGGGCTGTAATCCATTCAGGTAGAGCTGCTGTGGCTCTTTGGTAAAGTACATGCTTCACTCTCAAAAGAATCTAAAGTTATGCCCAAGTAGGGAATCTCTAAGTAGGGCTAGGAAGCACTGCTTGCTGGAATCCTGAAGAGCTCCTGCTGATGAGTGTGCACACTATAAATTAAGACAGCCTGGTGCCAGTGATGGCAAACCTTGGCACTCCAGCTGTTCTTGAACTTCAATTCCCAGAAGCCCTGATCAGCAGGAGTACTGACTTGGGCTTATGGTAATTGAAGTCCAAGAACACCTGGAGTGACAAGGTTCACCATCACTAGTGCTATGATTCACCTGTAGTGAATGGGGAAAGACTTCAGTGGATGAGAACTTGGCTGAACATGGCTGTCTAAGGAGAGTCTTGCTTGTGTTTCCAACATGATTTTTAAAGATTTAAACTTGTTAATTCAAAGAGGGCTTAAGGAGGACACCTCCTATGTATTCTCACCATAGTGCTTTCCTCTATACTCCTGGCTCCTGTTCTGTCACCCTCACTCTTATCTTCCTTCACTAACCCAAAATTCTTGCTTTGATAAAGTGAGGTATTATAATAATAATTTTGTGTCAGAAATTATTCTGGGTTGAAAGGATTTTTGCTAGCGAAACTTTGCTCAGAGGATGTCTGAATGAGGCTCCTTTCATGTCCCCAAGAGCTGGGACAGAGACAGGTGCTCAATGCATCATGAGGTATAATGGGCAGGTATTGTGGACAGGAGAGTCATAGAGTTCACCCATGCTGCCAGTGCAGAAGGTCTCTCCATGTTCCACCTACCCCCATCATGATGCTTTACATGTAAGAGCCTTCATAGCAAGGCATTTGAAGCCCTGCAAGCTCTATATCCGTAATGGTGAACCTTGGCACTCCAGATGTTTTTGGACTTCAATTCCCAGAAGCCCAAGGCCCCGTGAATCCACATGAAAGGGTTTGCTGTGATTCATCCGGCCCGCGCTGCCCTCGTCGCTCCCAGAAGCGCTGCCCTCATCGCTCCCAGAAGGGTACGGGCACATTTTACTTCTGCCTCTGGGAGCGATGAAGGTGGCGCAGGCCAGATGAATCGCAGTAAACCCCTTCGTGTGGATTCATAGGGGCTTGGGCTTCTGGGAAATGAAGTCCAAGAACATCTGGAGTGCTAAGGTTCACCATCATGGCTCTATATGATGGGTATTTCTCTGGTGCAGTATTCCCACAGCAGGAAAACTCCTGGTGCAATGCTTTCGAGCCCACCAAAAATTCCCACAGGAATCACTTCAGGATTTCTTCCGGACATTTGTTGCAGGTTGAGAACAGCTAGTGAACCTCTCTAGAGTCTAGAAATGTGTTGCAGGCATCTAGATGCTGCTCCTCACCCCCTTTACATTACTCCTCACCCCCTTTACTCACTCTGTCTCGCGAGGGCAACCCTGGTGGCAGACTGTAATTCAGGCCAGACAAGTGCAGTCTGTATGTCTCTCATTGTGACATTCTTGAGTATGCTTCACACTGCTTCACTGTAGCATTCCCTTTGAGACAAGATTCACATCCACAAGGACTCCTTACCCAACACAACCTAGCTGCATTCCAGGCACTCTTTTCTGTTTCTAAAGCCAAGTTCCTATGAACGGTAGAAGTCTTTGTCTATTCTTCCATGCGTGCAAATGCATGGAAGGGAAGAAGGCTGCACCCCACTAGCCTCCCTGTGTTGAATGTATGTGTCGGGGAATGTGCTGAACAGCTGTGGTTGATCTGCTAAATCTGTTTCTCCACACACAGCTTGAGACTTGCTGGATAAAAAATTATCTGCAACTGGATGATTTTAAAAATGTTAAGGGGAAACAGTTTCTTTATCCTTTCCTCTTCCTGACAACCTAGTTTTTATGCGCATTTTTTATTTTTAATGAGAAATGCCTGGCTGCTTCCAGACTGGAGGCTTCTCACACTAGGAAATAATTGCTCTTCAATGATGGTAACTGATACAAGAGTTGCACCAGTGGTGGGCATTAGCAGGTTTGCACCAGTTCTTCAGAACCAGTAGTAGAAATTCTGGCTGGCACAACCCCATCCAAGTTTTGAAATAAAGTAGTCCTGATTCAGGTGCAACGCAGGGCTTTTCCCCTGGCCACGCCCACTATACCACACCCACAGTGGTAGTAATTTTTTTAAGGAGCCCACCACTGTTGCAACAGACTGTCCATAATGCTGCCCCTTTCTCCCTGTGTGTTCCATGTGTACATCCTGACATAGTTGTTCCACAGTAAGGAAGGTCCACAAAGTGGGCACCTCAGCACATGTTAGGCTAGGTGAGCAGCTCTAACAGGTGGGAGAGTGCAAGATGGAGATGGAGAGTCTCACACATCCTGATTTAAAGCAGGCACTGTGACGGGCTGAAAATGCACCCAGTGGCCAAGTGACCTGGTTTCAGCAAGTGGCCAGAAAGCAATGCCATGGGTTAAGACCAACTTTAGGCTGATAAATGGAATCAGCAAAGCCTATAAAACCATATTCAGTATCTAGAGTTAGGAGCACATGAGGAGGATCCATAAACAAGGCTAACCCATAGGAGATATTTAAGGTAGCTTGTATTCGGAGGTACACAACTCCCAAACCAAGGAAGCTTCCTTGTGGAGGTTCTTTTAAGTCTTGCAGCCAACCAGGCATTCAGCCCAACACAGACCAATTTTTAAAATTCCTGATACTCATCTTGTTGTATATGCTCAGGAAATTGCCAGGTCAGTGGAGTTCTGCGGAAAGACATTTTGACACGACAGTTCAGTTTGTTCACTAAGTTAATACTGACAAGAAATGCCTGTGTATAGAATTTCTGCCAGCTGGGCATTTCCTCAACATGTTTGGACTAACACTTCTAATTGGGTGGGGGAGGAAATAGTAGTTTGGGGCATCTGGGAAGAAAGTGATGAAGGATGCTTTGTTTTGTATTGTAATTTTTTACAATAAACAAAAGTAGGCACTTGGGGGAACCAGTGAACACTTTTATTTATTTATGTAATGCATGTTATTTTTGCAGATAGGGGAAACAGTAACATCAATGATCTCCTACTAATCCAGAGGAAAGAATAACAGAACAGGTTTGTTTTAGAAAGCAACATTTCTAGCTCTGGACCTAAGTAACCATAGAGATCAATGACTCACATGCTCTATTTAGGTTTTATATGTCAGGGTGAACTTATCACTCCAGCCCTGCCGCCTTACCTATGGTTTCACTGTTCTGGAGGCAACAGGTCTGAAGAAGAAGTGGCACTTTGTTGTTTGTCAGGCCTCTCCCCATGAGGCTAATTTGTGGGAAATCAAGATCACAACTCCCATGGAGTCCTCATAGACAGCAGCCTTCAACCTTATCATCTTCTACATATAGGAAGTCAATCGAAATGATGATACAGGGAGCTAGAATGTTCCTCTCTACCTTGAGCCTTGTAATGCTGAAAGATGGTTATAGTTTTCATCTAATGGAGGATTCTGAACTTGACTTCTGAATACTTAAATCCTTCTGTGAGTGGTTTAGAAAATACAGTAGAATGAATGCTCTGGAAATGAACATTCAGAAGGCTTCTCTGAGCTTTAAACATCCAATGCACACATGAAATTAATGTCTTCTTTCCTCTCTCCTCCTCTCTGTCTTTTTCCCCTGCTTCTGGACCTTCTATTTTTGGTCTTTAACTCTTTCTCAGGTGGTAAGTGCAGTTGCTAGTACATTTATATAATTTTCTGACATTTGATATTTCTTTATCTGTGTATTTACTTATTCGTATATCAATTCAGACAATCACTAAAGGATTACGTCTCAGAAGCCTAAAATATGTCTATTGATTATGCAAAACTAAATGTGCAACATGCAATTTAAGATTCCAGTTTTATTTTTTGTTTTATTCTGAAGTAAAGACTTATTCTGAATGAGGGCCAATGTATATAGGTGAGGGAGGTATACTCTTTCCCCCATTTATCTTTTTATTACCACACCCCATGCATGCATACCTCTGTTTCATTGACTACATCAAGGCTTTTGATTGTGTGGATCAAAACGAACTGTGGCAAGTAATTAAAGAGATGGGAATACCAGACCACTTCATCTGTCTTCAGAGAAATCTGTACATAAGTCAAGAAGCAACAGTTAGGACAGGATATGGAACAACTCTTTGGTTTAGAATAGGAAAAGGAGTATGACAAGGGTGCATATTGTCACCCTGCTTATTTAACTTATATGAGGAGTACATAATGTGCAATGCAGGGCTAGATGGATCACAAGCTGGAATTAAAATTGCTGAGGAAAAATAAACAACCAGAGTTATGCAGATGATACAACCCAAAAGAAAAGAAGGTTTAAAGAACCTCTTGATTAGGGTGAAAGAAGAGACTGCAAAAGCTGGCCTGAGACTCAACATCAAAAAAACCAAGATAATGGCAACTGGCCCTATCACTCCTTGGCAAATAGAAGGTGAAGAAATGGAAGGAAAGACAGACTTTACCTTCTTAGGATCCAAGATCAATGCAGATGGTGACTGCAATCATGAAATAAAAAGACAATTAATTCTTGGGAAGCAAGCTATGAGAAACCTAGGGAACATAATAAAAAGTAGAGACATCACTCTGCCAACAAAAGTCCACATAGTCAATGGTGTTCCCATTAGTAATGTATGGTTGTGAGAGCTGGACCATAAAGAAGGTTGAGGGCAGAAGAATAGACACCTTTAAAATGCAGTGCTGGAAGATAATTTTAAGAGTAACCTGGACAGCAAAGAGATCAAATAAGTTGATCCTGAAGGAAATCAACCCTGACTGCTCCTTGGAAGGACAAATATTGAAGATGAATCTAAAATACTTTGGACACCAAATGAGAAGAGAAGACTCACTCAAGAAGGCCTGATGCTGGAAAAGATCGAAGGCAAAAGAAGAAGGGGGCAGCAGAGGATGAGATAACTAGATTGAATTGTTGATGCAGTGGGTGTAGAGCTGAGAGGGCTGAGGAGGATGGTGGAGGATAGGGATGTCTGGTGTGCAGAGGTCCTTGGAGTCATAAAGGGTTGGACTCGACTGTGCGACTGAACAACAACAACATGCATGCAGGGATTTTAAAGGTTTTGGGAATTTTTCAATTTCTATAAATTGACTTTAAAAACTTCAGCAAACTTTTTTTAAAAAAACTAGATCAAGTGAACTAATCTCTCCTATCTTCTATGCACTGTTCATAGTCCAAAGTAGAGTTTTGTGTGCCTACTTTAGATTTAAGGGACTGCAGTGGCTCAAGTGGCTAAGACGCTGACTGGGAGGTGGAAGGTCAGCAGTTCGATTCCTGAGTACTGCAGGACGGAATGAGCTCCCGTCTTTGTCCCAGCTCCTGCCAACCTAGCAGTTCAAAAGCAAGAAATTGCAAGTAGATAAATAGGGACCACTTCGGTGTTCCGTGTGCTCTGGTGTCTAGTCATGCCTGCCACATGACCACAGAAACGTCTGCAGAAGCAAACAGCGCTGGCTCTTCGGCTTTGAAACAGAGATGAGCACTGAACCCTAGAGTCAGATATGACTGTCTTTCGACCAAGGGAAACATTTACTTTAGATTAAAAAAATAAATTAAAACTTCATGCTACATTCTTAATATTTAGCCTAACCCTCAAGGTGTTCCACTTTTTAAAAAGTGTTAGCAATTTATATAGCTCCAACTCTAGAATCCAGAAGCTCGTTTTAAAAAGCTGACATAAATAGTGTCAGTCCTGATGTCACTAAAGGGGCCAAATCAAGACTTTTTATGTGTCTAAAGTGGAAAGTCTAGGAGGGATATGAAATGCTAGCAGAAGCCCTTAGGTATTATTGTTAAATTGCTAAACAAAATTAATTTATCAATTATAAAACACCCAGAGGGGATCATGAAAATAATCTGACAATTTATTAAATTCTTTAAAACCAATTTTAATAATTTAAAGTTCTTTTTTAAAAATAATTTAAATAATCTTTTTTTAAAAAATAGAAGTTAATTACAGTGATGAGAAAGGGGAATCATCACTTTTTAAAGAAGAACATTTAATAATTAAAATAATGAATTAAACAATTGTTCCATGCCTGAGACACTGTTTATGGTGCCAAGGCCTCCCTACTAATTTTTGCACTTGAGGTAATATATTTCATAACTGTTTCTCCTAGGGATGATGATGTTGTGGTGGATATACAATGATGATGATAGATTAAATAGGCATAATGCTGCTGTCTTTAACAAAACAGATTGAAAAATCAAATGCCTTACACTCTGCCCAAGGGTGGAACTGCCCATGATAAACTAGATTAACTACCATTTATCTGAGGATGTGCTTTCAGTATGAAACTTATTATGTCCACCTACATCAGAAAAGTGAGTTTTATTCTCTTCTTGGTCTGTGAGGATGAGGATGATTATCATTGGCATCATCATCTTCTTCTTCTTGAGGTCAGAGCTGAGTGGAGGCAATATCATAAAGGTAATTAATACCTGGACAGTACCTATTATAAGATATTCAGATGGAATGATTGATTGGACCTAAATAGAATTAGACTGAAAAACAAGGAAGCTAATGACTATGATTCACACCCTGCACCCAAAAAGTGACATTGACTGTTTGTATTTACCAAGAGCTGAGGATGACAGAGGACTCTTATGGGTTAAACAGATGATAGAGGAAGAAAACCTTTGTGTTATACACCAGTTACGCCCGCTCCTGGATCAGGACTCTTTGCTCATGGCCACGCACGCTCTGGTCACCTCCAGACTTGACTATTGTAATGCATTCTACATGGGGCTGCCCTTGATGACCATTTGGAAGCTGCAACTGGTCCAGAATGCAGCTGCTCAGGTGGTGATGGGGTGCGGGCATTATGCCCGTGCCTCACCACTGCTTCAGGAGCTGCACTGGTTGCCAGTGTGCCTCCGGGTGCAATTCAAGGTGCTGGTAATTACCTTTAAAGCCCTACATGGTAGTGGGCCAGGATACTTAAGAGACCGCGTCACCCCAAGAACAGCTGTCCGTCCCACCAGAGCAGATCGGAGAGGATCTCTCATTGTTCCATCTGCTAGAGGGGCACCTCTCTCTAGCACCAGAAAGAGGGCCTTCTCAGTATCTGCTCTGGCCCTATGGAACCTCCTGCCAATTGAGTTGCTGCCCTTAGGGAAAGGGTTAAAAACCTGGCTGGCAGGGCAGGTGTGGGGCACCAGCGACATGGTAACCCCGGCCTGCTGGCTAATTTAGTAGAACACACTCTCTCTCTTTTAAGATCTTTTAAGTTTTTATTCTTTTTAAAAATTGTTGTAGTTTTAATGGGTTTTTATTGCTTTTAAATGCAATAAAAAGCTCCCGTCTTCATCCCAGCTCCTGCCAACCTAGCAGTTCGAAAGCAAGAAATTGCAAGTAGATAAATAGGGACCACTTCGGTGGGAAGGTAACAGCGTTCTGTGCGCTCCGGTGTCTAGTCATGCTTGCCACATGACCACGGAAACGTCTGCAGAAGCAGACAGCGCTGGCTCTTCGGCTTAGAAACAGAGATGAGCACTGCACCCTAGAGTCGGATACGACTGGCTTTCGAGCAAGGGGAACCTTTACCTTTTACTATTGCTTTTAAAAAAAAACACTGTCATTGGTTTTATTTTTTTGTGAGCCACCCAGAGTCTTTGGAGTTGGGCGGCAATACAAATTAGAAAAAAAAATAACTAAATAAATAAAAAGATAGCTTGAGTGACTACATTAAGAAAAGTGATGAGCCTATGCTTAAGGAAGTTAATAAAGTAGGTCTTTTGAAAACAGTGAAGAGGAATGCTGAATAGAGAAAGGAAAGGATTGAAAGTCAAGTTGCAAACTGGAAATGCAAACCTATGCATAGTCAATACTTGAAAAACATACAAGGAAAGGCTTGCCCAAAGTTGATACGGGGATGGTTAAGAGCAGGAGTGTTGAAGAAGGAAATGGCAATGCCATAACAGGGTTGCAAAAATTATTCATTGGAAACTTTGCTAGAAGTTTGGATTTGAATGCAGGAAAAATCATTGGTAATGTCAGGTAGAAAAAGTTTTAGAAAATGAGAGCATCAAGACACTGTGGGACTTTAAAATTCAAACAGATAGACATCTGACTCACAATATACCTGTTATAACTGTCGTGGAAAAGAAGGTCTTGTTTATTGGCATAGCTATGCTAGGAGATGAATTGAAGACAAACACCTGGAGAAAAATCACAAAATATCGTGAGTTGCAAATTGAAGTTGAGTATGGAGGAAGAAATCTGGTGTTGTACCCATAGTGATTGGAGCCCTTGGAGCAATACCCAAAGTTCTCCCTAGATATTTGGAAATTTTGAATCTATTGGACTTGAACATCCTAACTCTCAAAGGAAAAACCTACTAGGAACTGCATATATAATTAAACAGTACCTTAACAGTTCTTAGGTCCTTGGTTAGGGCATCAACTGTTAATTTTATGCCAGTCCTTGACTGTGAATCAAATGGTAGATTTGATTCCAGTAATAATAATATGCTGTCAAGTTGATTCTGACTTATGGCAACACTTTCTGGAATTTTCTGGGTACCATTTTCTTCTTCCAGCAGGACTGTGAAGTTTGCCTCTGACTACACAGACTGACTCTTCTTCCCAGAAGCACAGTAGGGAATCAAACTCCCAGCCTCTTACCTAAACCATTGCTGGCTGCTATGAAAAGATGGAGCTGTATCACTTCTTTTGCAAACGAGGAAGAGCAGCAGAGGGTGTACCCTTTCCACAGCTGATGACATCCGTTGGTTCAGTGTCATCCCTTAGTACTGAAGTGGGACCTCAACACAAGGCATCTTCCCTCCTACTGCTGTCCAGCAGAAATCAGTCTTCTCAAACTATTATTTATCCCATGAGGGCTATTGCTGGAAATAACAATTCCGGAAGTAAATTCTGTTACTGTGGTCGGCATTGGCTGAGTGGGCAGTATAAAAATTTAACAATAAATAAATAAATAAATAAAATACAGTGTGCTTCAGCAGCATGTTCAGTAGCTGGCTGTGGGTCCTTAGTGAGACTATATTTGAGACTTTGTGAGACTTCATGTGCCTTTACATCAATTTTTTCTACAGTCAAGAGAGACACCAACTTCTTGTTTAGAGATGTCACATTCAGGGACTTATTTTTGAATCTATAGGTTATCAAAGCTTCTGTCTGAGATAATATAAACTTTTCTCTGTCAAGTAGCCTTTGAGTCTTGATATTTCTGTTTTTAATACTGTATTTGTGTTGATTTGATTTTTCTAATCTGCTCACTGATGAGCATGAATGGAATGCAGATATATAAACAAACAAAGTGGGACTGTTAGTAGGTACTTCTTCTTCTTCCATGTCTAGGCCAGACGTGGAACTGCCAAAATGAAGACACATTTGGTTAGTTCATTCTGCAGTTCCTTTCACTGACCTAGTATGAGAAAGATTAGCTGGCAACACAAGGGTGCCGTTACCAGGGTACACCCAATTGTGGTTAAAAAATGCCACAAACTTCAAAGAGGCTTTTTCATTGTACTGCTTTCGTTGGTACAATAAGAATGTATTCTAGTCAAATGTTGCCTATTACATTCTCTACTAGCTGTAGCTTATTAACAATCTCCAAGGGAAGCTTGACCTAAACTTTACTGCAGCAGTCAAGCCTCAAAGTTAGTGAAACGAAAATTATGGCACCTAAATCCCTTTACTTTGAAAATGGTGTTAGCTAACAAATGAAGGGAAGTTCAAATTATAGCTTGTACTGATTAAATAGTTTAAATGGCCAAGCTTACACTGGTCTAAATTCTAGTTAAGATATAAATTTTGTGGGAAACAGTGGACTTTCCACTAGAAACGGTATTTATTTCTGAGAAGATGCTAAGTCAGGAGTTATCAACCTTTTTAAGCTGAGGGCCAGGTCACACTCCCTCAGAAAGCTTCGGGGGCCGGACAGCCGTTTTGCTCTTCCTCCACCACATGACACTTCTTAGTGTGGCAGAGGCAGTGGGGTATCACATGGAATGGTGCCACAGGCCCACGGGCCACAGGTTGTGAATCCCTGTATTAAGTGATATTTCAGAAACACGTTAAAAACATAGCAGTATGAGACACAGACATTTTTCTTGAGAAGTATTAATTTGCAAGTTAATATCAAATTATTCCATTTTTTTAATTGATGCCATCACTGTTTGATTGTATATGAACTTAGCTGATGAGATGCTGAGATTTCAAATGGCCACCACTTTCATGACTCAGGGTGAGCCTGGATTTCAGGAAGTTAATCAGAGCCATGGGCCCAGTCTCAGGGCTACTAATAATACTTGATAAATGGATGTTCTTATTGATTTAAGGTGACTTGACTTGAAGAAACTCGGTGAGAAATTAAACCCCATGAGAATTTTTGCAGTCAAGCATGTCAAGGTATCTCTAATTTGAGTAAATGGTTTCTACATAAAATTGGTTTTCTAACCCTTTGAGAAATAAAAGACATACACAAAGTGAGCATAAAATAAATGGCTAATTATTTTAAAGAAGCAAAATAAATGTCCCATGCTTCTGATCCTTAACATTGTGTTTATGGAGTTACACTGCATAAGGCTGATGATGCATAAGTCAATGTTGATTTTTCAGAAATAAAAATGTTTCCAATCTCCCCTCCCCCAAGGACCTGAAGCTACTGGGGGCTGTGTGATGGATGGGAGGTCTTCATTTTCCAGAAATTGCCACTGCTCACTTCTGCATGATGAAAAGGACCCCGCAGTGACCAAGCAGCATCTATGGAAATTTATTTTGCAAAAGTTGCATTTTTGTGTGTGTTAAAATGATATTTTTCACAATTCTTGCACACACAAAAACCTTTCTTATTCTCTTCTCAAGACTGTAACAAATTTGTTGGCTGGTCCTGTCATGAAGGGAGAATAATTTTGCTGTTTCTTATCCATCTTTGCAAAGACATTAAAAGTGATGACTTAACCCCCCTGCCCTAGCCTAACGTTCCACTAAACTTCAGCCACGACCCATCATCTTTTTGACGTTATTGTTGGACTACATTGCTTCCACCCTTCCATTGTGATCACCTCTGATGATTTGGTCAGCAAAGTTAGCCACTGCTATTCTGATTCCTATCTTCTCAGGCCAGTCAATGGCCAGAATGTGGCCTTCTCCAGCATCCCAGGGCTGAGCCTCTCTTTTTGGTGACAAAAGCTGGCTGTTCTCTCTTATTAAGCACTAGCTGATTACCCTGCTTCACTCGGGTTTTTCTTTTCTTTAATGTAGGCCAGACTTTCCCTCTTGGAAGCCTTGTGGGGTGTATGTGGGTCACTCCTACTGTGAAAACTACAGCTGAGCTCAGAGGGCTACAGCTGAGCTAGTCAGATGATGTCACAATCTCAACCTACCTGAGACTATGACATCAGCTCAATTATATCACTGGAAAACACACACATTGTATAGATCAATTGCATCCCAACTTAGTGGGCATACACCCCCCATGGGTTTCGAGACCCCCACACTGCTGATTTCCCAAGCTCAATGTATGTATGTGCCAAATTTCAGCGGGATCGGTCCAGGGGTGTGGGAGCCTTTGGAGCACATACAAACATAGATTTCAGTTTTATAGATATAAATTGGCAGGTCTTTCCTATCCTCCCCTGGATAGATGGAACAGATGGAAACCACTTGGCCCACTGAATGAAATGGTGAATGATAAGCTAGCATGTTTATAAACTTTATCGATTCAGTGGGGCTACTCCCCTAAGCCAAAAAGCTAGAATTGAGGGTAAATAAGGGTCAAACTAGATGAGTGAACCTCACTTTATAAGCAGGACTTCCTAAATGTTATAAGATATGTTTTTACTGGCATCAATTTTCTTATTTTCCATGGCTTGAAAAGTAGCTTTCCTTCTCACCCCCCTCCCCAAATGATGATATTTGTTGCAGAGGCACAGCAAAGCTGGGCAGGTTTCTAAGGCAATGTTATGCTGGAATGCAAGTCTCCCAGTTCACCCCTTTCTAAACACACTTGGACTAGAAAGTGGCCAACCTTGGTGACCCAGGTGTTCTTGGACTTCAATTCCCAGAAGACCTGATCAACAGGAGTGCTTACTTGGGCTTCTGGGGCACCAAAGCTGGACACCCATGGAAGAGAAAGAAAAATATCATTTATTCAGAAAATGATGTCAGAAGATACGTGTGCTGAGGAGTCTTGATGAAGTTAATAAGACTTGATAAAGTCTTTCTTCCAGCCATGTGACCTGGAAGATAGGGGAGCTCAAAAGGACATCTTTCCTCTTCCAAGGCAGCTGGGGAGGAGCAGTGATGCTTCTTGGGCTGGTGGAGGAAGCTTACAGAAGGACTGCCTGCATGTGTATGCAGAGGGCAAAATCAGGAGGATGGAGAGGAAAGGCAGGCACAGTATGGAACTCCATAATAATGAATATTGTTGCACTGAACATTTTGAACATTTCAAACATTTTGAAATAATTTCAAGTTTCCTGAGATTACAATCTATTTCACATAGAATCCATTAAAAGCAAACTCACACACACACACACACACACACACACACACACACACACACACACACACACACACACACACACACACACACACACACACACACACACATGGTGCATGATTTTGCTTCCTGAGGTTGCTGCTGCTACTCTAAGCATTCAAAGAGTTCCCAGTAACATTCTGTGGTTCCTCAGAACAATACTTGGGGGGGGGGAGGTGTACTTTGGTCAAGTAAGAACTGAAATGTTTGCTCATTCGATATTCAAACAGGGATTTCTTGTGCCACATTTGAATCATGTGCCACATTTGAGTCTTAGCTTAAGTCTTTCATTAAGTGACTGGCAGCAGTTCTTCATGCATGTACAGTACTTTTCTTTTTAATCATCTTGTGATAAGTAAATTGCCCCCTTTTTAGGGGTTTTACTTACACATCCCTGTACCTCCTTTAACTCACCAGCAGTGTCTGCCTCTGTGGGGCAACCTCCTACTATAGGTTCCCCTTGGCTTAGCTTAGCAATGGCACAGGGAATAAAATTCGGTAGCTTTTATGTGGCCACTCCTTACGTGGTCCAGTCCCTCTCCTATCCCAATTCAATAGACACAACGGGTCTAAGAATAATTATATTTATTAAGTAAGTTAAGAAAATGAGCATAGCATGAGGAAACAAACTTGAAATCTAGTCATTCAAAGAAATGCAAAACAAGAAAGCTTAATCAGTCACCTTGGCCCTCAAGGCCTTACCTAAAGTCTATTCACATCTGTGAGGCTTTCCCCAGGACCACTCCATGGCGAAAAAGAAAGCATATCTGAAGACCCCTGCTTTTATAGATGATGCACCCCATAAGTCCAAGTAAACCTCTAATTGGCTCCAAGGGGTCAGGTGGTAGTTTATTGGCAACTCTTGCTTCCATGCAGAGTGGCACGTACTCAATGAAGAATCACCAAATGCCTAGCCATAAATCTAACAATAAAACCTTCACCCAAAGTTCCTTACAAGCAGTGAATACAGAGATCAGGGGAAAACACAGAAAGGTTTTTTTTTCTTGACAGATCTACCATTAGGTCTTCAGTTTTCAGTGTAGCTGAGATAACTAGCCACTTGAAGGAGTGAGGGGAAAGCTTAACTGATTTATTTTCTTCTAAATCTTCTACATAAAAACAATAGCTGCCCTGTTATATAGGAATGATATTAATAAGCACTGTCATTGAAGAAAGTTTACTCTTCCATCACTTAGCCCAAGACATAATGGCTTGTCTAGTACTGGAGTAATCAGAGCTTTTATAAGGGAGCTGCCATAGACTTTGCTTTATAGACCTGACATGCTCTGAAATTAATGACAATGGTAATATATCATCTATATTGGTCTTTTGGGCAATCCAAACACTCCAGGAAATAAGTAAACCCACACAAGGGAACTTAACTGCTTGAGTAATATGCATGGAATCCAGCTGTTAGAATGATTTCTAGAGTAAAGTTGGCATCATATATAATAATAATTGTGTGCCAGTCAAGTCCATTCTTACTTATTGTAAGCCTTTCCAGGGTTTTCTAGGCAGAGAATACAAAGATTAGGTTTAGCATGTTCTACTTCTGGGGGCTCCCTGGACTATGCAGTTTGCCTATGACCGCACAGGTTGACTCTTCTTCTGTGAGAGACAGTGGGGAATTGGTCCTAAACCTGTGCCTTCATAGCCAGATAACTATAGCAATATAGACTCATAAAATTATATATAGTAAAGGTAAACATCTCCCTTGCTTGAAAGCCAGTTGTATCTGACTCATGGGGGCATACCTGTCAAGTTTTGGATTTGAAAATAAGGGAAATTTCCCAGCAAATACAGGATACTTGACAGGTATGCTTATCCTTTGCTGCCCTCCAATGGCGGCAATAGGGCATTGTCTAATTAATACGGGATGATGGCAGGGAAGAGGGTAAAATAAGGGGTTTCCCCAGCCAATATGGGATACTTGACAGCTATGCATGGGGGTAGGGAGGGGGACTAATCTCTGCTTACAGCCAAAGAGCCAGGGCTGTCTGTGTTTGCAGACATTTTCATGGTCATGTAGCAGGCATTACTAAACTGCCCAAGTGTTTTGATTGCAGTAGACCAAACTAGTTTGATGTTGCCATAATAGCTGCTTCCCTTATACTAAATAGCAATCTTGAAGGACTGTGGGAACTTGGGAAAGAATCTGTAACCTGGCAATTCCTATGTGAATCCATTTCATTGAACAGAGCAGAGGTATGCATGACTCCTAGTTGACTGCACATTGAGATAGGCATGTGTTCTCACAATGTATTTCTACATTCAGAGTTTCCAACCCATCACCTGGCACTTTTAGAAAGTGTTGGTCAACATATACCAGAAGTATTGACAGTCACATGAGTGTATTAAAAGATCATCTGAATTATATACATACAGATTGCATATATTGTATAGAGTGTTTTAAAACTTACTTTGTGTAGTATTATTATGGATCCCTTAGTCCAGTACTAGGATAGGCCACAGTGACTGAGGGGTTCCTGAAATTGTGATACATAAAAGTAACTTTTCCAATCTCTGGTTATACCTGCCTTAGTTTTGTTTCTATCTAAGTCACCTGCCTATACCTGTCAAGCGCAGCTCCAGAGATTACAGGACCTGCACAGATCGTTTCTGCGCAGGTCTGTTCTACGCATGCATAGAAGGCTTTTACACATGCGTAGAACGGACCTGTGCAGAACCGTTCTGCGAAGCTCACTTCTATGCATGCGCAGAAGGCTTTTACGCATGCGTAGAACAGACCTGCGCAGAACTGTTCTGCGCAGCTCACTTCTACGCATGCGTAGAAGGCTTCTACACATCCCCTTCTGCACAGAAGCCTTCTACGCATGCGTAGAAGGGTTCCACACATGCATAGAAGAGTTCTACACATGCGTAGAAAGGACCTGCGCAGAAGGGATGTGCAGTAACCCCTTTCCCCCTGCTGCCAAATTACGGGGTAGCGGCAGCTCTGGGTGGGAAATGGTGAAAATCGGTGCGGAAATACGGGAAAATACTTGACAGGTATGCACCTGCCCTATCCTGGACTCTGGTCTTTTGTGCATAATCTCCAAAGTGCAGCTGGAGTGTAAACCAACAAGTTAGCTCTCTCAGGAGTAGGCATGTTAGTCTGTGCAAGCATATCAAATAAGAAACAAAGCAAACCAAAAGAGAGTTAAATCTAACAAGACAATGCTCCCTATTTAACAGGGTGTGGTCAAACTGCATTTTACCACTGTTGTATATTGGAAAGATTAGAAGCATAAGGGAAATAGAAAAGAAAGGAGCTACATAAAATGACCTCCCGGAAATCCTTGGATAGTCTCATTTAAATTTCCTATGTCCTTTGTTTACATCCTGTATCTCATGTGTGTCTCCACAGGGCTGCCATCAGAAATTTCTGGGTCCCATACTGAGCAATCGTATTAGGGGGGGGGGGCACACACACAATACTTTTGTCACAGTAATGGCCGGCAGCGGCATGGCCCCTGTCAGCTCGGGGCCCTATACAGCAGTACTGATAGTACTGCCCTGATGGCGGTCCTGTGTCTCTGTGTACAGAATTGTCAGTCAGTGTCAACAACACTGGGCAGGATGAACCAGTGATCTTACTCAGTACAGATCAGTGTCCTCTTCAGGGTCTCATAATGTTGTCCTAATTTAGCCTTCCTTGTTATACCATCCTGGTTCATTTTGTTCCATAATATTTAAACAGCCATGTCAGACCTGCTGTGATGTTGTTTTACATTCTTCTCCCAAGCCAAATTATACACCTTTAGTTTAGTTTGGCATACACATTTTGAATAGATTTTATGGAAAGAGGCTGGGGAGTTGGTAATACAAAAACCACTTATCATTTCTCAGAAAGTACTATAGGGAGACTGTACACACGTTGTTGTGTTCTGATGGTTTTATTGTACACATGGATTACAATGTATCTGAGCCAATGTAACCTTGCCTATAGCAACAATGTAACCTTCAGCTGTATCATATAAACCCTGTAATAGGACGCGAGCTAATGACCACCAGCTGGCAGCAGCGAGCGTCCAAGCTCTCTTGGTCCGAACTCATCAAAGGCAACAGCGCGGGAAGTTTTCCCGCCACCACCTACACCTGGACAAGAAGGGCGTGACCTGCAATGACGTCACGCAGACAGTAGCCAATGGGCTACCTTGGCACCACGTTCAAATGTATTACTGCTGTATATAAAGAGCTATCGATCCGCCATTACCTCATGTTCCCTCTGCCCACGATGCAATAAACCTGAGTTAACCCAGCCCGAGGCTGTGTCCCGTGTCTTGGTTTGCATACACCAAATTGGCGACGAAGGTGGGATAACCTCCAGCCACTTGGAGAACGCATCTACCACCAGGAGAAACATGGTTCCTCGGAACGGGCCAGCAAAATCCACGTGCACTCTGGACCACGGCCCCCTTGCTGTGTCCCACTCCCTATGCGGGAGAGTTCCTTTTAGCGTATAGGGTAACCCCCTTAGCGTCAGGCTACTCGCCGGCGGAGCTCTTGATGCGGCGAAAACTGACCACGATCCTGTCCAGGCTAGACCCAACGAGAGTCGAGGATAAAGGAAATAACATAGGGTTGGCAGTCTCGAAAGGTTTCGCCGCCGGGGACCCTGTTCACTGCAGGAACTATTCCAGCGCGGGGCCAGCCTGGGTGCCAGGGACGGTTGTCGAACAGACGGGGCCAGTGTCGTACCGGGTCGAGACTAACACCGACCTCCTTTGGAGGAGGCACGCAGACCAACTGAGGCACCGAGTGAGTGGGCCAGTCAGTGGAGCTCAGCAACAGGATTCAGCGTTAGGGTTCTCCCCCACCCGCTTAACCCAAGGGGGAGACAGCAGTGGACGACAGTCCCAAGCAAGGGGGGAAGGAAGTTGTAGCAGCGGCCCTGACCCATATCCTTTTGATACGCAGGTCCTATCAGGGGCCAGGGAAGGGGGAGAGGAGTTCGCGACCGTTGCCCCCGATTGTGATTTTGATTTTGATTTTGCGAGCCGGGGGGGTTTTCAGGAGTGTTCCCCCACCCATCCAAGCGAGAAGAGGGGTTTTTCGTTAGCCCCCAGTGCCCCGGTTCCTCCCTAAGAAAGAGCACACCTCCCAACAACGCCGCGGAGCCGCGGCAAGTCACTAACGAGTCTCCCTCTCATATTACAGGACAGGAAACCAGGGGACAAAGAGAAGGTAGCAAACCCGGGGAGAGGCAGCCCGCATCGAGACCCCAGCGTGTTCGAAATAAGCCATCTTGGCTGAGAGACTTTGTCTCCTAAGGGGGGGGAGTGTGTTTAAGTGTGGGCTCGAGACTTTGTCTCGTCCTAGGGGGGAGGGGTGTTGTGTTCTGATGGTTTTATTGTACACATGGATTACAATGTATCTGAGCCAATGTAACCTTGCCTATAGCAACAATGTAACCTTCAGCTGTATCATATAAACCCTGTAATAGGACGCGAGCTAATGACCACCAGCTGGCAGCAGCGAGCGTCCAAGCTCTCTTGGTCCGAACTCATCAAAGGCAACAGCGCGGGAAGTTTTCCCGCCACCACCTACACCTGGACAAGAAGGGCGTGACCTGCAATGACGTCACGCAGACAGTAGCCAATGGGCTACCTTGGCACCACGTTCAAATGTATTACTGCTGTATATAAAGAGCTATCGATCCGCCATTACCTCATGTTCCCTCTGCCCACGATGCAATAAACCTGAGTTAACCCAGCCCGAGGCTGTGTCCCGTGTCTTGGTTTGCATACACCAAACACGTATTAATTTCATGTTTATATGCAAATACTGTTAACTTGATTCATTCAAAGTCTAACAGCTTATATGACAATGAATGCTCTCCTCTGCCCATTTCCCCTCATATACCTGCTTTCTTTCCCATTTTGTTTTGTATTGCCATTATTTGGGTTTTAAAACTGCTATAATGTAAGACTGAATCAGATGCATTCTTGCCTCATTTCTCTGCATATTGACATATTACCTATTAAGGTTTGAAACTCTCTGATGAAAAATCTAAGGTATTCAGTGATCTGATTTTCTCCATTTCAGAATATTGGGAAAAAGATGTCCTGCCAACAGTTTACAGCAAATCTGGATGGACTGAATGATGGGGAGGATTTTTCAAAGGATCTCCTAAAGGTAAAGCTATGTCCAAAAAAGGCATTTAGAGAACCTTGTCAGTATTGCTAGAAATGCAGATATTCATCACTGAGGCACTAAATATTTGTGCAATAGAAACGAACTATGGCTGTTGTCCTGCCCTCTGCAGGTACCCCTCTTGTGGCTCTAATTTCCATCCCTGGGTCACTCAAACTTAGTCTACAAACACAAGAATGCTTTTGGTTTTAAAAATCTGAGGTAAAATCTATGATTTGTAAAAAAAACTTAAAGCTGTGATTAATTTCAGCTAGTCAACAAGATTGGAATAAAAGGGAATAATTGCAGCAAACTAATTTATTAAACCATAAAGCAAATGTGGTGTTTCCCACCAGGAGGGCGGGATATAAATTACATAAATAAATAAATAAATGGTTATGAACTGAAAAACTAAAGTATGACTCAAATATGATTTTGAAGTATGTTTTTTTAACATTACATTTATACACAAGATGGCAGGACAAATTCATGGTTTCAGTATCTGGCTGTAGAGCCAAAAGTGGGGAATTCAATTCCCCAATGTGCCTCCTATGATAAGCAAGCTACACAGTCCAGAAAAAAAAGGAATGGCAAATCACATCTTTGTATTGTCTACCAGAAAACCCTGGAAAGGGTCACCAAAAGTCAGAATTGATTTGATAGCACACAATTATTATCTATAGCTATAAAACAGAGGTGTGGGTTTGTATGTGTTCTAAAGGAACCCACACCCCTGGACCAATGTCGCTGAAATTTGGCACATACATACCTTGGAGTTGCAAGACCAGTACTGTAGGGGTCACAAAACCCATTTGGGGGTTTATGCCCTCCAAAGTGGGATGCAAAGCGGTGACATCTTAGGCCCGTAAACTTAAAGTTCGATTTGGCCGGAAAATTCAAACCATGGCCTCCTTTCTACAGCGAAAGGAGGCCGTGGGTTGACAGAACTTTAAGTTTACGGGTTGGAGATGCTGCTGCTGAAGAAACTATACTCCCTTTAAGGAAAAAAAACTAAACAAGGCCAAGTAATCAGCTAGTTTCATATAAAATATGGATGTAGTAAGAGTACTGAACTGGGACATCAGATTCTTCGCAGAGCTACTCATGAGGTGATGGTAGGCCAATCCTTCTCTCCCTGTCTCTCAGCATAGCCTATGTGAAAAAATTGTTGTTGTGAGGATAAATGTCAAGAAGAAAATCTTTGCATTGTCTTTTGCTTGCTGAGGGGAAAGTAAATAAATACAACTTACATATTCAAATAATAAAGTGATGTTGGGTGTTGCAGCTATAAATAACATATGTCTATATATTAACAGGACATCCTGACTATACAGTGGAACTTTGGTTAACATAATTAATGCGTTCTCTGGGATGTTTCTTACAGCGACAATTACTTTAACTGAATTCCCTGTAGGAATGCATTGAATGCAATTTCCAATAGGAATGCATTGAAAACCAAATACTTAAACTGAAGTGCAGTTTCCCATAGAAATGTATTAAGAAGCAATTAATCCGTTCCCCAAAAATTTGTAAATGGAGCCACTATTTTTAATGGATTTCCTTTTGTTACGCAATTTTTATGTCAACTGAGCCATTTGTTAACCAAAGTTCCGCTGTATATTGAATTTTCAAAATTTGAAAAAGTTTGGATAAATTCAATCTCTAACTTTTTTGATATGGGAATTGCCATGTTTCTGAGCACATATGCTTCCACCCAGTTTAGCAGCAGTCTTTTGTCTATAGAAATAGAAATGCAGGCAATGATTCGGTGCCCCCTGAGGTGAAATGTGATAATATCACATCTCAAAATAATGCTTTGTGTTTTTGGTCTCTAAAGAAATCAGTTTAACTGCAGATCCAGAGGTTTCAGCATATCTAACCAGAATTTTTTTTAGTCTTTCCTGCTTCTTACTCTGCATTGTCCAGCCTGGTTAGAAGCTAATAGAAAGGCAAGAGTAGTTTTATTGTAGATTAATATTAGTTTTTACTAGTTTCCCCTTTCAATATATACATACAGTATTTTAATTAGACTTTCAGCATATTAATGATCTACTTTATGTGTGTGATTATTTCTCACTGACTTTGTCATCTCTGCATATATATAAGACAGCTAGCGTACAGATCTGGTCCCTTAGAAAGGAAGAGTAGCTCATTTAAGCTAAGTTACAATATCTGGAAAGATATTTTTAATTGCATTGCTGTATTTCTCCAAAACAGAGCTGAATTTCAAGTTAACATTTCGAAAGACTCATGTTTTAACATTTCGAAATACTCATGCAAATGTCTACAGATTATAGTCAGGAGGGCGGGGGGAGTAGTTTAGTTATCTGACTGCAAAGCCAGTGGTAGGAAGTTTGATTCCCCACTGTGCCTCCTTAACAAGGGCTGGACTTAATGTTCCCTTCCAAATCTGAAGTTCTAAAAATTATTTTAAGATTAAAAACAAGAAATGCCTCCTTATTGTTAAGTCTATTGAAGGAGATGATGGATTAGCTTTTTAAAGCTACCGTATATACTCAAGTATAAACTGAGTCTTTTAGCCCCCCAAAAATGAGCCCCCAAAAGGGGACTCGGCTTATACTCAGGTCAATGACAACGAGGGTCTCAAGACCACAGCAGATTGAGATGTGCTTACAATTTAATTAATTTTACCATATTTCATGTATTTTGATTATTGAAACTCACTAGCAGCTACTGCATTTTCCACCTTTGGCTTATATTTGGGTCAATCTATTTTCCTGGGTTTTCAGGTCAAAATTAGGTACCTTGGCTTATATTCGGGTCAGCTTATACTTGAGTATATAAAGTACTTCCCATCCAGGGCCAACTCTGGCGTTAGGGAGAAGGAGGAAGGCATTTGAGCAGCTGAAAGACAGAGATGCACTTTTAAACTTTCTGTCCTCATATTAAATCAAGAAGGCTACCTCATTGCTGTTGTGGAGGGAAGATCCAGCACCCTGTCTAGTTGGCTTTCATAATTGAAATGGCTGGTAGGGGATGGATGAGTTAAAAAAAGACTCCTGTGAGGATATAGTTCCATACTGAGAAGTTTAATCATAGGTGATATGGGTACCATCTATAGGTAGAAATAGGAAAGTTCTAAGAAGTTGACAAGAATTGATTCTGTATTTTTGTTGCAGATCCTGTATAACTCGATAAAAAATGAAAAGCTAGAGTGGGCTATGTAAGTATATTCAAATATATGTACAGTATGTGTAAATATATCCTTATGAAAAAATCAGAGGTGTACAGTTTCCCTTACAAATATGTTTCTTGGATTTTGTTTGAGATGAAAAGTAGTACAGTAAAACCCCTGCTTACGAAAAAAAGTCTGTTCCATTTCATTTCATTTCATTTCATTTCATTTATTCGATTTATACCCCGCCCTACTTGGCCAGGGCCAACTCAGGGCGGCTTACAACAGGAAAATTTAATACAATATAACAAATTAACACACCAAATACAATAGCATACAATAAAAGATTACAAGTTACAACTTTACAAATTAGTGCAAAATAAATATACCATAATATAACATTACAGAGCAAAGCTCAATGTACTTAACATCAGCAAAAGGAGCCGGCGAAGGAACCATGGCTCTGGTGATGTTGGCGGCACGGCTTTTGAAAGTCCTGCCGCATAACGCCAGTCAGCTGCGCTCCTACCTCCCCCGCCAGGCAGGGCAGGGGAGGGAGCCGGTGAAGGAACCATGGCTCTGGTGATGTTGGCAGCGTGGCTTTTGAAAGCCCCACCGCGTAACGCCGGTCAGCTGCGCTCCTACCACCCACACCAGGCAGGGGAGGGGAGGGAGCCGGTGAAGGAAACATGGCTCTGGTGATGTTGGCGGCGCGGCTTTTGAAAGTCCCACCACATAACACCGGTCAGCTGCGCTCCTACTTCCCCCGCCAGGCAGGGCAGAAGAGGGAGCCGGTGAAGGAACCATGGCTCTGGTGGTATTGGCGGCGCGGCTTTTGAAAGTCCTGCCGCATAACACCAGTCAGCTGCGCTCCTACCTCCCCCGCCAGGCAGGGCAGAAGAGGGAGCCAGTGAAGGAACCGTGGCTCCGGTGGTGTTGGCGGCGTGGCTTTTGAAAGTCCCGCCACATAACGCCAGTCAGCTGCACTCCTACCTCCCCCGCCTGGCAGGGCAGGGGAGGGAGCCGGTGAAGGAACCATGGCTTTTGCTTAAATCAGTTTTTTATGTAACATGAAGCAAACCCATAGGAAAAATGAAATTTGTATGTAAATCAAAGCAAACCCATAGGAAAATAAATGTTTACGTAACTCAAAGTAAATCCATAGGAAAAAGAATCTTTATGTAACTCGAAGCAAACCCATAGGAAATCGTGTAAATCAGGACATGGTTTTAGTACAAAATCATTATGTAAGTCAAATTTTATGTAACTTGAGTCATATGTAAGTCGGGGTTTTCCTGTATCAGGAATCTACTTATTTTATGGTATGAGCTGATCTGTAGAGCAAATTCCATTATGTTCATCTGAACATTATGTTCATCTCTTTTTAGGGGTGGGTTCTTATTGCTGGTTTTTATCTGTTTTATTTGTTTTTATATGTTTTTACCCACTGTTGTGAACCGCCCGGAGTCGGCTTTGGCTGAGTGGGTGGTATAAAAATTTAACAATAAATAAATAAATAAAACAGAAAGAGCAAAGAAACCTTGTTCAGAAAATCAGGTATAATTAGGTGGCTCTCAAATCTGTTTTGAGCCACTGTAGCACTTCACACACAACAAAAACATTTAAGTAGCTGAAGATGTAGTTGTTTCTTTATATGGTTCTTCAAACACAGTGGCTGAAATCCAGTGGTAATTCACAACTAGAGAAGGCCCATTGAACAAATGAAACTTACAAGATCCCTAGTGGTTGAATAGGCCTACTTGAGTCGTGATTTACTACAGATTAATTGATTCTGCAGTTACACCTCAGTGTTTCATCCTTGTTACTTACCAATATTTGTTGACACTCTGTGCATTTGATAGCTCTTTCCTGGAGTCTTATGATGAAAGAGTAGCTGTATTTAAATTAGTATTCATTTTAAATGTAATATACTTCAGTGCATTCTTTGTCTAGAAAATCCTAGAAAGGGTCACTATAATTCAGATTCAACTTGACAGTATGTAATACATACAGTTTTACTTCAGAAAACTGCAGAAGTCCACATCTCTCTTGAAACATTTTTTTTTCTGTGTCAGAAGCACACAAAGGTGATTTCTGGGTTGAAAGGATTTTTGCTGAAGGAACTCTATCAGGGGATGCCTAAATGAGGTTCCTTTCATGTCCCCAATATCTTTTCCCACTGAAGTGGTCCCTATTTTGTTTTTGTTCAGTTGCACAATTGATTCCGACCCTCCAGGCACCCCTGTCCTCCACTATCCTCCTCAGCCCACCCAGCTCTGTGCCCACTGTGTCTACAATACCATCTAGCCATCTCATCTTTGGCCGCCCCTTCTTCTTTTGCCCTCCACATTTCCCAGCATCAAGGCTTTCTCAAGTGAATCCTTTCTCATTTGATGTCCAAAATACTTTAGCTTCATCTTTACCATTTGACCTTCTAAGAATCAGTCAGGGTTGATTTCTTTTAAGATTGACCTATTTGTTCTCCTCGCTGTCCAGGGGACTCTCAAAACTCTCCTCCAACACCACATTTCAAAGGCTTCTATTCTTCTGTGCAGAGCTTTCCTAATGGTCCAGCTCTCACAACCATACATTACCACTGGGAATACCATTGCTTTGACTATGCAAATTTTTGTTTGCAATGTAATGTCTCTACTTTTTACTATGTCCCCCAGGTTTCTCATAGCTTACCACCCAAGAATCTGTCACCTTTTTATTTCATGACTGCAATCCCCATCTGTAGTGATCTTTGATCCTAAGAAAGTAAAATCTGTCACTGCTTCTACTTCTTTGCCGTCTATTTTCCAAGAACTGATAGGGTCTGTTGCCATTATCTTGGTTTTCTTGATTCTGAGTCTCAAGCCAGCTTTTGCACCCTCTTCTTTCAACCTAATCAGGAGCTTCTTTAGGTCTTCCTCACTTTCTGCCATTAGGGTGGTATCATCTGCATATCTCAAATTGTTGATGTTTCTCCCAAAAGTTTTGATCCCATATTGTGATTCCTCCATCCCTGCATTGCACATTATGTGCTCTGTGTGTAAGTTGAATAAGCAGGGTGATAAAATGCACCCTTGTCTTACTCCTTTTCCTATTCCAAAACACTCCATCATTCTGTATTCTGTCCTAACTGTTGCTTCTTGACTCTTGTACAGATTTCTCATGAGGCATATAAGGTGTTCTGGTATCCCATCTCTTTAATTACTTGCCACATTTTGTTGTGGTCCACACAGTCAAAGGCCTGGTGTAGCCAATAAAGCAGAAGTAGACTTGTTTCTGATGTTTCCTTGTTTTTTCCATGATCCAACGTATGTTGGCAATGTGGTCTCTAGTCCACCTGCCTCTTCTGAAACCCGCCTGCACTGTAATTCTCTCTCCACGTGCTGTCCTGTATTGCAGGCGCACCCCCCAATAAAGGACTCAGACACCAATGAAAGTGGATAACGGCATTGGGCCACATTTATTGATTCATGCCCTAGTCTGAATTATAAATTTCTATTGGTAATTGACCAATCATAATTCTTAAGGCAAGCAGGCCAAAGTAACACTGGTAAGGTACCACCCAAAATTGCCAACGGCAATTGCTACAATGTATCCATTTGTATCAATTTGTTTGTTGACCACAAACAAATTGTTGACCGTAGTCAATATCTAACTAATGACCCCAGCCTCTGACGCGTATCCGTAAAATCACGGGGTGATGCATGCTGTCTAGCTATAGCCATCACCCCGTCGCCTAGTTCGTCGTTGACCGGACAACGTTTAACCAACTTATGCCTGTCTAGTGTTGTCCAGTCAATTGCGAACTTGCCGGATACCTGTGGGTCATAATGTTTACCTTACCAGTGCTACCCGCCCATGTGACCAAAGTCAACAGCAGCAACAGAAAAACCCCTATGTCAAACCATAGCAACAGTGTGGGATGGGCGAAAAAACCAGGACCCCGAAGCCAATATGGGTCCCAGCCAAAAATTCCCACCCGGCCCCGAAGCGACCAAAATATCACACTGTTAACTAGGGAGGGGGTGGAGGGAAAAACTTCTCCGCTCCGTCGCTTCGCAAAATGGCAGCTCGGCTGCCTCGTGGCCACCCCTTTTATAAGGGAGCTGGCCACGCCCCTAACTACCCGGATGCCTTCGTCCTGTGGGGGGGCTCCCGCAAAGAGCGCGGCGGCCATTTTGGCGCCACGCTTGCATTGCAGGCGCACCCCCCAATAAAGGACTCAGACACCAATGAAAGTGGATAACGGCATTGGGCCACATTTATTGATTCATGCCCTAGTCCGAATTATAAATTTCTATTGGTAATTGACCAATCATAATTCTTAAGGCAAGCAGGCCGAAGTAACACTGGTAAGGTACCACCCAAAATTGCCAACGGCAATTGCTACAATGTTCCATTTGTATCAATTTGTTTGTTGACCACAAACAAATTGTTGACCGTAGTCAATATCTAACTAATGACCCCAGCCTCTGACGCGTATCCGTAAAGTCACGGGGTGATGCATGCTGTCTAGCTATAGCCATCACCCCGTCGCCTAGTTCGTCGTTGACCGGACAACGTTTAACCAACTTATGCCTGTCTAGTGTTGTCCAGTCAATTGCGAACTTGCCGGATACCTGTGGGTCATAATGTTTACCTTACCAGTGCTATCCGCCACACGGAGGGGCTTCAAAGAAGGCTCGACGCCCCCCCAGACCGTCAGCTCGGTCAACAGGCCTGCTCGCCAATCACCCAACAGGAGGTCCATACCTCCTCGCGACAGATGGACCCCATCCCCTGCATACAAGTCATAACTTTGGAGGCTAATAGCGGGGTGACGACTGACCCTCCCCCAAGCCCTGTCGACAAGGAAACGCGCCACTGCCCTATTCACCATGCGCCAGGAGGTCAACACCCCCTCTGTAGGAATGGCGCGGGACCATGTCCGACCAAACAAGGGTTGTGGCGGGCCAGACGTAATGCAGGTAGGCGAGGTCCTCGCAAATCGCATGCTTCAGCGACAAGCCGGTGACCTGGCCCAAATCATTGCCCCCCAGGTGTATGATCAGAATGTCAGGCGGGTCAGCATTCTGGCCTGAAAAAAGGAAAGGCAGCAGCTCCCGCCATAACATCCCGGGCTTACCATGCCATGTGAGACTTGCGTATGCACCCAGTCCCAGTCGGGGTCCCCACTCTGTCGCCGCAGCATAACACGCTGCCCTGTGCACGTAGCTATGGCCCACCAGCCATACTGTCACCGGTGTAATACGACACCCCGGGTCTGTAAAGGAAAAAATGAGTGAAAGTAGGTAAGGTGACTGGGTTGGTACTCACGGCGGGAGTGGGCGCACATAAAATTGAAAACATTGCGAACCCCACCGTCCCATGCTACGTATGTCAGCCCCTGAGTACCCAAAAGCCGCAGCGGTCGAGGCCGCCCCTATACGGAATGAATGAGTGCCATAGCGGGCGCCTGGGAGGCCCACACTGGCCAGCGCTTTGCCCGTCACCTTCCAAAATTGAAATTTAGTAAGGGGAGACCCATCTTGGTGACAGAAAAACGGGCCATGGTGCATGCCACGCAGTGCCAGGAATTCCTGTAGGGCACCAACCGGACAGATGTCTGCCAAAGAACACCGTAGCAGTCGCACACCACTGCCGACGCCATGCTGATCGGTCTTAGAGGAACGTATCCTCAACTGAGCCCAGTCTTTGGCTACACAGACATCCTCGAGTTCCAGTGCCCTACGACTTCCATCCGCCTTAGACAGCATCACAAGCTCGCTGATGCGGAGCGCTCCAAAAAATGCCACCGTTGTGGCTGCATGGAACAGGGCTGCCTCATATGCATCAAAACAGAGGCAAGGCCAGCCCCGGGCCAACTGGGTAAGGACCCCTGGGGAAATCGGGTGGCGGTCGTCCGGGCAACGCCCGCGCTCGCGCACCCACCCCTCCAAAACATGTCTCACACGGAAGTCAGAGGTGCTGTCCACATGACCCCCCACCTTGGCCATAAAAGCCAACGCTGAAAGCTTAGATGCTATGGTGCGAGGTGCAAGGCCCTGAGAAAGCAGGTAAACCATGAACCGCAGCACATGGGTTACCGGGATCGGCCAGGTTCCTGGCAATTGAAATTGAGTACAGAATGCCCTGAAAGAATTAATTGCGTGGTGATACGCCTTACGGGTGCATGGCGCTAGCGACAGGCCAATCGCCCGGTTCACCTCTCCTTGCCAATGGTCCATATCTCCTCCGGGAGTGGCGAGGGAAATTCCTCCGCATCCGGGGCCAAGGCACGGAACCGGGAGATCTGTAGGCGGGACAAAGCGTCAGCAATATCATTATTAACCCCTGGGACATGCCTGGCCCTGAACAGTACGTTGAGGCGCAGGCTGCGCAACACAAATTGGTGCACTAGATCCATAACCCTGGGCAATTTGGAAGTCTGTGCATTTACAATGTGGACCACAGCTGCATTGTCACACCAGAAATGCACGACCGAGTTGGACCACTCCCGGCCCCATAGCATCAAAGCACCCAGGATAGGGAAAAATTCCAGATATGTGAGATCACGCAGGTGACCTGTGCCTGCCCAGGCCGGTGGCCACCCACCATAGGCCCACTTCCCATTGAAGTACATCCCATAACCCAGGGATCCCGAGGCATCAGACTGAATCTGAAATTGAGGGGAAGCCAGGAGGTCATGCCTCCAATTGAACTCCCTCAGGAACTGTAACCAGACAAGCATGTCTGCCCTGATACCCCAGGTAAGCCTAACCCTATGGTGAGGCCTGGATAATCCTGCCATAGCGCCGCACAAGCGCCGGGCAAAAGCCCTGCCCGGTGCGACCACTCTGCAGGCGAAATTAAGGTGACCATGCAGCACCTGCAGTTCCCTCAGTGATGCCTTGCGCTTGGCCAACAAGTCCGAGATAAGGGCCACTATCCTTGACACCTTATCCCGCGGTAACCTAGACGCCTGCACTATCGTGTCAATCTCCACCCCCAGGAAGACTAGCTGTGTAGATGGGCCCTCGGTCTTTTCGGGCGCTAAAGGGACACCGAGTTCCTCCATTAGCGTCTGAAATGTGTTGAGGAGACGTGTACACGTGTCCCAGCCCCATTCACCCCCGAATAAAAAGTCATCCAGGTAATGGGCTACAGACCGGGACCCTGACCTGCGGACGAAAGCCCACTCTAGGAAGGTACTGAAACGCTCGAAAGCCGAGCATGATATGGAACAGCCAAAAGGCATGGCCTTATCAAAATAATATCCGCCCCGAAATTTGAAACCCAGCAATTCAAAGTCGCCCGGGTGCACTGGCAAGAGGCGAAAAGCCGACTTAATGTCGCACTTAGCCAGCAGCGCACCCGGGCCACATGAGCGCACCATGCGCAGCGCGTGGTCAAAAGATGTATACCTGACTGAGCAAAGGTCGTCAGGGATACCATCGTTGACCGATCGGCCGGCTGGGTAGGACAAGTGATGGATAAGGCGAAACTCGCCTGGTGACTTCTTGGGAACCAATCCCAGGGGCGATACCTTGAGGTTAGTGAATGGGGGTGCAGGGAAAGGGCCAGCAACCCTGCCCGCATCGACCTCCTTATTGATGCTGGCGGCAGCCACCTCCTCCCTCCCCCTAAGGGACAAAAGGTTGGGGGCATCCTGAGGGGACCTATCACCCATGAAAGGAATACGGAACCCCTGTCTAAAGCCCTGAAGGAGATAATCTGCATCCTCCCCCTTCGGGTACAATGCAAGCCAACGCTCCAGCATGTCCACATTAATTGGGGAGGGAGCCTTTCGGTGAACCAGCTCCATCTGCGGCAGTCTTGCCAGCCCCCTGTCCGCCCCTCCCTCTGCCCCGCGTCCCTCCAGGCCTGGGACAGGCAGAGGCTGCATGGGGGCCCGCACAGGTGGGACACTCATGTCTGTACTTGCAATTCTTCTTATTGCATGAACCATTAGACGAGAAAGTCCAGCACAGCAGGCGGGCTGGAACCCCCTGCCCCGCCACTTGGTGGGGAACCTGTGCTGGAGCCACTCGCTGGACCGCATGTCCACAATGGTATCTTTCCCCTGGCGCGGGGCACGTGGGCGTGATATACAGAAGCCAAAGCCTCTGGCATGGCTCATCCCACCTCATCTCAGGGTGCAGGGGAATTCGCATACGGAATTCCTCGTCATAAGCCAACCACGACGGGTCCGGAAAATCAACCATCGCCCGATAGATATTGTCCAAATACTGGACCATCGGAATTGCCAGATCCGGCCGGGCCCTCAGGTACACCGCCATGTAGATGAGGTAAGCCGGCAGCCAGTTGGCCCACGTTCGTGGTGGCTTGCGACGACGTGCCTGTTCCTTATCCTTCTCATCCTGCCCCTCCCTCTCTTCCTTGGTGGGCTCCCTGTTTAGGAGTGAGAAGATATCAACATACTCCCCTCGCCATATTTTCTCTCTGGTGGCCTGTGCCAAGTGGTCACCCAGTGGCAAGGAATAGCCCGCTGTCGGCAAGGCCGAGACAGGCACAGCAGAAACTGCGGGCATCTGGAAAGGGGCTTGGACTAGCCCAGCCACCCCCAAAACATTCCCCACAGGGTAGGAAACGCTCCCCACCCCGGGGCCCTGGGTGGTGGTTGACGTCGCCTGGTGGTGCGTCAGCGGCTGTACCGCCGCACCACCCATGCGAGGCCAAGGCCATTGGAAAGCCCCCCCCCCAACGTAGCCACATGTGTAGGTGCACTAGTTTGTACCGCATACTCACATGCTGCACCCCCGCGGGCCGCCCCCGCCGGGGGTTCCGGCCCACTGGGGGCGTCGGAGCTCACGACTGCCGTAGAGCTCGCCATCAGGGCCTGACCCGCGCTGGCCTGTTGGTTGGGGAGCTGCGAGGCAGTGGCCGAAGTCGCGCCACGGGCCTCAAGCTGCTCAACCCGTCCCGTCACCTGCTGCTGCCCAGCAGACGACGCATCAAAGTGCACCCCAAAAGGTGCCCCGGCGTGGCTGGCCCGAGCAAGGGAAGCCTCGAGTGCCGCCACGTGGGCCAGTAAGGCCTCCACACTGGCGTGGGGCCACGGGCCAGCCGGCCCACCCGTTACGGGCGTGGGTACAGGTCCTTGCACCCCGGGGCCCGAATATGGCCATGACCCCCACCCAGGCCCAGCAGGGCCGGCGTAGGCACCTGCCAAGGGAGGGGACCACACCACCCCCCAAGGCTGGAAGGCCCTGGAGTGAGCTGCGCCCCGATAGAGGGAGGCCCAGTAGAGTGAGCACCAGGAGCGGCGTCCGCCGCTTGCGGGCCGCAGGCCGCAGCCCAAGCTGGACCCCTGCTCGGGTCCCCGGCCTCCGGCCAGGGGGTAATAGACCCCATCCCACCGGTCCCGGTGGGAGCCGGCAAAGGCGGCTGGTGGGAAGGCGCAGCCGCGGTCCTCCGACCCGGATTGCGCCTCCGAACCGCCCGAGCCGCGCTCGCAGCCGCCTTCTTCTTCGAAGGCATCTCAGTCGGACCTAAGGGAAGCCGAAAAGAGGAAGGTCAGCAGCCAAAAGGCTTCCCGCTCAAGGTAAAAGCGACGGAGTAAGAGGAAAAACTTCTCCGCTCCGTCGCTTCGCAACATGGCAGCTCGGCTGCCTCGTGGCTACCCCTTTTATAAGGGAGCTGGCCACGCCCCTAACTACCCGGATGCCTTCGTCCTGTGGGGGGGCTCCCGCAAAGAGCGCGGCGGCCATTTTGGCGCCGCGCTTGCATTATCTTGAGTATCACCTTGCTAGCGTGTGGGATGAGTGCAATTGTTCAATAATTTGAGCATTCTTTAGCATTACCCTTTTTTGGGATTGGAACGTATACTGATCCCTATTTATCTACTTGCAATTTCTTGCATGCAATCAGTTTGGTTGGCAGGAGCTGAGACAGATGATGCACGTTCATTCCGTCATGCAATACCCGGGTCTTGAACTGGTGACTTGCTGACCTTCCAACTAACAAGGCGAGCTTCTTAACCACCGAGGCACCGTAGTCCTGAAACATTAATTAAAACAATCCACTGGAGGGAGCCATGTATTTGGCTGTGTATAAAGCTCTGGCATTTGGAGGAAATATTATATAAGAGAGTTCAGAGAAAGTGTATCTGAGCATCTGGTTAAATAAATAAATGAAGGCAAGGATAGTAAGAAATAGCATCCTTAAAATACATGAGGTAGGTAGTGACTCATTCACATTCTAAGGCAAGAATATGATTTCTGGAATAGATAGCTTCTCCTGTAAAGGGATAGTAAAACAGGACACTTTTCAGCATCTGAGCCTTTACAAGCAAGCCATCTTGACAGATGCTGCAGATAACCAATTTCCTGCTGCCAAGATGTGCATTAGGCATAATATACACTCTTGTACATGCAGACATTAAGAGCAAACATTGTTAAGAAACCTTTAAGAAGTGGGTACCAGCCCTCTTTTAATCGCTTCATATTTAGGGGTGGGAGTTTAAAAACAAAAACACAAATTGAGTTCTTGCTTCTATACTTCTACTTGTATAACATATAAAGGAGGACATTAGTGCAACAGAGCTTGTGTCACATCGGGGGGGGGGGGGGGCAGAAATGGAGACCACTTCTCCATTTTGAAGCAAACTTTCCTAGCTCCATTTTGAAGCAAGCAATCAGTGGTCCCAGCGTGGGATCCACACCCCATGGGGTGACTTCAATTCCTAGAAGCCTACATCAGTACATTGGCTGATCATTGCTTTGGGGAATTGACTTAGGCTTCTGGGAGTTGAAGTCCAAAAACCCAAAGGTTGGGAAACACTGGTGTAGATGGAGCATCAACTTTCAAGAATAGCAGTCAAATCAGGAGGGATTCCAGCTTTAGATCTAGTTCATCGTAGTACATATGACTACTGCTCTTGACAGAAGGTGAAAACTACAATATGTCTCCTTCGGAGGAGAGAAGTGAAGGCCAATTCACTCCTGTATCTTAAGTTATGAATCATCTAAAATAAGTGTGCATCACATGTTAGTCCAGCAGCCTAAATGCTGCCCCTAACATCCCTGGGACCCTGTCCCAGTAACCCCCCACGCACACACCTTCACTATTTCAAAAAACAGAGTTCAAAAAGCACCTTTGTGCCTCATACACAATGAGCAGCTTTGCTATGTTATGAGAGATGCTCAACATTCCTCAGGACCTTGCACAACCCAAAATTGGTTGTTTGGAAATATGGCCACCAGAGGGCAGAAGGGGAGGTTCATCATTTTGTGCCTGAAGGCTTATACATCCTTTAATGTTAGTTGTAGCCCATTCCACATTGAAGGGTTACATTTTAAAATCAACTGAGAGGTCAAGGTAAATGTAACATTATCCACTCCCCACTTCCACCGACAGCATGAGGTTGTAGAGATAAAGCCCCAGTTCTTTTTCTGGGACAAAATCCTTTCCTAATTACAGAGATTCAGGACTATAATGTGATCCGGTTCAGTCTGAAAATGAGTGGAGCTTCTAAAATATTAAAGTGAAGCTACAGGGGGAAAAATCTGCAGAGGTTTTTCTTAAAAAGTTAAATGTAACATTTTCAAAAAAGAAAGCTTGAAAATCCAGAGAGGTTTTTTTAAAGATCGGGAAATACCCCCACAAAACCCATTACTTTAAATCAGTGGTGCCCAAACATTTCATGCTGTGGGCCAGTCAAGGGGTTCAGTGGGCTGGTCACATGGTTCTTCCCACCAGAAGTGGAAGTAAAATGCACCTTGCAATCTGTTTTGCAACAGGATGAGATAGATTTTAGGCTGCTATTTTCTCTGCTTAAAGCAGAGGTGCCCAAACTACGGTCATGGGGTGGATCCGGCCACCAACACCAATTCATCTGGCCCATATTGCCCTCATCACTCCCGGAAGCAGAAATAAAACATGCCCTACTTCCACTTCCGAAAGCAATTAGGGTGGTGCGAGTCAGATGAATTGGCATCAGGGGGCTGGATCTGACCCATGGGCCGTAGTTTGGGCACCCCTGGTCTAAATTCTGTGGTGCTTTGTTTCCCTCCACAAGCTTAAGCTTTGGTGAGATGCAGGCTGTCATGGGGGACTCCTATCATCACCCTCCTGACTGCAAAAGTTACTTTATAGAAATCTGATTCAAGTTTTCTGGCAGGACTATCTGCAGCACTGTTGAAAGCTCACGGAGAGTATGAGCAATGAGTGGCAATTGTGATTTTGGATCCTTTTGCACTGGATGCTACCTCTGGAGGGTTCACCCAGAAAAATAGAAGTTCATGACACAGAGAACTTTCCTAGTTCTAGGCAACTTGGGAGTAAGGACTGGACTTTGTTCCTCAGCACATATTTTCCTGGATGCAGCCCCAAAAGGCAACCAGTGGGTGAATTAATGGAGATGGTGGATCTCTACCCATTTCCAAGAAAGCTGCATTTCAAGGTTGAGGGGGTGGGGGTGGGAAGCTTATGAGAAGCAACTAGTAAAGGTAAAGGTCTCCTTTGCTCGAAAGCCAGTTGTATCTGACTCTAGGGTGCAGTGCTCATCTCTGTGTACAGCCAAAGAGCCAGCGCTGTCTGCATCTGCAAACATTTCTGTGGTCATGTGGCAGGCATTACTAGATGCCAAAGCACATGGAACACTGTTACCTTTCCTGCCAAAGCAGCACCTATTTCTCTACTTGCAATTTCTTCCTTTTGAACCAGTGATGCGCTGCTCCCGGTGCCCACAGGTTCACAGGCACCAGTAGCGGAAATTCCCCCAGGCCATGCCCACTTAGCTGTCCATGCCCACTTCCCTACCCCAGGCCATGGTATGGCCAGCCAAGTGGGCATGACCCACAGAGTTAGCCACGCCCAGGGTGGGGGTAGTAAATTTTTTTTGCAGCGCAGCACTGTTTTGAACTGCTAGGTCAGCAGGGGCTGGGATGGTTGATGGGAGCTCATTCCATTGCGCGGCACTCGGGTCTTAAACTACTGACCTGCCAACTTTCCAGTCATCAAGTTCAGCATCTTAATCACTAAGCCACCACAATCCCTAATAGGGAAGCAACTACCATTTCCCTAAACAAAGCTGAAAGGCAACATCTTTGCAGCAATGGATTTTAATGCTGGTTACTGGGGATTTCTTTATCCCCCCCCCAAAAAAAACACAACAAAAAACAACAACAACCCACCCAGCACTTTCTAAGAGCGATGCTTACCTTTCAGTGTAGTTTAGCTGAATTTGTTAACTTACTTGATTTTGTCTTGCAGTGATGAAGATGAGCTAAGAAAGTCATTGTCAGAACTGGTGGATGATAACGCTGGTGCCGGTGCCAAGAAAATGACAAGGATTGTAGATGGCAGCAACCCTTTCTTGGATGTCCACCAGGCCCAGAATGCCATTACCTACAAGCATGGTGTCCTCACCCGGAAGACACATGCTGACATGGATGGGAAGAGAAGTAGGTCCAGGAGTGGGGCATGGGAGAAGGCATGGTGGAGGGGCAGAAAGGCTTTTGAAATTAGGGTCCCTCACCAATGATGCATTTATCACTACACATCAAGGTGGAAGATAGCCTTTCTTTTTAAATTTCCTTTTACCATCTTTTTTTAATGTTTGCATGAGAACTGCTTTCTTAGCTTTCTCCCACAGTACACCAGTAACTTTTAGATTACACCACACAGTTGGTTCTTTTTTGTTGTGTACAGGCATCATCCCAGATACCTGTACACACTCAAGCAGTGATGGTGAACCTTTTAGAGACCAAGTACCCAAACTGCAACCCAAAACCCACTTATTTATCTCAAAGTGCCAACACAGCAACAGGGGAGGAAGGAAACACTCCCATTGGGCTGGTGGGCACAGGGGTGGGGCAAACTCTGTGCTGGAGGGAGGAAGCACTCCCATTGGGTGCTGGGCAGAGGGGCAGGGCAAACTCTGTGCTGGAGGGAGGGAGGAAGCACTCCCATTGAGTGCTGGGCAGAGGGGCGGGGCAAACTCTGTGCTGGAGGGAGGGAGGAAGCGCTCCCATTGGGTGCTGGGCAGAGGGACAGGATAAACTCTGTACTGGGGTGACTGCACAGGTGCCCACAGGGAGGGCTCCAAGTGCCACCTCTGGCACACATGCCATAGGTTTGCCATCACTGGTATAGAGGTTATCTAACATTCATTGGAGTGCAAAAGGTTAAACAAGAACAAAGCAGCCATCACAGCAAAACAGGGCCCCTGTTTCAGACTTGGAGACTAGAGAGCTCCCATCCTTCTTGTAGACCCGACCCAAAAGTGATCCGTAAAAGGACAGTAATACCTGTTTAAAGAATTGGCTTCCCTCTTTTTTTTTTTTTTGTCCTTTCCCCCATGTTTTGGATTTCAACTCCCAGAAGCCTCAGACAGCCTGGCACATGGTTAAGGGAATCAAGGAGTTCAAGTCTAAAGCATCTGATAGGCCATAGGTTGAGACACACTGACACAGATCACAAATACAACAGGAACATTGCCCTACCTCTCTCTTGACCAGGCAATGTCTAAGTTACATGATCCTTCCATTTCATATCACTATGAATCCTAAATAGCAAAGGAATTGTGAGGGAAGAAACTGTGGGCAAGGAGTTTCTACCTCACTACTGAAAATAAGTGTTTATCATGGAGAGTCTACTACTAGATTAAAGGGGTTACCTCTTAGATAAGGTGCCTAGGGCAAGTGTTCTTTAATTTGTCCCGCCTCCCCATGTTAGTTCAAGAATAAAATAATCTTACCACATTTTAATTCCTGAGGATTTGGAACACGATGGGTCAGCAGGCAAGGATTTAGTATTTGACTTCTGCCTTACTTAGTTTTGACAGTAATGAGAATAACAATGAGATTTAAGAGAGTTGAAAGGTTACATCCTACTTTGACGCAAATAGCCATCTGCATGTTTTAGCAGTGCATACCATAGGGAGCAAGCACCATGTTAATTCTTCCTGCCTCATCAACTATGTTCTTCATTAACTCTGCAGCATTCACTGTCTTTCCATTCCTCTCCTTCTCTTATCATGAATCATGAGGAGGAATGGCCTCTCATCATATAAAGGTAAAGGTTCCCTTGCTCGAAAGCCCGTCGCATCCGACTCTAGGGTCAGTGCTCATCTCTGTTTCAAAGCCGAAGAACCAGCATTGTCTGCTTCTGCAGACATTTCCATAGTCATGTGGCAGGCATGACTAGTGCACGGAGTGCTATTACCTTCCCACCAAAGTGGTCCCTATTTATCTACTTGCAATTTCTTGTTTTCGAACTGCTAGGTTGGCAGGAGCTAGGACAAAGACAGGAGCTCATTCCGTCCTGCAGTATTCGGTAATCGAACTGTTGACCTTCTGCCTCCCAGTCAGTGTCTTAGCCACATGTATTTGCATGAAGGTACAGTACTGATTACAGCAATTCCTCCACTCTTTTCTGATTGAATATATTCCCATTTTTTTAAAAAATGGTTTAAAATTTGCCCTCATCCATAGATATGTTGGAAAGTGGTGGAATGCATTGCTTTCGTGAGAAGACAACATGATGCAGAAGACTAAACTTCAGTGCCTCTCACACACCCTGAAACTTTGTCCTAACTCTCTAACCTTCACATGCAAAGATATGTGGAAAGCAGAGGAGCTGCGCTGTGAGCCGCTTCACTTTATCCCTTTCTCCCTTTCTTACTATCTAATTCACAGATTATTTTACAAATAAAGTTGCTATAGGTGTCTCCCATAACTTGGAAATAATTTGTTAAATATTAATTCTTTCCACCTAGTTTGCTGAAATTTTCAATAATTATTTTAAAAGCTGATGTTTAAATTGTTAAATGGCAGGGAGTTTAATAGTAACTACATTTTTAAGAATAGTAGCCATGTTAGTCTGTGGTTCAAGCATATCAGAAAACAAAAACAAAAAGTAATAAAACAAAAACACTGCAGCACTTTAAGGACTAACTGCTCTATTTTTACTGTTAGCTTTCGTGGATCAAGTCCATTTCTTCACACAAAGGAGTAAAACTTCCAGGCATGGTTTATATACAGGTGAAACTCGGAAAATTAGAATATCGTGCAAATGTTCATTCATTTCACTTAAAAGGTGAAACAAATATATGAGATAGACTCACTACATGCAAAGAAAGAGATGTTATATCTTTATTCATTATAATTGTGATGATCACGGTGTACAGTGTACATGAGATTATGTGATGATTATGGGGTACATGAGATTGGGGGGTTGGGGTTTTCATAAGCTGTAAGCCATAAGCATCAATATTATAACAAAGTAAGGCTTGAACTATCTCGCTTTGCATGTAATGAGTCTATCTCATATATTTGTTTCACCTTTTAAGTTGCATTACAGGACCAAATGAACATTTGCACAATTTTCTAATTTTCTGAGTTTCACCTGTATACCAGATGCAGGGGTCAAGATGTCACAAGGCAAAAGGATCTGCTTTATTACGCTTTACCTCATTGCTTTGTGATCCTTTTGCCTTGTGACATCTTGACCCCAGCATCTGGTATATATAAACAATGCCTGGAAGTTTTACTCCTTTATGTGAAGAAGTGGACTTAATCCACGAAAGCTAACAGTAAAAATATAGCAGGTAGTCTTTAAAGTGCTGCAGTGTTTTTGATTTATTGTTTTTTGTTTTTGTTTTCTGATATACATTTTTAAGAGACTGCAGTGGCTTAGTGGTTAAGACACTGAACTAGAGGACTGGAAGGTCAGCAAGTCAGTAGTTGGAGACCCTAGTGCTGCATGAAGGAACGAGCTCCCATCGTCTGTCCCAGCTCCTGCCAACCAAGTAGTTCAAAAGCAAGAAATTGCAAGTAGATAAATAGGTAGCACTTCGGTGGGTAGGTAAACAGCGTTCAGTGTCTAATCATGCCTGACACATAACGGCGCTGGCTCTTTGGCTATAGATGCAGAAGAGCACTAAATCTTAGAGTTGGATACGACTGACTTTCGGGCAAAGGCATCCTTTACCTAACTATAATTTACTCTGTAAGTTTGGGGCAGTTTTGGAAGATGGGGGCAATTATAAATCATTTGCATTTTTAAAAAATAATAATTGTTATCACATTATTAAAGTGTAATGATCAAAATCCTCTTGTGTAATGTTACACTTGCTCAAGCTGATGATACCATCAGTTGCTGACTTTTATTGGTTATTAAAAGTTTCTTGTTCCACCCAAACTAAGTATCCAAGGTAACCTAGGGAATCTCTTTTGACCTGATGAAGCCTTTGAAAGCCTTAGAATGGGTTGTTGTTGTTGTTGTTGTTCAGTCACACCCTTTGTGACACCATGGACCACCGGATGCCAGGCTCCTCTGTCATCTGCCATTCTCTGTAGCCTACCCAGATCTACGCACACTGTTTCAACAATGCCATCTAACCATCTCATCCTCTGCTGCCCCCTTCTCTTTTTGCCTTCCATCATTCCTAGTATCAGGGCCTTCTCAATTGAGTCCTCTCTTCTCATTTGGTGTCCAAAGTATTTGAGCTTCAGCTCCAGGATGGGGGGGGGGCTTTAATGCCCCAAAATTGCTGCCAATGGTTGCAGTCCCAATAATGAGACCAGCCATGATGATTTTCAGATATTAAAGGCTCCCCTACATACCAAGGCTCCCGAAGGCTTCCCCAGGTCAAACAAAAGCCTGAGGGAGCTTCAGAACCCAGGGAAGCATGAAACATAATGACCAATAAAAGCCTCCAGTTGATGTCATTAGCTTGCATCGCCATAACTTTACACAAGAGGATTTTGGCCATTGTAACAGATTAATTGTATACATTGTAGTAAAATGATTAATGACTCATTTTAAAAAATCTAGTCTTAATAATTTTAGCATCCCTTTTGAGTTTGGCCTCCTCTTGTGAAATCTCATACTAAGCTGGTAATCAAGAGAAAACAAATGTTTACCTACATGTCTTTCAGCTCCCAGAGGACGAAGAGGGTGGAAGAAATTTTATGCTGTGCTGAAAGGAACCATCCTGTATTTGCAAAAGGTAAAGACGGCTGGCCACACCATTTGACAATGCTGCAGGGTTGTTCTTTATTCTCACAGACACAATCTCTCCCCAGTGCAAGGGTTTCTATGTAGAAATAAATATACAACTATCAAATGGTGGGAGCAGGGCTGCCATCGGGGGGGGGGGGGGAGGACCATCAGGACTCCCGTCCTGGGCCAGGAGATGATGGGGGCCCGGCAGTGCCGGGAAACCACTGCTCTGCACATGTGCAAACAAATGGTGCATGCACAGAAAACCACAGGGGCGTGGTGGCACCGGGAAACCACTGCTGTGTGCATACACAAACAAATGACACATGCGCAGGAAACTAGAGGGGCATGGCCAAAATGGGGAGGGAGAGACCACATACCGGGCCTGGAAATTTCTGATGCCGGCCCTGGGTGGGAGGCAAGCAACTAAGAAAGAGTGGTGCTATGCAGGCTTAAGCAGAGAAGCCCATCTAGCCAGCATTCTTGTTTTTGCCTCCCATAGTAGAAAGTCTGCTTTGGAAACTTCCAAGCAGGCCTTGAAAGCAACAGATTCCTTTCAGTTCTTCACTCTGTTGTGACGAGAAGAAATCTGAGAGGACAGACGTACGCATCCTGTATAAAAACATTTTGATGCTAACACATCCCTAACTACTTGATTAGCAAGCACCAAAGCAAGTGATTGCTCATTCGTAGAATAAAAGGTTCATTATCATCACAATTCTGTTATTAACTTTGCAAAACATGGCATCCTTTCTTTTCTCGATGCAACTGTTCTTGGACTTCAGTTACCAGAAGCCCAAGTCAGTAAACCTGCTAATCGGGGTTTCTGGGAATTGAAATCCAAGAACATCTGGAGAGCCAAGTTTGCTGACCCCTGATCTAACAAGATGGGTTCCTTCAGGACATATCAAACATGCCAACATACCACAACAAGATGCTACACAGTACATCATGTTTCTAATCATGTGACATAATCCTAAAATACAATGACATATGAAATATTCTCTTAGTAGAAACTTAGAGGAATCTCTGGTATTCCTGATATTTGAACTAAAATTTCCATTACCCTACAATGTATCTCATGGGAGTTGTCAGCTGCAATGTCTGGTGTTGCAGAGATTCCCATCCTGAAGAGATTCCCATCCTGAAGGAACCCATCTTGTTAGATCAGGAGTCAGCAAACTTGGCTCTCCAGATGTTCTTGGATTTCAATTCCCAGAAGCCCTGATTAGCAGGTTTACTGACTTGGCTTCTGGTAACTGAAGTCCAAGAACACTGCTGCAATGTCTGGTGTTGCAGAGATTCCCACCTTTGTACTATCTCCCTTTTTCATAGAAGGCAAATAAATTATTTGCTTCCATTGACCATGGGATCAAAGTCACTATTCTTTGACATTTGCCCATACCATCTGTATTACCTGTTGGCAGATGCCCCTTGAGTTTTCCCTTTCTCTTTTCATGCTTAATTTATTTTCTTCACTTGAGATGTGTGTTTGTCTTTTTAAGGAGAAACTAGATAAACATCTGCCAGATATAATTTTGGAAGCTAAGTAAATCCCTTTCAGCTTGATTATATCTTGAGTTATTATCCTTATCTCTCCTCTCTGTCACAGGATGAATACAAGCCTGACAAAGAACTTTCTGAAGTAGATTTAAAGAATGCCATTCGAATTCACCATGCCTTAGCCACAAAAGCCTCTGATTATAGTAAAAAATCTAATGTACTGAAGCTGAAGACAGCAGACTGGCGAGTATTCCTTTTTCAAGCCCCGTAAGTCCCTGAAAAGAACTAATTTTGATTTCTTTTCATTTTTCTTTTCCACCTACTGTATGATGAACAATCTTTTCACTATCAAGGTTACTGCAGCCCCATGATTAGTATAAATACTGTGTTACCTCATATCATTGTTAGAGACATTGGGGGAATAAGATATAACTCTTAGTTGCCATTACATCTCCTTGCATGCTACACTGTTCTACTACAGCAGTCAAGCATTTCTGGATCTATAAGCTTCCAAAATCTATACAACTTAGAGAATTCTACATAAGGCATCCTGAGTTCTGATCAGTATAGCTGCCTGCCTGCCAGTCTGCCAGCCAGCCTGCTTGCCTACCCATCCATTTAAATTGAAAAAGCTATACAGTGGTATGTCGTACAATGATTTTAATCCATTCCATGGGGCTCATTGTTGCACGAAAAAATTGCTATACAATACATACATCGTATAGCGAATTTCCCTATGGGATGCATCGTACAACAATTTTTTTCGCTAAGCATTTTTCCCCATTGAAAAATCATTGTACGATTTTTTTCCATAGGGAAAATTGTTATGCAGGATGCCATCCCCCCCCCCTCCAAAAAAACAACAACCCCTAATTGTTTTGTGATTTCATTGCTGTACAGGGCGATTGTTGTACGAGGTTCCACTGTATATATTTTTAAATGCTGGCTGGTTAGCTCAGTGAATTAGGTATCAGAGGTCAGGCATTGGATTCCTCACTGTGCCTCCCAGGAGGACAGCCAGCCTATATTGCATTGGACAGCTGCACAGTCCCAGGGCCCTATTCCATCCCCTTAAGAAGGGATGGTGAACTGCTTCTATGGACTCTTTACCTGAAAAACCCTGGTCCACATGATCAGTCAGAATCAACATGACAGTACATCATCATTAATTTTAAAAGTATTGAACACCATTTCCACTAAGTTCCCTCAGGGTTTCAGAATGATACAGTTGATATATTTGATTTACTAACTAAAGGAAAAGAATTGAATGTGATGGCAACATGATGTAGCTCCTACTTTCTGAAAATAACAGTTGTTGAATACAGAGGACAGAGTATTCCAAAGAGGACAGATTATACCAGGTAGTGTTCTCTTGGTTCAGGCCATGAGATGCTTGAGTGCCAAATCCACACATCTAATTCTCTCCTTTGTATCTAATGGTATTACTGTCCAATCACCAATACATTAGATAGGCTGCATAGTTCTGAATAGAGTATTTACTCACTGGTTGCTCATCGGTGTAGGATAAAAGAAATAAAATGAACAAAGTATAAATCCCAACAGTGCAACACATAATAAAAACAAAGCAAAACTACCAGCAAAATTGCTTGAAATTTCCAGGAGAGTGTAAACAGCATGCCTAAAATAAACAGATAGCTACTATATAAACACACCTATTAAAAGCCATAAGCTGTCAGAATGCTGAGTTTATAAACCTAATAATTCTCTTTTTTCCAATATTCTTGGAGCTGGTGGTATTTGTCTCAATCAGTTGCAAATTAAGCCATGAAGTTCTGAATTAAAGTGTCATGTTATGGATTGTTTCATTTTCTGATCATTATATGACCCCTAAAGTATAAAAAGAGATACGTTGCTCTTCTGCAGGACCTAGAAATGATTTTTTGTTTAATATAGTGGGCCCTGTCTCTAAGAAGTCTTAAAGGTGACTGTCTTCCTGGAATACAAAGAAGTAATGCAGCTCTTGAGTTCACAGGGTTGGAATCCAAGATTGCTGACTGGTGGTTTGAAGACAGCTTTACCCAAATATTCTCTAAAGATTTGGTGGGTGATGGGAAACTATTATAAAACGTTGCCAGGTGGCTTTTGTGAAACATCCAGAATTTGCTAACAATGGATACATTCCTTAATTAGTGTGCTGTAGTTAGAAGATATTGGAGGAAAATCCAGCACAAATGGAATGTGGGGAGAAATGGTATATGAAGAGATGAGGAAAACAATTTGGATTGATACAGATATACAGTCAGATACAAGAACATGGGGATGGGGAAAGAGAGCTACTGGATGAAAATAGGATTTACATCCCTACAACCTGATACTTTTCTTCCATTCTGTCCTCTATCTCATGTAACTGCCACCTTGAATACAGGTGGAAGCTGAAGTGTCTTGCCAAGATATTCCAATATCTTTGTTGTGTCAGCCATGTAAATAAGTATGGAAATTAAATACAGTTATCACTTAAATATGTGTATCCCAGTGATGCAGTCAAGGTCCTAACCAGTTGCCTGGAGGCGGTTAGGGTCTGGATGAGGAACAACGGACTACAGCTGAATCCTGGCAAGACTGAGTGGCTGAGGGTTAGGAGACCCGGTTTTCATAAGGAGTTATCACCGCTGGTTTGGGATGGGGCATGATTGCCCCAATCCAACCAGGTGTGCAACCTGGGGGTCCTCCTGGACTCACGGCTTCTGCTCCAGGAGCAGGTTATGGCTGTGGCCAGGAGGGCCTTCAGGCAAGTGCTTGTTATTTATTTATCAATTGCGCCCACTCCTGGACCAGGAGGCCTTGCTCACAGTCACCCATGCCCTGGTCACCTCCCATTTGGACTATTGTAATGCGCTCTACATGGGACTGCCCTTGATGACCATCCGGAGACTGCAGTTGGTCCAGAATGTGGAGGCCCATGTAGTGGTGGGGTGTAGTCATTTTGCCTGCACCTTGCCACTGCTGCGGGAGCTGCACTGGCTGCCTATATGTCTCCGGGTGCAATTCAAGGTGCTGGTTGTCAGCTTTAAAGCCCTTCATGGTAGCGGACCAGGATACCTCAGGCACTGTATCATCCCTAGGACATCAACCCATCCCACAAGAGCAAACCGAGAGGGCACCCATCAGGTACCATCTGTTGGGGAGGAAAGGGGCCTTCTCAGTCATAGCCCCCATACTATGGAACCTCCTCCCAGCAGAACTATGCCTCCAGGCCCAGTTGCTACCATTTAGGAAAGAACTGAAGATGTGGTTGGCAAATGGGTCTGGGGGCCGGGGATGTCAACAAGCTCCCCTTTCTGGCTTGTCTGAGGCTCTCCCCTCCTGTAATTAATTTTTAACATTAAGGTATGTCGTTTTTATATTTGTTTTTAGATAGTAATGGCACAGCGATGGGCAAATCTGCTATGTTCTTAAGGTTTTTAAAATTGTTTTATATTGGTTCTAACTTGTGTACACCGCCTTGAGTCCATCGAATTAGAGCGGTATATAAATCTATCTATTAAATTAAATTAAATATCCTGCTTTTTAGGTCCACAAATTATGGCTCTACTAGCCCAAAACTATTTCTGACCAATATCCAGAAGAAGACTTTGTTTCTTTTCCCAATCTGTAGAACTTCAGAAGGATTGCTTGCAAAGAAAAAGATAAAAGCATTAAGTATTTCCTATAAAAATTAAAGCATTCAACTTCTGTCTTTAACCATTTTTATCTGGCTATCCATCCATCGCACAGAAGCAAAGGAGAAATGCTATCCTGGATCCTGAGAATAAACCTGGTGGCTGCCATTTTCTCTGCCCCTGCATTTCCAGCTGCTATCTGCTCCATGAAAAAATTCTGCCGTCCTCTCTTGCCTTCTTCAACAACTAAGCTTTGTCAGGTAAAATTTCAGAGTGTTTCTGCATGATTCTGTCTGTTTGCAGGTAGCCGAAGAGCAGGAAGCCAGCTTTGTAACATTAGAATATGTTGTTTATTGGATTTATACCCCGCTCTACTCGACACAGGCCGACTCAGAGTGGCTTACAGCAAGTTAATACAAGTACAATAACAATATAATGATACAGAAAATAAATAGTCAATACGCTTACAATAGATTCCACAATAATAATACAATATCTCAGCACAACATGTCAGAATAACAATCAATATATCAAAAGGGTATATCCAACATGAAAATACAATGCAATGCAATACTGTACAAGTACAGTTCCAATATCACAAAAAGCAAAAAATACAATATAGCAAACACGGTGCAAAATACAATAGATACAAAATCCAGTAGATACAAAATACAATGAAAAACAACAGAATAACCGATGGCGCACTCCCTCTCCTGACGACAAATCCGCAGTAGCTGGGGATGCGCTTTGGGGTGAAACAGAGCCCAGGAAAAGCCTTGGACAAAGGGGAAATGGCTTCAGAGGTTCCTTATAGAGTGATGAAAATAGAAGAGCCTTCTATTTTCATAGCTCTATAGCAAAGAACTCCCTTCGAAGCCATTTCCTCTTTGTCCAAGGCTTTTCCAGGGCTCTGTTTCACCCCGAAGTGAACTTTCAGAGGTTCGCTATAGAGTGATGAAAATAGAAGAGGCTTCTATTTTCAATGCTCTATAGTGAAGAGCCCCCTTCAAAGCCATTTCCCCCCTCATCCAAGGCTTTTCCAGGGCTGTGTTTCACCCCAAACTCCGGAGTGGCTAGAGATGCACTTGGGGTGAAACTGAGCCCAGGAAAAGCCTTTGATGAAGGGGGAAATGGAGCCAGCCCCCTCTGAAGCCTCTTCTAGGAGGAGGAGGAGGTGGGCGGGGCCAGTCATTTTTACTACCGTTACGCGCATACTGGTGTGAACCTGCTGATGCCCACCATTGCCCCTGCCCTAGGCAAAGCAAAATGAATTCTTTTTCTATTAAGGTTGTCATGCTGCCTGGTCATCCCAGGTCACCCTGGACTAACCTCTTCCTCAATTCCATTTTCATCACAGCCAGGTTGAAGTTGTGTGTGATGTAATGAGCCACTCTGAGAATGTGCTCACATTTACACACACAAAGAGAGAGAGAGAGAGAGAATAAATAAGATCTGGTATGCTGCAGTGATGACATTCATAGGTGGTCGGGGAAAATCTCAGTGCTTATAAGTCTGGATGGTGCTCTGGAAGCTTCCTCCAGAGTGTGAGCCACTGGGACCAGAATTGCCCCATTTAAAGCAATGGCTGACTATTAAATGCATTTTTAAAACAGACACTGCAAAATGAACAGCAATAAAATTACTTTCTTGGAGCAGGGCATCCAGAATTCCTTAGTCAGGATGGCCATTAGCTGTTAGTTAGGAATTCTAGCAGTTATACTTCTTCTGCAACCTTGTTCCTAAGATACAACTTTAGGGGAAAATGCCACATTTGAAACCAGGTAAATGGCAACATATGTGTAAATTTATCCTGACATCTTTCTCTCTCCACATCACTTCTTCAGGAAGAACAGCTGAAGTCTCATGAAAATAAAATGAGGCAAATTGCAGATGATTTAACTGAGCATAAACTACATCCCATAGTAAAAGGCCTCAAGTCCAAGGAGGCTGAAGAATATCGTTTGAAAGAGCATTACTTAATATTTGAGGTAAGGCATCTTCCATCTTCTAGACAACTAATGATCTGTAGCTCAAAGGAAAGAATACTAACTTTTAGAGGCCAGTATCTACTTTAGAGTAATTTCCTTCCAACACTATGACTGAAATTCTCCTATACAGCTTCATGCCACACAAATCGGATATCATCATCCAATGAGCTGGATATTTAATTTAAATTAATGGAAAACTTCTTTTCCCCCCATTTTTCAGGTTCTGAGGATCCTTGGTTTTTCAGAACCAAGGTAGGGAGCCTTTACTAGCTAAAGATTGCTGCTGAATCATCCCACTCAGATTGGGACTGCTAAATGGATCTGTTTAGTGTTTGGGAATCAAGACAATGGAGACGGCTGTAAGCTAGCCTAACACATCTTTATTGCATAGAGTACAGTACGAACATGTGGTAATGGCGGACAAACAGCTCTTTTTATACGGTGGCTATCTAATTGAATCTGGCTCTTCGACAGGCATTGGCTGCTGTCCAGGTGACGTCATCCTTGGTCACGCCTTTCTTGTCCAGGTGAGGTGAGCGCGGGAATCTTTCCCGCGCGGCTGAAGGCATTTGAGTAATGTGAACCATGTGAGCTGGGCGCTCGCTATTGCCCCCGGTGGCCACTAGCTCGCGTCCTCATACAGAAGGTTACAGTGTTACCTGTACCCATTCGTGTGGTTACAAATACATTCAACACACTACATTCAGTACACAACATCCCTCCCCCCTAAGATGGGACAAAGTCCCTTAACCAAGCTGGTTTCCCGCATGTGCGTTTTGGCCGTGCGGCCGTTATGCTTGACTCGGCCATGCCCCCTCGTCTGTGTCCTCCTGGCTCTTGTCCTGCAATTGGAGAGGATGACTCGTTAGTGACTTGCCGCGGGCTTGCCGCCTTAGGATGGCCAGGAGAAGGGGGAGGAGGGGTTCCCGACGTGGATGTGGACAAACCGGGGGCACTAGGGGCTAAAGAAAAACCCCGCTCTTCGCTTGGACGGGTGGGGGAACACTCCAAACCCCCCCCCCCGGTTTGATAACTCAAAATCTAAATCAGGGGCAACAGTGGCAAACTCATTTCCCTCCTTCGAGGGGCTGGGTAGAACTACAGGGGCAAACTCGTTCCTCTCTCTCGAGGGACTGGATAGAGCTGGCGTATGAAAAGGATATGAGTTTGACCCTAAGCTTCCCCCCCCCCTGTTTGGGACTGTTGCCCTACGTTTTCTCCCCCTTGGTCTAAACGGGTGGAGGAGAACCCTAACGCTGAGCGTTGCTGATGATCCCCTCTGTCCGGCCCCCCAATCACTCGGTGCCTAAGTTGGTCAGCGTGCCTTCTCCAGAGGAGACCCGTGCTGGTCTCGACACAGAATGAGACTGGTCCTGTTTGATTAATGACTACCCCCGGCACCCATGCTGGCCCAGTGGTGGCGTAGTTTCTGCAATGAACAGGCTCTCCTATCTGGAAATTTTTGGTGGGGCTGTGCTCAATATTTCTTCCTCTATCCTCGACCCGGGTGGGATCCAATCTAGTTAATAGTGAGTGTAACTTCCTCTTCATGAGGAGTTCCGCGGGAGAGTATCCCGACGCCAATGGCGTCACTCGATATGCCAACAGAAACTGGCAGAGCTGCCGGTCCAGATCCCCGGGACCCATGCGCCGCAGCCCTTCCTTCATTGTGCGCACCAGACGTTCCGCCTGGCCATTTGTTGCAGGGTGAAATGGGGCTGAGGTAATGTGCCGAATGGCGTTGGACTCTAAGAACGCCTGGAACTCGGCTGACGTGAAACAACTTGCATTGTCACTAATTATGACATCAGGTATCCCGAACGTACATATCAGTTTGCGCAGCTGTTTTATGGTCCCCGCTGATGAGGTGTTGCGCATTGGAATTACCTCCAACCACTTGGAGTATGCGTCCACCACAAGTAGAAAAAATGAACCCCTGAATGGCCCTGCGAAGTCTATGTGGAGGCGGGACCACGGTCCCCTAGCTGTGTCCCATTCTCTGTGTGGAAGGCGGGACTCCTCAGGCCGAGAGCTCTGGCAACTTTCGCAGGTGTTCACCATGTGTTCAATGTCTGCGTCTAGCTGAGGCCACCAGAAGTAGCTTCTGGCCAGCGCCTTAGAGCGCACAATCCCTGGGTGGCTGACATGTAAAAGCCGTAGCACCCTTGCTCTTAATGCCTGTGGGACCACCACCCTCTCCCCCCACAACAGACACCCCCTTTCTGCGGACAACTCAACCCTCTTCCTGAAAAATGCCGCAAACTCGTCTGCGGGGGGAGCTGCGGGCCACCCCTTCTGTACCCAGGATCTCACAAGGGCTAACGTTTTATCCTTGGCCGTTTCGGCAGCAATTTCCTTGGGCAAAATGGGGGGTGCATCCAGGGCTTCAATGAGGAGGACTTGGCTATCCTGTTCTACCTCACACTTTGGGTCCCCCAGGTGGGGAAGAGGAGACCTTGAGAGGGCGTCCGCGTGGCTTATCTCTTTCCTGGGACGGTACTCTAACGCCCCCCTGTATGCATTCAGAAAAATCGCCCACCTAAGCATCCTGGGGGAGAGGATCTGTGGAGTGGGCTTGTCTGAGGTGAAGATACCCAACAGCGGCTTGTGATCGGTGACAATGGTGAATGGGCGACCATACAGAAAATCATGGAACTTCTTTGTGCCCGCAACAATGGCAAGAGCCTCCCTATCTGTTTGGGCGTAATTTCGTTCTGCCTTGGACAATGATCTCGAGTAGAATGCAACTGGGGCTTCTCGCCCCCCCTCTAGCACGTGGCACAGGACCGCCCCCACCCCCACGGGCGAGGCGTCGCAGACCAAGACTACCAGATTCTTTGGGTCGAAATGGGTTAGAATAGCCTCCGAGGAGAGGAGTTGCTTGAGTTCCCTGAAAGCCCGCTCCTGCTTCTCCCCCCACCGCCAAACCGCATCCTTCTTCAGCAGCCCATGCAGGGGCTCTGCAATCGTCGCTTTCCTGGGCAGGAAGGAATGGTAAAAATTCAGCAGCCCCAGGAAAGACTGCAGCTCCGGTTTTGCGGTGGGGCGAGGAGCGTTTCGAATGGCTGAGACTTTAGACTCAGCGGGTTTCACCCCCTCAGAAGTTATGCGGAACCCCAGAAACTCCACCTCCCTGGCCAGAAACACACATTTGTCCCTCCGCAGCCTCAACCCCGCGGATTCGAAGGCTGTGAGGACCTTATCTAGTCTCTGGGCCAGTTCTGCTTCGCTCTCCCCAGATATCAATATATCATCGAAAAATGGCAAGACCCCCGGTAATTTCTTTAACAAACGTTCCACAAGAGACTGAAACAACCCCGGCGCCGAGTTCACGCCAAACTGTAGGCGCGTCACCTTGAATGCCCCCTTGTGAGTTACAATGGTCTGTGCAGCAGCTGTGGCTGGGGTTACTGGAAGCTGCTGGTACGCCTGCGCCAGATCTAGTTTAGCAAAAACTTTTCCCCCATGTAAAGTGGCCAGTAGATGGCTAACTACCGGCACCGGATAGGCATTAGGGCGGATCGCCTTGTTAACTGTACACTTGTAGTCAGCGCAAATTCGTACTTCCCCATTTACTTTCAATACTGTAACAATAGGAGTCTCCCACTCTGCAGAGTCCACCGGCACTAAAATCCCTTGCCCCACTAATTTGTCCAGTTCCGCCTCAATTTTGTCCTTGAGGGCGAATGGAACCCAACGTGGTTTTAGTCTCATTGGGCGGACCTCCGGGTCCAGGTCGAAGGAAACTGGGGGCCCCTTGTACTTCCCCAGTCCCTTCTTGAACACCTCTGCGTGTGCATCACACACTGCCTGAATCTCATTCCCCCCGATGGCATGGACGCCGCCTATGAAGATGTCCAGGGGTTTGAACCATTGTGTCCCCAAGAGATTACACCCCCCATTTTTTAGAACTACCAGGGGGAGTTTCCTTCGGAGTCCCTTGTACCGTGTCTCAAAGTCCCCAATCCCCAATACTGGAATCGCATTTCCCTGCACATCTTTTAAGTTCGCCCCCATCTCCTTGAGTTTGGGTCACTCCTTGGGGGGAATCCGCAAAAATTCCTTATGGGAAATGAGGGAGTAAACAGACCCCGAGTCTATCTCCATCTTAACAGGGACCCCTTGCAACAGTACCTCAGCATAAAAACGTGGTTGCCCTAGAGGCACGCTGTGGACGGCCACGTCGTCTTCCGCGTGCACTCGCAGGCACACGTGGTCCCCCTCTGGGTCGTCGCCGCCATCACCGACTCTGCCGACGCCATCCCGGCTGCTCGAGGCGCGCTTACTCTCTTCCCGGCGTTGCTTGCAGACCCTGGCGATGTGGCCCTTCCGCCCACAGTTGTGGCACTCAGCTTTCCGGAATGGACATTTGCTCCTCTCGTGGGACGCTCCGCACCCATCGCAACGCCGCTCCCCCTTCCCCTTCTTCTCGCTCAGCCCTTTCCTGACCTTCCGGACCCCCTCATCTTCGCTGGAGACTGGGGTGGCAGAAACCTCTGAAGATGTGGGTGAGCGTGGGGCAGGGGTCGCCCTCCAGGCCGCCTGAACGGCGGATGCAGCTGCCTCGACTGGTGGGGGCTTTGCCTTGAGAAGCTTGTACCCGGCCCACGTGGATTCAGCTGCTAGAGCCTCTTGTAGTACCTCTTTGAAAGTGAGGTCGTGGCCTCGGTTCATGAGTTTCCTCTGGGTCTCCCCGTCTCTCATCCCGCAGAGCATCCTATCCCTTAGGGCCACGTCTAGAATTTCCCGCCATTCGCATGGGGTCGCCAAAACGCGGAGGGCCGCTGCATACTCGGATATTGACTCACCCGGCTTTTGGTCCCTCCTTGCGAAAATGGCCCTGGCAGAGAAGAAGGATACTTTGGGCTTGAAATGATTCCGCAGAACCCCCAGAATTTCCGTCACCGAAACCTGGTCCACCTCTCGTGGTGCCACCAGATCCATCAGTGCTTGCACGGCGTGGAACCCGAGCATCGTGATGAGAAGACCCTTCTTCTTCCCAGCGTCGGTGATGCCCGCATACGCCACCGTACTCTTGAAATGCATTTCAAACCAGTCCCATCGCTCGGGATGGGTCACGTCGAAAACTGGCTTCTGTGATATTGTCTTGTCCCCGTGGGAATCCATGATCCCACCTTCGTCGCCAATTTAGTGTTTGGGAATCAAGACAATGGAGACGGCTGTAAGCTAGCCTAACACATCTTTATTGCATAGAGTACAGTACGAACATGTGGTAATGGCGGACAAACAGCTCTTTTTATACGGTGGCTATCTAATTGAATCTGGCTCTTCGACAGGCATTGGCTGCTGTCCAGGTGACGTCATCCTTGGTCACGCCTTTCTTGTCCAGGTGAGGTGAGCGCGGGAATCTTTCCCGCGCGGCTGAAGGCATTTGAGTAATGTGAACCATGTGAGCTGGGCGCTCGCTATTGCCCCCGGTGGCCACTAGCTCGCGTCCTCATACAGAAGGTTACAGTGTTACCTGTACCCATTCGTGTGGTTACAAATACATTCAACACACTACATTCAGTACACAACAATCTGGTAGCAATTTTTTTTTACTATTAAAGCCTCTCCCCATTGAGTCCTAAGTAACTATTACAGTAAAACCCCAACTTACATATGCCTCGAGTTACATATAATTCGACTTACATAATGATTTTGTGATAAAACCATGTCCCGATTTACACGATTTCCTATGGGTTTGCTTCGAGTTACATAAAGATTCTTTTTCCTATGGGTTTGCTTTGAGTTACATAAAATTTTATTTCCCTATGGGTTTGGCTCAATTTACATAAAATTTCATTTTTTCCTATGGGTTTGCTTCAAGTTACATAAAAACCCGATTTAAGCAAAAGCCTATGGAACGGACTTTTTTTGTAAGTAGGGGTTTTACTGTATATGCAATTTGTTATTGCATTTCAATATTGTGTATCTAATGAGACTGACCTATGATCTTAATAATAAAGTCAGAGATCAAGCAAAAAGTGAATATGCTGCTCAAAAAAATAAAGGGAACACCTAAACAACACAATGTAACCCCAAGTCAATCACACTTTTGTGAAATCAAACTGTCCACCCTGGTAGCAACACCGATTGACATTCAATTCCACATGCTGTTGTCCAAATGGAAGAGACAACAGGTGGACATCAAAGGCAATTAGCAAGGCATCCCCAATAAAGGTGTGGTTCAGTGACCACAGACCACTTCTCAGTTCCTTTGCTTTCTGGCTGATGGTCTGGTCACAATTGAATGCTGGCGGTGCCTTCACTCTAGTGGTAGCATGAGATGGAGCCTACAACCCACACAAGTGGCTCAGGTAGTGCAGCTCTTCTGGGATGGCACATCAATGCGAGCTGTGGCATGAAGGTTTGCTGTGTTTGCCAGCGTTGTGTCCAGAGCATGGAGGTGCCACCAGGAGACAGGCCAGTACACCAGGAGACATGGAGGAGACCGTAGGAGGGCAACAACCCAGCAGCAGGACTGCTACCTCCGTCTTTGTGCAAGGAGGAACAGGTGGAGCACTGCCAGAGACCTGCAAAATGACTTCCAGCGGGCCACCGATGTGCATGTGTCTGCTCAAACTGTCAGGAACAGACTCCATGAGGGTGGTATGAGGGCCCAACGATCACAGGTGGGGGTTGTGCTCACAGCCCAACCAGGGCTGGATTTAAGCATAGGCTACATAGGCTGCAGCTTATGGGCACACACCACAAAGGGGCCCACACAACAAATGGGGACAGCACCCAAAAAAACCCAAAAATGAAGGCAGGCAAGAAAGAGGCTCAGGGGATTGGCTCAGGGGATTGGCTGATGCATTGCCCCGTGACAGAGGGGAGGAGCCACGTGCATGTGCCCCTCCCCCTCACCTTATTAAATTGCACTTACCTTTCAGCAAGGCTTGCGAGACCATTTTCAGCTTGAATTCACGCTCACGAAGCCTGAGCCAGTCATCTAAACTGAATCCGAATTGAGTTGGATCTCTGGGAAACTGAGGATGAAGAGGAAGACCTCAAATTCGCCTGCCTTTCTCACAACATTTACTACCCACCTAGTAGTTTCATTTCTAAGCATCGTCACTTCAAGCCAAAACAATAAAACCTGCTGAACTCTGAGCATCGAACACGAGAAGCAGCTCTGGAAACGTCACACATTTGGTGCAATTTGACGCTCCTGGGGGTTCCTGGAGCTGAACAGTGGCTAAAATTTGCACACACACACACACACACACACACACACACACACACACACACACACACACACACACACACACAAACACACACACACACACACACACACACACACACATACACGCAGCCCTAGCTTGCCCACCTCGATGTTAAGACTTCAGTCCTGTGAACTGATAGAAAGAGACCCCATCAGTACTGCCATTCTATACATATTTTCCTGGGAGTAAGTCCCATTGAGTTCCATAGGGCTTCCTTCTGATTTGGGATGGTTTATATTATATAGCATGGGACTGCGGTGGCTTAGTAGTTTGAGACCCGAGTGCTGCACAATGAAACGAGCTCCCATCTCTGTCCCAGCTCATACCAAACTAGCAGTTCTAAAGCAAGACATTTCAAGCAGATAAATAGGTATCGCTTTGGTGGGAAAGATAACAGCATTCAGTGCACTCCAGCATCTAGCCATGCCTGCCACGTGACCATGGAAACGTGTGCAGATGCAGACAGCGCTGGCTCTTTGGCTATAAACAAAGATGAGCACTGAACCTAGTCAGCTGTGAGGAAGACTTACCCATATAACAGTGGTTCTCAGCCTTGGGGGCCTTAGATGTTCTTGGACTACTGCTCCCAGAAATCATGGCCAGGATTCAAAAACATCTGGAGCCCCAAGGTTGGGAACTGCTGCTTTATAATATAGATAAAAATAAAGGTAAAGATATCCTTTGCTAGGGTTTGATATGTTATTTTTAAAACCATAATACTCATATTTGCACATTTAGAAACATAGACTTGAATCTCAACTTTGTATTATTTTTAATAATATAGTTGTTTGTAGCAATGTTAATAAATAATGTTAAATACCATTAAGATATATTGCCTTAATGATGTTCAGTTCTTTTCATTTTTATCATCTCATGAATTCATCAAATTCTAAATACTGTATAGGAATGTCATACGTAAATTTTCTATAATGTAATAGAAACTTTAAACGTTTATTTTTCAGTTTTTAATTGGATAATTGCTGAAAATGCAGTTTTTGTAGGTTAATTTTAGAAAAATACTTTCCCTGGTAGGGCCCGCACCACAGGTTCAGCCTAGGGGACCACAGATCCTAAATACGGCACTGAGGCCAACACCGCGAAAGACATTTGGCATTTGCCAGAGAACACCAAGATTGGCAGGTTCACTACTGGCACCCTGTGCTGTTCACAGATGGAAGCAGGTCCATGCTGAGCACATGTGACAGACGTGTCAGGGTCTGGAGACGCCATGGAGAATGTTATGCTGCCTGCAACATCCTCCAGCATGGCCGGTTTGGCGGTGGGTTAGTAATGGTGTGGGGTGGCATTTCCCTGGAGGGCCGCACAGCCCTCCATGTACTCGCCGGAGGTAGCCTGACTGCCATTAGGTACCGAGATGAGATCCTCAGACCCCTTGTGAGACCATATGCTGGTGTGGTTGGCCCTGGGTTCCTCCTAATGCATGACAATGCTAGACCTCATGTGGCTGGAGTGTGTCAGCAGTTCCTGCAAGACAAAGGCATTGATGTTATGGACTGGCCCGCCCATTCCCCAGACCTGAATCCGATTGAGCACATCTGGGACATCATGTCTCGCTCCATCCACCGACACCACATTGCACCACAGACTGTCCAGGAGTTGGGGGTTGCTTTAGTCCAGGTGTGGGAGGAGATCCCTCAGGAGACCATCTGCCACCTCATCAGGAGCATGCCCAGGCATTGTAGGGAGGTCATACAGGCACGTGGAGGCCACACACACTACTGAGCCTCAGTTTGACTTGATTTAAGGGCATTAAATCACAGTTGGATAAGCCTGTAGTGTTTTCTTCCACTGTCACTCTGAGTGTAACTCCAAATCCAAACCTCCATGGGTTGATGAATTTGATTCCCATTGTTACGTTTTGTGTGATTTTGTTGTTAGCACATTCGACTACAGTATGTGAACAACAATAGGAATACAGTATTTCAGTCATTAAGATCGCGGGATGCCTTATTTTTGTGTTCCCTTTATTTTTTTGAGCAGAATATATATTTAAACCTAAATAAGTTGTCTATAGTCACCATGTTTGAGCGTTACAAGAAAAAATCCAAATAATCTTTTCCTCCTATGGGAAACTAGAGATCTTTGGGAAATTTGGTATGGTATGATCTCTACTTCCTGAACTCATGTGGAATTCAGTAACTGCCCATTCATTATTTAGTGACCTTGTACTTTCCAAATGTTGCAGTGCTGTTCTTGGCTTTAAAGGGTAGCAGTGAGCATTTTGAGAGAGAAAAGTCTTAGAAATGCATATTTTAACAATAAATAAAAATTTTAATAGATATTTGTATGTAGATACTTTATCTAGCGATAAACTTTGTAGAAACTTTTATAAAACATAGTTAAATGTGGGAGTGGAACAGTATAGATCAGTGATGGTGAGCCTTGGCACTCCAGCTGTTCTTGGATTTCAATTCCCAAAAGCCCAAGTCCCTGTGAATCCACATGAATGGGTTTACTGTGTGCAGTAAACCCATTTGTATTGATTCACAGAGACTTGGGCTTCTGGGAATTGAAGTTCAAGAACAGCTGGAGTGCCAAGGTTCACCATCACTGGTATAGACTCATGAGTGAATAGTGCATTTGATGGTGCCAAGGTCCACCATCACAGATATAGACTCATCGTGAGTAAATAGTGCATTTGAAAAATACTTGGCCAGACATAGATTTGCTTATCTCAAGGAATGGTCAAAATTGTTGTCATACCCCCATTCCCTTCTGAGGCATGGGTAATTGGGATGTCCCTTAACTTTTCTATCAAACAAATTATTTTTATCCAAGCATGTTATTGTTATTTGACATAAAAATTGTTTTCTCTTAATGAGAAATGACCATTTGCTCTTTTTCAAAGTCAACACATCTTCCCCTTGTGTAACCATGATGGATTTTCTTTTACCACTCAAGTCTCACAAAGAGAAATTTCCAGCATTTTGCCTCTTATCTTTTCCTGTGGACAATCCTGACTCTCTTTCTCAAGCTTTTTGTTCGGGTTTTATTGTCCTCCCCAGAAAAGCCGCTATGAGACATACATCAACCTCCTGTGTGTGAAGATAAAGGTTGGGACAGATGACCTGGAAAAAATAGAAGCCAACCTCTTCACAATGGAGACAGAAGACAGTTCCTTGAGGAAGACGTATTCCAGCCCTTCTATAAGCCAAGGACAGTTGTCTGCTGTAACCAACCAAGTGGACAAGGCTGTTATAGAACACAGTCCTCCCAGCAACCAGTAAACACAGGTAGCCAGAAAGGGATCGCTGGTCCTCCTCAACTGGGACTTAGGAGCACAATTATTTCTTAGGTGTACATTGAGTATTGTGCAAATACATCAACAGGAAATTTAAAAAAGGACAAAGAGGCTTTAGTTTACACTGATTCCCTCCTGGTGCTTCACTGTTTCAGGACCACAAAACTGTCCATCCTCTTTAGGACCACTGTAGATGTTTCCTTACTGTGCTTGCAATAAAAGGGAAAGTTTCTTATAGAGGAGCCAGGCCGTTCTGTTGCCTGCTGCTTTTCCTTGTGAATGCCTGAATTTCCATCTGACAGTCCTACACTACCTTGATAATGGAGACTCTACCAAATATGCTCCTTATATGTTGAATTAGAGGACAGAGTTGCATCAATTTGGTAAGAGGCCATGCATCGCAATAACTGCATTACCTGCCCTATTGCCAAAACTTAGATACCGTCTTAAAACTCAATGTCATATATATATATATATATAACTTTGTAACAATAACATATCCCAAAACACAAGCTGGAAAGGGAAACAACTTTAATATACAGGGTTCTTAGCAGTGCTAAGTAATGTTTTTAAATTGTAGTAGCTTAAATAATCTTTCCCCATTCTCCATTTTGTAATAAAATCCCATCTGGCTTTGCTACAGTCCAGGTTCTGCTATTGCTACACATTGAACCATCATAAATAGCCAATTCAATACTATTTATCTCTCTTGTGCCCATTTCTTCTGCTTCTGCTTGCTGCCATTCAAGCAATCATAAGCTAAATTACAAGTGTGGGGAGGGTGGGGAATGGAGCTGCTGATCACAGATAGCTGTACATATTCTTAGCTGTTTGCATAAGTATACTCACTTAATGGGATGTTGTGCTTCTGTTAATTTTTTGGCTGTAATAGAAATGATTCCGCTGCATTTTCAAGACCTCCAGCACTTTATTTACCGGTTGATTCATCTTCATCTTCTTTTCTAGACATGTTCACAGTTAATCAAGTTCCAGTTTTAAAGGACCTTGTAGCTGCTAATTACAGTAATTTACAGTTTATATTTTTGCAGCTTTTTAAACTAAAAATAAAGAGATTTCTTTGGATTCTCACTGACTTTGAGGATTTATAAATAATTGTGTTTCCATGTTTCTTACCACTGAGAAGCTACCACCCTGTTTTGCCACCCCCCTTTTTTAATCTCTTCGGGTTTTTTTGTACAGTTTGATAGTTTTATTTGGAACAATGCACTAAGAATCATGTACAAATAAATGAACAATGACGAACCTGTTAATAAAGATGTTTAATTCAAAGCAATGCTTGGTGGGGGTTTTTGAATGCATTTAACAATTCATCAAAACCCATAGCTGTGTGTATTGAACCACCCAAAGTTGGTGAAGTCACAAACAGGATGTTCAAGCTAGGCTGTGGATCCTCAAACTCAGAACATATTCTTTAGATCCAGCATTCCTTTCAAGCCACCCACTATCCTACACTACTTCTTCCGTGTCTAGGCCAGACATGAAACTGCCAAAATGAAGGAACCTTTTGGTGAGTTCATTCTGTAGTTCCTTCCACCTGACCCAGTGTGAGAAAGATTAGCCTACGCTGTTGATACCTATAACTATGAGACTGGAGATAATCTATTTTATTTCAAGTTGTGGGTAAACTTCTGCTAACTGGGGAATATTCATTGCTCCCTGCTTTGTGCTTGTTGACACTACTTAGTGCCACCTGGGTACAGATCTTACTGGAATTTCTATCAACACCTATTCTTAATCCCCACTCTTCTTCAATAAATTCAATTCTCCGAAAACCTCTGGTTTATGAATGTAGGGCATTGTGCTTCTGCATACACAACTTAAAATGCCAGGAAATGGCAAAATATTGTTGCACAATATCATGCCCAAGTTGCCAACAGGAAAAAGGATGCAGCCTGAATGTTGACAACACCAATGGCAGCAGTCGAGATGGTATTATGTGAGGGGTACTATTTTCTATGTCAATGTAGACCACTTCCTGGCTTTTTAAAATGGAAGTTTAAGTGTACATACAATGCCTGACTACACACAAATTCCAAACAGAAACTAATGAGACCAGGTCCACTTTGTAAAATGCAGATTAGAAAGCTATGTTCCAATTCCCAAACCCTTTCCTTGGGTTAGGCATCCTGAGGAAGATAAGCTATATTGGACCAAAAGCTCTACGAACATGCTCTGTACATGTTTTCCAAAAGCTTCCCTCTCAGCTGAGAGTGACCAAGGATAAATCCATCCATGCTATTAAAAAAAAGTAGTGATGAAAGATGGGGGCGGGGGGTGATGGTTAAAGTCATTTGAAATGTGGTTTTGGAAGAGTGTCTTATAGAGACCATAAACAGCCAGAAAAGCAAAATCATAGGTACTCAGTCAAGTCAAGTCTGAACTCTCACTAGAGCAAAATTGAGTAAATTGGGGCTACCCTCCCATGCATGTATAATGAAAATACAGACTTGACCCAAAAAGCACCTACGCCCAGTGGTGGGATTCAGCAGGTTTGCCCCAGTTCACCAGAACCGATAGCAGAAATTCTGGCTGGCCCCACCAATCCAAGTTTTGAAATAACACAGGACTTTCCCCCTGGCCACGTCCATCATGCCACACTCACAGAGTAGGTAGTAAAAATTTGAATCCCACCGCTGCCTATGCCCTACTTTAGATCCTCTGACATACCTCTATGCCTGTGTTCCTTAGCTACATGAAGTACCAGATGTGCTCTGCCTGCCTGCCTGCTTGCTTTATTCCTCTTGGCTTCTGTTCCTATTCCAACCTCCAGCGTCTCCAAATGCTTCCCCAGCTACCTGCTTCCCAATTACTCTATAGTCACACCACTTGGCTCTGGCCACTTTTGCCATGGGAGAAATGTGTAGCCTCCCTCTTTTGGGAAAGCCAGGGAGAATGCTGGTGCATTAGAAAAGACTCTTACCAGATATCCTTCAGGCATTCACTTCCGCTTACCCAAATTCTGCTTACCAAAATTCTCAGGTTTCACAGGCAGCACTCATTCTTAACAGCCACATGCCAAGATTTATCTCACCCTCCCAGGTCTCACCTCTCCCAACATCAACTTTTCCTTCCAACCTGAGGGGGGGAAAGGTGCCCTTGCCTGCCTCAGTCAGCTGCAGGGTCTTCAAATGTCAGCTATCTTTTGACAAGCTCTTTTCCCCAGACTTTCTGGCTCCAAAGAACCTGGTGATCCCACCCCACCCAGATGGAAACCCCGGCAAGTCTTTGTTTTCTCTAGCTGCTAAGCCAGTGGGACAACAAGCCAATTATTCTGCTCCCCAGAGCATCAGGAGAGGTGCCATAATTGCAGGAACAAACCCTGGGCATCTCATTAGTTATGCCATGGATGGGAAGCAGATAAGGAGCAGCATGCAAATGCCTGCTAGCTGCTTTACAGGACACATGTCCCAGGGCACTGCCATTCTATGGTTTCATCAAGGTTCTCTGCCAAAATATCCTGAGCTGGAAAGAGGAGTTTGGCTTGCATTTGGAAAGAAAGCCTAAGTCCAGTGGTGGGATTCAAAAAAATTTACTACCTACTCTGTGGGCATGGTGTGGCCAGGGGGAAAGCCTTGTGTTGCACCTGAATTAGGACTACTTTATTTCAAAACTTGGATGGGTGGGGCCAGCCGGAATTTCTGCTACCAGTTCTGGCAAACTGGGGTGAACCTGCTGAATCCCACCACTGCCCGAGTCCCATCTTTTGCACTGACCAAGACAGAACAGCCTCTCGGAAGGGCATGAGGATGGGGAAGAGGCATGGGATTCTCTTCTCCTTCATTGCCCCTCAAGCCTAACATGAAACTTCTGATTATTTTCAGTCTACAAAGGCCAGTTCCTGCATCTAGTGTGTTTACAAATTTGGCTGGTGGCTTAGCGGTTAAGACGCTGAACTTGACAATCAGATCAGCAGACCCAAGTGCTGTATGACGCAGTGAGCTCCCATCATCTGTTCCAGCTCCTGCTAACCTAGCAGTTCAAAAGCAAGAAATTGCAAGTAGATAAATAGGCGCTGCTTTGGCGGGAAAGGTAACAGTGTTCTGTGTGCTTTGACATCTAGTTGTGCCTGCCACATGACCATGGAAACATTTGCAGATGCAGACAGCGCTGGCTCTTTGGCTGAAAACGGACAGGAGCACTGCATCCTAGATTCGGATGTGACTGGCTTTTGAGCAAGGAAAACTTTTACCTTTACCTAGGCTGTTTGAAATTTTGGGTTTCTCAGTGTCTAAGAAGCACCAGCACTAACAATGGGAAACTCCCTTTCAATTATTTTGGAATTTTTGGGTGCCCAATTGCACACTGTTTTTGAAAAACACCTCAGACTCCAATGTGTTCTGCAGCAACCCCACTGGCTGGGAGGTCTCTTGCTGGTGGCCTCTTTCTACGGGATCATCTACCTTTGTTAGTCCTCTATGTTTGTTTCTTGCCCCCTGCTTCCAAAACAGAAAGAAACCTTCTCTCTCTAACAGCCCTGCTTCTTAATGGCTCCCACTGTGGAACATTCTGGATGCTTTGCAGGTGGTGGGTGACTTCCCATTTTAGGGGGAAGTGATGAATGCAAGTACTGTAAGTAAACGGGAAAACATTGGCCATTCAGGACTTGGTTGCCAATGAGTATGCCAAGCTACTATGTATTTCAGAGGTCTGCTGAGTGAGACCCGAGGGGTAAATAATCTACTAAAACCATATATATGCCAGTGCAGGAATTCATAGCTGGAGCACCCTTGACAGAAGGTCATTTAGCCTCTCTTGAAAATCCTCCTACTGCACTCTGCGGTAGCCACTTGAGTGGCGTGTCTTTCTTATTTTCAAGTTAAAAATAGCCAAGAGATAAACTTACTCCACCCATTTTATGTAATTAAAGGTAAACAATAATGAATTATGTAATAATAATGCACCAATAGTGTGACAAAGTATTCATAGGCAAACAAAGAAAAAAGTATTCATTGTATCCAAGGTAATGCAATGGTAATGAGGCATCTGCCAGTGCTGGATGTTGAAAAGGTACTATTGAAAAATTATATTCCAAACTTTGCCACATTGCTAGTTAAGAGTATGCATACAAGCATTGAGAGGTTATTTGGACTCTGAGGACGTCAGTCCTTTGCTATCTGATGATATTCAGCAATACCTTCTTCATTGAATTCCAAGAGCATTGTTCCAATTCTAAATGAGTGTGATGCTGATGATCAGATATAAAACTCTGCCCGTTTTGTTTTCATGTTATCTCTTGAAATCCCATGAGCATTTGGATCCTGCACTTGTTCTGCATTGGTTAATGACCCCCTCCATTCTAGTACATGTTTGTGTATTTATGGTACTCATATTTATAGAAACAAAATACTCATTTTGTTTAACATATACATTTGCTCATTTTGTTTAACATATATACACCAAACCTCCACACTAAAAATCTAATTAGTTCCATGATGATGACATTTATTGTAAAGTGAGTTGTTTTAAGCAGAATCCAAGTTCCCCATAGACTCAGTGTTGAAATAGGCATAGGGTACTATTAAAATTGTCAGGAGATGGGAAGTTACAAGATGAAAAGTTGGAAATTGGGAAGCCCTGCACACATTTTGCCAATTGCCTATACATATTTGTGCATGTTTACTTGCATATAATTTGAAAAAGAAAACAAAAAAAATCAAACATGGGTGACTCCCACCTCATATGTGATGTTGGGAAACTTAAAGATATTTGCATGCTTTCATTAATAGTCGTGAAGACAAAAAAATTTTTTTTTGGAATAGTAGCCATATTAGTCTGTGTTTCAGGCATATCAGAGAATAAACAAAACAAAAACACTGTATCACTTTAAAGATTGTTATATTTCAATGTGAGCTTTCGTAGATCAAGTCCAGTCTGATGAAGTGGACTTGATCCACGAAAGCTCACATTGAAATATAACAGTTAATCTTTAAAGTGCTACAGCATTTTTGTATTTGTTTTGTTTATTCTCAGATATGCAATAGATTTTATGTTTATTAAGATATTAACAAGATAAGTTAATGCAGTTCTCTGGGGGTCTCATCCTTATATTGGCAATGGATTAGATGAGTGTGAACAAATGGAAGCTTAACCCAGAAAAGACTGAGATGTTCCTAATTAGCTGGAACACAGATCAGGGAACATGATTCAACCTGTGCTATTCCAACTCAGATACAAGTCTCTTCCTCAACCAGCTCCAAGTTTTTTCCATCCCTTCTAAAGGACAAAAATATTTCAGTGCTTCTGTATGTAGACAGCATTATCTCTCAGGTGGGAATGCAAAGGCTTGGGCATTTATTGCACCAGGGAACACCTCCATGTTAACAACACCAAAACCAAAAATGAAGTTCTTGAGAAAAGGAGAAAAAATATTGTCAGCAATTCAACAAGCAAATGCTTTAATCAATGCATATAAATATCTTGGAGTGACATTCCAAAGTTCAGGAAGTTGGTCAAATTACCAAGAATCTATAGCTCTGTCAGCTGCCATCTCTTCCAAAGCTATTTTTCTTGTGGACCAGGCAGGAAAATGATGACCCCTTTAATACAGGTTTGTTAGGATACATTACAGCTTCAGATGCTCTACTCCAGTATTGACTCTTGTGAGGAGGTTCACAGCACGATCGCTGTGGCTCATGGCACACCATGGTCATAAATCGTGGGTGATCATTCTCCTTACCTCATCTGTTTTTACCATAACTTAGAAGCCCCAGCTTGGGCCTCTAAGCATCACTCCAGGCCTTCTGGCCCTCCCTACCATGCCCAGGGATGGCACGCAGTCATTCAGCTAGCACGCAGCTTCTGACCAATCAGTAAGGTGAGCACGAGGCAGGCATGCTGATATTTAGCCAATTAAGTAACCTTATGCTATCGCAGGTAACCAATAAGGATATATTGCATACCCTTCTCTGGAATGTCTTTGTCCTGTTATTCCTAATAAACTCCGTCCGGGCTATCTTGCCCTATGCCTCTTCATGAATCAAGCCTCCGCTGTCTCCTTGATCCCAAAACACAACAGACTCTTTCAAATATCATAGTACTAGAATCTGTCCAACACATACAGAGAGTGCCAAAATGTATACATGTTTTAAGAAATGGGGAAAAAACTGTATTAAAATTGTAATACTTAAAATATACCTATAACAGAAGATGAAAACAAGTCATGTTTGACTTCTGCAATTACAAGAGGTGCTCAAAGTGGTTACCATCAGCATCCAGACAATTCTGATTATAGCAGAACTACTGATTCAGCAACATTGACCACAGTGTCCACTTGTATCACTGTGCATGTGGCCTCAATTCCTTCCTAAAGTATCGCCAGTGTAGCCGGTTTTCTACAGTACACCACATACTTTAAGATCCCCCCCCCCATAGGCAGAAGTCAAATGGTGTTAAGTCAGGAGTACTTAAGCCATTGTACTTCCACAGCATTCTCAAATTTCAAATACCATTTCAAAATGGTCTTGCACTCCTCGAATGACAACTGTGCATCCGCCATTTTCTTTTACTGTCCTGTCTGTCGCATGGTGATGCTAGCATTCATTATTTTGAGTGAACATCATACTACACATTGCTACCATAATTCAATTTAACTTCAAAAAATAAGACATTGATAACATCTCTTAAAATGTGTATACATTTTGGCGCCCACTGTATTTTCACCAGAGCAGTAGGGGCAGCAAGATTTACCTCCAAAGACATAATCCAATTTGAGATGTGCTATTCTCTAGGTACTCTCACACCAATAAAACAGCCATGTCATTTTGGCTCAAGATGATATTTCAGATGGCATGTATGCACTTTTACCAATGTTGGATATCCTTTAGCTTACCTGCATGGGAATAGATATGAGGCTGCCTAAGAAAGTCTTATTAAAAGATTGCATGATGTTAGTCACCAAACTGCTGAAGAACCTTTAGCTAGCTGCTGCTCCCATAAGCAATACAAAGGTTTTTCTTTCACTTTTGGAAACGTTTTCCCCACACCACCACCACCTTTTTTTAAATTGTCCTTTATTAGCTCACATGTGCTAAGAGGACTTTTGACCAAATGTAGACTAAACACCCTGCAGTTGAAAGATGTTCAGGGATGGTTCATGGACTTAACATTACACATCTAGATATTATCTAACAGGGTGTTCTAAGTGGAAGGCACAATACATTTATGAACAGAATGTCCTCTGTATTATAGTTTGAGCAATCAGTACCATGAACTTTTATCAGCCGGAATTAGGAACAATTCTCCACTATATAGTTTTATTTTTACTTGTTAGCACAGGTTATTATATATCCTATAGGACTGGCGAATTGGTTAAAAGGGCTATGGAAAGATGGAATTCACTGCCTGCTCCACAAATCTCTATATGCTAATCTTATTTTTTTTTGTGTGAAGATAAATATTTCATCCCCTTGTTAAGGGCAAGAAACAGACATTTGCAATAATCTGCAGCAAAGCTTTTTACTAGACATTGTCTGCATACCAGCACAAACCTACTGGCAACATGTGTCCAGCTTTAATGTGATTCCTCGCATTGGAGCCGGAGGTGTAGTTCCAGTCTCCTGGCCAGTCCTGGGTGGCTTCTAGGCTACACATGGTCAAAATGGAACTTCTAGAACTGCCCTTCCAGGCAAGTATATTGTCACCAGTTGACCAATGTTGAGGTGGCCAAAAGCCTCCCAGTGCTGCTGAGTGGGACCACTCCAATGGCTCTGTTTTCATTGCATGTCTGGCGCTGTCACTAGCCAGGAAGCCTCCCAGTCCTTGCCAGCCAATGAGAGGAGTACTAATGTTAATTTCACCCAGTTTTTGTCCAGGCTGTCATTTCAGCCTTAGGTGTTAGATAAACATCAGTATTTAAGCATGGTTTTTAGTTTCTGTTTATGGCAATTGAGAAATAATAGTCAAGGGTGTTGTCCCTTTACCGATAAATTACCGTATTTTCCAGCGTATAAGACTACTGGGCGTATAAGACGACCCCCAACTTTTCCAGTTAAAATATAGAGTTTGGAATATACTTGTCAGCTGCAGTTAAGTACCTGTCCTATAAGACGACCCCCGACTTTGGCACAGATTTTTCGGGGTTAAAAAGTAGTCTTATACGCCAGAAAATACAGTAGTTAGTCAGGTTGAGTCCCTATGCCCTCAGATGCCAATTACTTTATTTTAGTTTAGTTTAGTTTCTGATGTATTTGTTGGTTGTTTGTTTTGATCTGCTGTGGTTTTGGTTGTTATTTGTTATCTGTTTGTTCACCATCCAGAGTTGGGATACCAACCAAATGGATAGTATAGAAATAAAATAAATAAATGGTGTACTATGAATGTAGATATCCAAGTTTTAGGCAGTGACCAGCTGTATATTTCCATAATCAGCTGCTGCTAATGTGCCAATGATGTCTTCCATCTTGGGATGTCTGATGTTGCTAAGATGAACCTAATATATTGCATCCCATTTGGATAAAATTTGGTGCATCCCATGCTCTAGGCCAGGCTATCTTTGAAAAGGGCTGAAAAACCTTCGAGGAGCTGCTGTCTGTATAATGTTATGATTGGACTCCTACAATGGTTTCATTGGCACAGGTATGCTTTATGATCTATAAAGCCATACAAGAATTAGGGCCAGGCTTTTTGGAAGACCACATTCTCCCTTGTGAGAGTGCCTGGTCTTAAAATGTTTGGGCAGAACCCTTCTCTTTATCCCGCCATATATCAGGAACACAGGTAGCGGTGACATAAAGCAGGGCCTCCTTGGTAGCTGCTCCCAGGCTCTGAAAATTTCTGCTGAGGAAGGCTAGCTTGTCTCTTTTCTTTTGCATCAGCAAATAAAGACATTTTTATGCAGGAACACTGGGAGATGTAGGTTGCTGAAATTGTTTTGAGTGTTACACATTTCTTTTACCATTTTCCACTGCAAATCCCATCTCATGCCTCAACATGGCGCAGCGGCGACCCTGGCTGTCCGACAGCTATGGTGGTTGGGGTGTATTCCCCTAGTAGGTTCAACCCTGCCACAAAGGTTTCGGCTAGCGGTCCGAAATGGTTTTCCATTCTGGAACCACAGGTCAGTTAAGTGGGGTTGGGTACTCAGTCAATGTTCTAACATGGCCAACTTCAACATGAACCCAGCCAGTTGTGTCATTGTACTTAAAATAGCTAAAGGAGCATCGAAAACATGGGCCTCAGGCCCCCATGCACCATCAGACTCTGCTATGGTAGCAATAGGACCTCCCGACAGTGAGAGCCCTCTAAAATCTCATGGGAGACAATGTTTTGATCCTCCTTGTCAAACTAGACGTGTGAAGTACGGGTCAACCAAGTAAGTATTATTAATTATTTTATCCCAGGTTGTTCAGACAGAGCCAGTGAGCTAGTGCTGTCTGCATCTGCAGACGTTTCCATGGTCATGTGGCGGGCATGACTAGGTGCCAGAACGCATGGAAAGCTATTACCTTTTCTCACCAAAGTATGTTGGGTTTTTAATTGTTTTTAATATGTATGTTTTAATCCTATTGTGAGCCGCCCTGAGTCGGGTTCGCCTGATTGGGCGGCATAGAAATTTGAGCTGTAAATAAATAAATAAATAAATAACCTATTTATCTACATGCAATTTCTTGATTACAAATTGCTAGGGTGGCAGGATCTGGGAAAGAGATGGATGCAGCACTTGGGTCTCAAAGTGCTGACCTGCTGACTGATGGTCATCAAGTTCAGTGTCTTAATTACTAAACCACCACAGTCCCAATTACTTAAAGGGAAAGCTTCCCATAAAGCTGCATAATGATTTTGAGAAATGGGGAGCTTTCCTTTCAAATGAACCTTGCCTGGAGAACTGAGAGAGGGGAACTGAGAGAGATGCCTTGACACCAAGTTTTCAAAACTTTCAGAGCATAACTGATAATGCTAGGAATTAAAAATAAATGCCCTGCCTCAAAGGAGTACCCGCAGGAAGTCTCTAATTAAGTGACTTTTCCAAAGGGACTGCCTTAACAATCTTGCAAAATCTTTCCCTTTCAAAGGAAACAATATTTCCTTTCGAAGTGAAAGTTCTTGTTTGTGCTAAACAGGGTTGCTTGAGGTGTGTTGTGGATTCTTGCTCCAATACCACTGGATCCTTGCATGTAGATACAAGGATCACCTGACACACCTCTGCCAGGCTTGTAACTGACATCCAGTAACCCAATTTAGCCCAATCCTGTTTGCTCCCATTTGACCATCTAGACAAGCCCCAAGTGAGATCTGCGATACTGTGCAAATTTTAAGAGAGTCCGCATTGTTCCAGCCTGTCTCTTAACATTGCATGTGAAATTGATTGTATAATCAGGGTAGTCATTTCTTACTTTTATTTATAATATTTTTAAAAAGTTCAAGTGTTAAACAGTCAAGAGTTCTGACATTCAGACAATCCAGAGCATTTTTTTTTGTTTTTACAATCATCTTTATGACAAATTAGCAGCGTTTCTATTGGACCCTGTTGTGGGTGAGGAACAAAAGGATTTAAAGTATTTTATTGCTCAACGTTAAATGAAATACACTGGCAATTGTATTTTATTTTCTGTCACAGCTTCTCCATGCATCCAATCTACAGTATCTGAAATGCAAAGGACATGCAGAAGTCAAAATAGAAAAAAGAAAGAAGTCAGGCTATGATGCAAACCGGGTAGACCCACAAAGGATTGAAAGGACAGAATCTTGCTTTTCTCTCTTTTGCAGGATTTATTTGGCCACTTCTACATGAAAGGCTGCCTTAGAGCTAGTGACATAGGGTACCCTTGTGGCTTAACAAAATAAACAGAAAGTTATTATGAAAGGCTAGAACATTACAATTGCAACCATCTTTACAAAATAGAGCACACAAAGGCTTTTTTCCTTTGATGTTGCTTTCCATAGGAGGCCAAGGCCAAAGCTAGCATGCTTGTGGCGGTGTATCACTGATGGAGGAGGAATTGGTGGGACTAGCGTGTGATGCACTTTTGAAACCTTTTACCTCACCTAGGACTTTTTGAAACCTTTGCTGTGTTCATACCATACACCAGTGATGGTGAACCTTTTCGAGACCGAGTGCCTAAATTCATCTTCACCACAAACTCAACAGGCTGCTGTCTGTGCCGCACCCTCACACTGCCTTACCCCAGCAGGGCCATAGCCAGGGGGCCCCAGGGGGGCAAAAACCCTCCTGAGCTAACAGCCCCCCCAACCCACCCTGTGATGCCAATGTTATACATGTGAGTGTGACATTGTGGCCCCCCTGAATTTTTTTTGCCCCTCCTGAAAATCCCCCCAATAATAATAATAATAATAATAATAATAATAATAATAATAATAATAATAATAATAATAATAATAATAATAATAATAATATAGAATCCTGGCTATGGTCCTGTACCCCCAGACAGGAGAGGAAGGAAGTGCTCCCATTGGGCTGCTGAGCAGAGGGGCGGGGCAAACTCTGCTGGGGGAGGGAGGAAGCACTCCTATTGGACTACTGGACAGAGGGGCTGGGCAAACTCTGTGCTCAGGCAACAGCACATGTGCCCACAGAGAGGGCTCTGAGTGCCCCCTCTGGCACGCATGCCATAGGTTCGCCATGACTGCCATACACCATCAACAGCATCTATGCCCTAACTTTCCACTGAGGCTTTTTGATTAAGTTGTTTTCTAGACAGCACATTTCTGGTCCACACTATGTACACCAGTTACTCTCAGACATTAATAGAGAGCTAGTGCGCGTATCCGATTATGGTGCTGAAGCTCATTCAGCATTGCTGGATTAAGTGCTATTTACTCACTTTCATTTCAAATGTTTTGGGGTTTGTTGGTTTTTTAAATTTCTCACTCCCATTTATAGATCAGTTAGGACAAGAGGAGTATTGTTAGGCTGTTGCCACTGTGTGCTTTTAAAAAAAATACACTCCCCTCTCTCTCACACACAAAATTCAAAAATATATATATAATTTTTGCTTACCAGTACATACTTTTGCTTGAGAGAAAAAGTAGTTATGATAATACCATATGTCACATGTCTTGTGTGAGTCTATTCGTTTGTGGGGGAGGAGAGGGAGAGAGAATGAGGAGGGAAGGAGGGAAGGTCAATTGTTTAAAAGCACTAAATTGCTGACATCCCAATATCAAGCGATTTAGAAGGGTACTATTCAAAAGGAAAAGTGCCCATTAAAATATCCATTACAAGTTGTCTTGAAATAAAGCCTATGATCAAGAACACTTAAACATAATCCTTGGTGTGGACTCTGGCATTAGGACACACCAAAAGGCACCACAAATTTTTTCTCAATGATTTGTAAATAGTCAAACATTGGCCCATCTCTTTTTAATTTTTTTTGTCGATTTCTTCTTTTTTCAGAAGCTGTAAATCAAGATGTTACATATAAATAGATTCCTTACAAAAAGGTATTTGCCATTAGCTATTATAAGACATCATTGCTAAAATGAAAATAAAACATTTCTTTTGTTATATTTTTTTTCCTTTTTTATATATAAAATAAAAATTTTGTCATTTCTTTTTGTGGCCCACCCTCCCCCCTCTCCCTCCCCTGGCTTCCTCAGTATTGGTGTGTTCATGGGAGTGGGTATGAGGGAGATTCCATGCAACCTCTATGGCGGTGCTGAGTCTTGGCTGGATCTGGCCCGCGTTAGCCGGCGGTCTCCCTGTGTGCTGCATCTGTTGAAGGAATAGTAAGTCCTACTCTCAGCCTGACGATACAGAGGGGGTGAATCGGGGTCCATTTCCTCAGTGTTCCGCATACTCAAGAAGGGGGTGCTCTCAGCCACCAGCTCCTCATCTGACTCACTATATGAGGCGCTGCTCACTGAAAAGGAGTCTCTGAGCATTTTGCCCCTGTGTGACAGATGCCCATTCAGTTTGGATTTCCTCCACCGTTTGTTGTGGCCACCTGTTCTCTTTGGCTGGTCTAGTGCAGTGATGTACTCGTGCGTTGTCTCGTACTCGTCATCCTCTGTGATGCGAAAGGGACTGGAGGGCAAGCTGCCAGTGCTCTCATTCAGGTAGCTCCGTCTTTGGTGGTAACTGTCATACCTCTGAGTGTCCTGCAAAGGGGCCTGGTACCTTCTGAGCAGCGGCTGCTGCTCTTCCACCTGGAAGCTAATGGAGGCTGCAGGTGGCAGGGAGGCTGCGTGAGCTGAGTTAGGCGAGGTGATCTCAAAGGTGGGCATGTGAGTGGAGGAGGAGTAATTAAAGTCAACAGGTGAAAGGCGGGCCGGCGTGGTCAAGGCAGACACATACCTAGAAGAAGAAACAGTGTCAGTTTCGAGCTTCATCTCTGAAGGAAGAGAGCACATGTCCTTAATTCTTGGCTTCCCTAGACCTTCGGAACAGATGGGTCTGATCAGTGATGCACTGAAGCAGGTTCTGTCCTGTTCGGGAGAACCGGTAGCGGAAATTTTCCCAGGCCACATCTACCTGGCAGGCCACGCGCACCTCCATACCCCATTGCATTGGCCATGCCCACAGATTTGGCCCCACCCACAGAGGTGGTAGTAAATTTTTTTGGAGTGCATCACTGGGTCTGATGTTCGTAATAATAACTGCATGCCTTCAAGTCAGTTACAACCTACAGTTACCCTTCTCAGGGCTTTCTAAGTATGAGTTCCTCAGAAGTAGTTACCATTTCCTTTTTCTGAAGACCCTCATCGCTTGGCCAAGGCCACACCAGCTGGTTCTTCTTGCAAAGCTCAACCTCTGACTCTGCAGTCAGACACTCCAACTCAGTGAACTATCCAGCTAGTTAGTAATTTCTTTTTCTTTTAAATCTGTTGTGGTCCCTATATTTTTACCTCAGGATGGTTTTTGCTACGTATATAATATTTTTGTTCACTATCTGCTGTATTTTAAATAATGTACTTAAATTGTATATGTTGTCTCCAACATTTTGTTTTAACTTATTGTTGCCTTTCTAAAAGGTAAGTCACTACTGCTCTTGTCATACTGCAATTGGTCAGCACGTGGTAGATTAAGTTCACCAGTAAGAACTATGGATATTCTGCTTTACTGCTCAAAATCTTCCCCTAATGCTACATAGGTTTACGTCTGTATTGCACACACCTATCTTGTCTTCCTGCCAAACCATTCACTGTCTCCCTTTCTTCATTTCATACACTACTAGAGATGAGATATTATTGAAGTGGCTAACACGCTGACTGGGAGGTGGAAGGTCAGCAGTTTGATTCTCGAGTACTGCAGGACGGAATGAGCTCCTGTCTTTGTCCCAGCTCCTGCCAACCTAGCAGTTTGAAAGCAAGAAATTGCAAGTAGATAAATAGGGACCACTTCGGTGGGAAGGAAACAGTGTTCCGTGCACTCCGGTGTCTAGTCATGCCTGCCACATGACCATGGAAACGTCTGCAGAAGCCAGCAGCGCTGGCTCTTCAGCTTTGAAACAGAGATGAGCACTGCACCCTAAAGTTGGATACAACTGGCTTTCGAGTAAGGGAAACCTTAATTGTATCAGGATATCAGCAAGGTAGTACTGACAGGGACAAGTCAATCTAAACAACAAGGAGAAATAACAGCAGAAAACGAGACCTCTCACTATGTGGTGAATCTCGCAGGGAATCCACTGAATCTCTGTATTGCATCATTTGTCTCCTCTGTTCTTCAATGGAGAATGCAGCTTCCCGTCGAGCACGGGCTTCCACGCAGGCAGGACTGTTGCACTTGCTGCTATCCACTGAAGACAACATAATCCCAGACTGACAGTCCGAAGTCAGGCTTTCTGTCCGTTCCAAGCTCCAGGTGTGGCTTCCATGTCTGCAGATCAAGCCAAGCAGTACACAGATGTTGTCCAGCAGCTGAAATAGATCCCCACCCCACCCCACCCCCATTCTCTTGTAGTACACAGTTGTGTACCAATTACTCATGAGACCCCAATTTGCCAAGCAAAACCCAAAAGTACAGATGTTACAGTAGAGGGCTTGTAAAGAGACTTCTGATGAGGTCTATAGCATGCTAATTAATGTATTGTCATTTTATGTTGCCACCCATAATTAAGCCATTAATGCTTACAAGTACTGTATCTCTCTGCATTTTTGGGCATATTATGTGCTTCACAACTCTGTGAGCTAAACTTTTGCAAAAAGTACATGGCAGATGTCTATAAAGAAGGGTATCTCCCAAATAACCTGGCCCTGAGCTGTATAAGGATTTATAAATTAAAAGCAACATCTTGACTCTGGCTTAGAACGTAACTGACATAGTCCATATTCTCCATCCCTCAACAACTTGGCTACAAGTAGGGGTAATTTGTAACCAGGCCACATTTGTTAGGAATTTCTGGATGAATGGAGGGAATTTTCAGAAGTGGCTGTAGAACTGCCTCTTTAAAAGCAGTTGGCACCATATCCTTGCATAGGGATATACTGTACAGTATTAACTAATTTGGAACCACCCACCTAGCCCTGATAAGCCAAGACAGGAAGCAAGAGGATCCATTACTGGCTTCCGAAGTGAAAGAGTCATATCCATATCTTTAGACTACATCAATTGAAAATGATTTCATAAAACTGGATTAAGATGGTGTCCTAGATTAACACCTCAGGATCTATCTCAATTTTGGTAACAAAGCCAAAGTAAAGATAAGAAATTCTATTGTCAAAATTTTCATAATGGAACACCAAGAGTACTAATAATATACTATTTGATGTGCAGATGAGAATAAATCTCACACCATTCAGTAAAGAACTGCTGGAAGGTTGCTTGAGATTACACTGAAATCAGCAAAACAACCCCTTTCTGCTGTGCCTTCAACATCACTGCAAAATGTTCTACCGTTCATGCAGCAGACCCTGTTCCAAATACACTCTAAACTGACTCTTCACTTGAAGTCCTGCAGAACTCATGGAACTCTTCAGACTATACAATGTCAAAGAGAACACTCAAAAGCAATCATCTTGATGGTCCATCTCACTGTTTCACAGTGATGCCTAGATTCCAACAGGATTTCTAGTCTTATATACTGAAATCCATAAAACAATTTGGAATCACTCTTAAGTATCTAGGGTGGACCAGTTTAAATGGTCCTCCACCTCTGGTAATGCCAAGAAGACTAATGCCACGAAAACAATGGGAAATCATTACAATACTGTTATTTTAATATTAACACTCTAATATGTGAACTTCCACATTTTATTGAAAGGTTTTTCAACACTGTTAGATAATGGAATATTGTCCACAATTACAGTGGTACCCCGCATATTGAACGCTTCGTATAATGAAAAACCCATACAACGAAGTGTTTGCGTGCTCTGCGTGATGTCCTGCATAACGATAAAATGTTTGTTATACGGGGTTTTCTTTAACCGGGGTATACCCCGCTTAACGTAAACCCCATATAATGAATTTTTTCGTTATGCAGGATATCACCCATTTGATCTGCATAACGAAAAAACACATAATGAAGAGCTCCATGGAACAGAGCTTTTTAATTATGTGGGCTTCTACTGTATACTGTATAGAAACAGAGAAATAGACTAGAATTGTGAAGCATTGGTATACATTACCTTTGGCTTGAAGTTTGAGTCCCCGTAGAACAGGGATGTGAAGGTGAGCAGGAATGGCTCCCTGAAAAGGTGGTCTCTGTTTCTCTTCGTATCACATGCTCAGTAGCAGGAACATTTTTAGACATATACTGGGGAAAGAGTCATAACTGTTTGGTATTCATCTCAGGATAATAATATTGCTTTATCTTTGAGATTGGATTGTTACAAATCTTAGTATAGTATGCTTCCATTTTTCAGAGGATAAGAATTAGGTTAGCCACCTCAGGCTTTCCTAACCTGTGGGTTTTTTGTTCTCTACATGTGAGGATGGGAAGAACACTCCGCTTTCCTCACATGGAGAGCAGTAGTCTGAATGCTATAACTAAATGTTTTTTAAAACATGGGAATCTTAACTATCCACCTGAAGAGCAAAGAGAGACAGTGTTTGTTCTCACTAAATTGCATTTGTGGAAGGAAGGGAATTGGACAAGGGAAGAAAGAAGGACAGGAGAGAGCATTACTTTAACTCCATTAACACTATCACTGCATTTTTAAAATATTGAGAACTTCTCCCTTTCTCCAGGGAAAAAAATCTCTTGAGAAGTTGCATTGCCTTTGAATTCAACGCTGGTCTACAAAGCCTTCTACACTCTACTACAACCTACCTACTATAATATTAAAATATATGCTCTCCACCAGCAAAATATGACTAGGCCTCTCTGAGTATGCTCTACAGTCTACAGCAGTGTTTCCCAATGTGGGGCCCACATCCCACAGGGGGACTTCAGTTCCCAGAAGCCTAAGTCAATACATTGGCTGATTGGTGTTTTGGGGAATTGACTAAGGCTTCTGGGAATTGAAGTCCAAAAACCAAAGGTTGGGACTGGTCTACAGTCTTCTGTTTTCTAAGGGGACAGTGATATTGTTGTGACAGATGGAGTAAAGTCCAGTATAGTCACTCAGAAGGGATGAGCCCTGGCCTCACTTGTCTGAAATTTCTAATACACAGAGTGCATGGCAACATCACAACACCCTTGGTGAACCAAAGACTTTAGTTTTTGAAATTTATGAAATATAGGAACTACATGAGGGATCATCACTTCTACTCTCACAGCTCAGGAAACTTTGGAGTTTTTGAAACATGACTAGATTCTGCTAAAAAGTCTAGATAACTCCAGAAATTATTAAGGGGAGAAGACGTCCCAGGCTAGATTCTGGTTGGGTCAGAACACTTTCTCAACTATCAGAGAATTAGGCAAGAAATATTGAAAGGAAAAGAAACTCAGAATGGAAAATTAAAAAGGGGTGTAAAACCCTCACAGCAGTCCAGGTGATGATTCATGGGGAACTACTACCTGCTGTTACTTAATGCTTCTACATTGGGGTGCCCAAACTTTTCGGGCTTAAACCAGGGGTGCCTAAACTATGGCCCAATTCATCCGGCCGGTGCGCCCTCGTTGGATGTGTTTTACTTCTGCTTCCGGGAGTGACAAGGGTGGTGCGGGCTGGATGAATTGGCATCGGGATCAGGGCCGGCCCACAGGCCATAGATTAGGCACCCCTGTTCTACATGGACGAGACATCCATAATGACTTCAACAGAAGCTGCAGAAACATAGTGGTAGAGTTACTGGCAGCGTTGTAATGCATTATTGCTAAGACATGGAGGTAAACATATGAGGTTTAGTGGCTTGCTTCCTCCATATGTTGCTTACTTGACATAGGAGCCACAAACTTGCAAAGTGCTGGAAAAACCCTTCTATAAAGGACCTGGGCTTCCTCCCAAGTATAATGGCACGGGGTGACAAAAGTTGGAAATCCATCAGCAAACTACCACATGAGCAGTGAATCAAAAATAAGGGAAGAGAGAAATAAAAATGGAAGTAAAATAGAAAAGGAAAGGGGAAAAGATGGGGAAGGGGACAAGAAGGAAATGGAGGAAGGAAAGGATGGGGAGAAAAGGCACACTCCCTGTCTCTCTTCTGCAATCTGCACTGACTGCAATTTCTCATTCATGATAATGAATTAACCAGAGCTACTTACATCAGCCATCTGGATCTCCTCTGGGTCCAGCCGGGGATGGCTAGGGCCATTTGCAAGATTCCTGTTCTGATGGGATGGACACATATTTTGCCGCAAATGATTATGCATTTGATTTCTTTGTTTTCTAAATAATAAGCAGATTAATACAGTTTACTTGCACGTATTCAGGAAAAAATACACAGACAGGAACAAGGAAACTATTTTACTACAAAGCATCTTTTTTCTTCCATCCACTTGTTAAAAAAATGTACTTCCTTTTACTATTGGTAACAGCCATCAGCCAACTGGTCTTGTTTACTTTTGGCTTTAATGTCTAGTGAGCATACCACTGACCTCATATGCCTTGTGAGTCTGACCAAAATGTCCATGCCATCGGCGGCACACTCAGAGAACGGCAGCATAATTGCCATAGATCACTCTTAGGAGTTGTTATTCTACTACTTTTGGGCTGGAAGACTCTTGCCTCAGACGTACATATCAAAACACCTTGACTCTGAATCATGCCATTTCACCAAGGTGTTCATTTTACTGATCATTTAATTTACAGGTGAAACTCGGAAAATTAGAATATCATGCAAATGTTCATTCATTTCACTTAAAAGGTGAAACAAATATATGAGATAGACTCACTACATGCAAAGTGAGATATGTCATGCCTTAATTCATTATAATTGTGAGGATCATGGCATACAGCGTACATGAGATTATGTGATGATTATGGGGTACATGAGATTGGGGTGTTGGGATTTTCATAAACTGTAAGCCATAAGCATGAATATTATAACAAAGTAAGGCTTGAACTATCTCATTTTGCATGCAATGAGTCTATCTCATATATTTGTTTCACCTTTTAAGTTGCATTACTGAATTGAATGAACATTTGCACAATATTCTAATTTTCCGAGTTTTACCTGTATATTCAAGTCAGTGGTGGGATTCAGCAAATTTGCCCCAATTCGCCAGAACCAGTAGCAGAAATTCTGGCCGGCCCTGCCCATCCAAGTTTTGAAATAAAGTAGTCCTAATTTGGGTGCAATGCAGGGCTTTCCCCCTGGCCACGCCCACCATACCATGCCCACAGAGTAGGTAGTAAAAAAAATTGAATCCCACCACTGATTAAAGTGCCTTTGAACCTACTCACATGTACTCACTACAATATTTCAAAAACAGCAGTGAAATGACAACACAGTATTTTTAAAAAAAGCATTGTGGAGATGGTATCATAAGTTTTTTCCTTGTTCTTCATGTTAAACCCCATTTTGACTTTGTGGTAAGAAATAACTGTACTGGAATGTTTCAACAGCAACTCAATAAAACAATACTTTACATCAATTTTTTTAAAAATGAATTAAACGTTCTTATAAACATTGTATGTTCAGATTAATTGTCACTTCCATTTTTGTAGAGCATATTCCACCAATCTACATGGACATGAAAGTTCACATGACAATCGGGTAAGTGGCTACTTCCTATAAAAGTAGACTCTTTGCCCCTTCTTTTCCTTCACTCATAGGACACTGAAACATAAAATGCAATGGCTTTGTACCACAAGCTCCTCAGTGCTAGCAAATAGTAGTCTTTGAAGTAAAGCCAGAAACTGGTGAAACTCTTAAGCATCTGATGTTACAGAAGGGAACAAGATCTAAAACTGCTGATTCAGACGAGGATTATATAACAGGCACATTCTCTCAGTACAGTTTCAATGCTCTGGACCAGGTTACCATTTTAGCACCCAAAGAATATGGCTTCCTCTAATCTGCTCATGCTTACTCCAGGTCTTCTAAGTATAGAGGAAAAGATCTTTCTTGTGCAGATTTTAGGCAAGCAGGCATGGAACTGTAAGAATGACAACAACCCAATGCTCATAAGAGTCTGTTTAGAATTAATAAAAGTCACTCACTTGGTTTTACAGTAAGCTACCACACAAACTATGCCCACAACAAGCAATGCAACACAAATTCCAGTAATGGTTAGAACTCTCTTCTGATACAGCTCCTCAGCTTCTGCAAAGGACATAAAAAGAACGAGGAATTAAAAAATCAATTTCAAATCAGAACTGCAAATTCTGAGTATACATCTACTAAACCACATGTTAGAAATAAAAACTAGCATACTATCTTCTTGAAATATATTCTAATATGTATCTCAGTAATAACCATAGATATTCTACTCTATTTTTCTCAAAAGCTCCCCCTTTGACACTTCCTGTGTTTATGAGTGCAAAACAGGAACAGTGGGCTCCTTATTATCTTATTTTACTATATTCATATTTTCCAAAGTCCCATGCATTGCTTCCTTTTGTTTCCAACATGCTTTGCACAACATATATTGCCACTAAAATTAAGGGCTGCTTTTATTATTACTGCAACCAGCTGCAGTTTTATGTGCACACTGAGCTTGTGTTTTTTCAAGCTTACAAGTCACCTTCAAATGTTACAGAAAATCCATATGGATCCACAATGGAAACACTTCTTGAGAGCCACCTTCCATTGATAAATAAATCAAAGGATGAATATGGATTCATGCACAGTACATGCACAGACACATTCTTCCTCCTGAACTCAACAGCTCTGTTTCTGACAACATTCAGAAGTCACAGAAACTAGCTGGGCATGCAGAGGAACAGACTAAACATCAACCCCATTATTAGTCTCTGGGTCACTGCTGCAGAACTACAAGAGAATGGGGGGAAATGGTGCATATCAAAGACCATGCACTAGTCAAGGGAGTTAAAGAGCAAGTAGAGATTGTACCATTTAGTCAGTGCTACTCTGCTGTTGCTCTCAGGGAAATGGTGCCATGTACAGTAATACCTCACATAATGAACACTTCGTATAACGAAAAATTCACATAATGAAGCATTTTTAGGCAATGGCGATACCCTGCATAACAATTTTTTTGTTATGCGGGGTTTTTTGGTAACCGGGGTATACCCAGTCAATGGGAACCCCGGATAATGAACATTTTTTGTTTGTTATCCGGGGCATCTCACATTCGTTTTGCATAACGAAAAAATCCACACAGTGAGGAGCTCTGTGGAATGGAGGATTTTTTTTTTTTTTTGTTATGTGGGGTTCTACTGTACTTTCATCTGAAGAAAGATGTTACAATATAATAGTAACTCTCCTGATGAGCGTAACAGGGTAGCTAGCTGAGTTAGCTAAATCCCAGGCATGAAATTCTTGTACTGTATATAAGGCCCAACCAAAGTTTATTGGTTCAGGATGTAGTCCAGATGACATCCTTACTGAGTTAGAATGCTAGGAACATATGTTGCTAGTTCTAAAACATAAGTAGCAGCTCCTAGCTTGTCTATATTTAAAAGGCTTTCCTGCCATAAAACCATGGTATTTAATGGTTTACTTGTCTCCATATGAACCTAATTGTACACCAAAGACATTTCCAGGAAGTCTTACACAGGTGTTTCAGCCACTTCGTTTGGGAAATAGTGGTTAAGGGAACTGGGATAATGCCTGATGGTGATGACTTTACTGTTAATAGACCTCTGTTTTCAGGTGTTTTCACCTGGAACCTACTATGATGTCATTTTAAGGCCTATTGGAAATAATTTCCGCTTGCCTTGGACATTTAACTATATTTAGTAGTATTTTGTTTCCATCCATATCTATTCTGCTATTCAATATTAGCAAGTGGAATTAAATGGAAAGAAACAAACCACTGAAGTGCAGAATGCTCCTTTGCAAGATTTCACAATCAACTAGCTATGTCATATTCTACAATACTCTATTCCTGCAGTGGCGAATCTTGGCACTCCTGTTGTTCTTGGATTTCAGTCCCTAGAAGCCCTGATCAGCTGGGTTCGGTATCTGGCACCAGCCTAGAGGTGAGGGGAAGGGCGGTGGTGTCGCCATTGTTGCCAGGGAGTCCTTGGGAATTGCTAGGGCCACTGCTCCACAAGTGTCTGGTTGTGAGGCCCTGCTTCTACGGTTGGGCCCCAAGGGTCAGTTGGGGATCTTACTCCTGTACCTGCCCCCTTGCAGGGTAAGGGATGCCCTGCCTGAGCTCCTCGAAGCCGCCTCGATGCTGGCGTTGGAGTTCCCGAGGCTTATGGTTCTGCGGGACTTCAACTTGCCATCGTTGGGGATGGCTTCTGAGGTGGCAAGGGAGTTCACGGCTTCCATGGCAGCCATGGGCCTGACTCAGTTAGTGCGGGGTCTGACCAGGGGCAGTGGTCACATGCCAGACTTAGTTTTCTTGTCGGAGCAGTGGCAGAGTGATCTGAGATTACAGGACTTAGCCATCTCACCTGTGCCATGGTCAGATCACTATCTGGTGACTCTTGACTTCCTGGGGGCGACGCTTCATCGTAGGGAGGCAGGGCCTATTAAAATGGCCCGCCCTCGGCGACTAATGGATCCAGATGGATTCCAGAGGGAACTAGGGGATGTTCCTCTGGATCGGCTCCACGATTCACCCGAGGAACTTGTCGACCTGTGGAACAGGACGGCAACAGCAGCCTTGGATGAAATCGCGCCACTGCAGCCTCTCCGTGCCCGTGGGGTTAGGTCATCCCCATGGTTCACGGATGAACTGCGGGATCTCAAACGGGCAAAGAGACGCCTAGAGCGCCGCTGGGTGAAGACCCGGGATGACTCCGATTGGACACTGGCTAGAGCTGCTATTAGGGCCTACCTAGTGGCGATGGTGGTGGTGAGGCGGCAATACTTCACTACCCTTATTGCCTCCGCTGATAATCGCCCAGCCGCCCTGTTCCGGGTAACCAGGTCCCTCCTCGGTAGGGGGAGATCGGTGCCCGGTTGGCAGGGTTCGGCTGAGGACTTTGCTGACCATCTGGTGGAGAAAATCAATCGGATTCGTTCAGGGCTGAATCCCGGCGTGGATGGGGAGGGTCGGGTGGGCACCAGAGCACAGTCTTGCTGTACGATCTGGGATCAGTTTGATCCTGTTGTCCCTGATGAAGTGGACAGGCTCCTTGCAGCTGTGCGTGCCACTACATGTCCTTTGGACCCCTGTCCCACCTGGTTGGTGAAAGCCTCCAAGGTGGTGACAGGTGGCTGGGTTGGGGCAATAATAAATGCATCCTTACGGGAGGGGGTATTTCCTGCACCATTAAAACATGCTTTGGTGCGCCCCCTCCTGAAGAAAATATCCCTTGACCCAGCTGTCCTTAACAATTACAGGCCGGTTTCCAACCTGCCCTTTTTGGGTAAGGTTTTGGAGAAGGTGGTGGCGCGCCAGCTGCAGAGTGTCCTGGAGGAAGCGGATTATCTAGACCCCTTTCAATCAGGATTCAGGCCCGGGTATGGTACGGAGACGGCATTGGTCGCACTAATGGATGATCTCTGGCGGGAGCGGGACGGGGGTTATCCATCCGTCCTTGCTCTTCTTGACCTCTCAGTGGCCTTCGATACCGTCGACCACGGTATCCTTCTGGAACGGCTCAAAGGATTGGGGATCCAGGGCACTGTGTTGTCCTGGTTTTCCTCTTTTCTGGAGGGCCGTACCCAGTCGGTGTGGTTAGAGAGTGAGAGGTCCAGCCCTAGGTCCCTCAAGTATGGGGTTCCTCAGGGCTCGGTGCTTTCTCCCCTCTTATTTAACATCTACATGAAGCCACTGGGTGAGATCATTCGTTCCCACGGGGTGCAGTACCATCAGTACGCGGATGACACCCAGTTGTATATCTCGGCCCGTGGGGACCCCAGTGATGCTGTTGAAATCCTATCCGGATGCCTGGAGGCCATTGGGGTCTGGATGGGGGCCAATGGGCTTCGGCTGAATCCCAGCAAGACAGAGTGGCTGTTGATAAGGGGCCCCGTGTTATCCAGGGAGTTACCACCTTTGGTACTGGATGGGGCGGTTTTGCCCCAGACAGACCCAGTGCGCAACTTGGGGGTCCTTCTGGATTCACGGCTGCTGCTGGAAGAACAAGTGGCGGCTGTGGCCAGGAGGGCTTTTGCCCAACTTCGGGTGATTCGCCAATTGCGCACGCTCCTGGACCGGGGCTCCTTGCTTATGGTCACCCATGCTCTGGTTACTTCCCGACTAGATTATTGTAATGCGCTCTACATGGGGCTGCCCTTGACGACCATTCGGAGGCTGCAGCTGGTCCAGAATGTGGCAGCCCGGGTGGTGATGGGATGTGGGCGATATGCCCATGCCTCACCTCTACTTCGGGAGCTGCACTGGTTACCAGTTTGTCTCCGGGTGCAATTCAAGGTGCTGGTTTTGACCTTTAAAGCCCTATATGGCAGTGGGCCAGGATACCTTAGAGACCGCATCGTCCCAAGAGTGTCTGCCCGTCCAACTAGAGTGGACCGGAGGGGCTCTCTAATGGTGCCATCAGTTAGGGGTGCACATTTGTCTAGCACCCGAAGGAGGGCCTTCTCCGTGGCCGCACCAACTCTCTGGAACCTCCTGCCAACAGATCTAAGACTTCAAAGAGAATTGCTGCCCTTCAGGAAAGGATTGAAGACCTGGCTGGCAGGGCAGGTGTGGGGCCCGAATGGGATCACGGTCCCCGCCTGCTGGCTTACGTAAAGAATTAAGAACTCTCTCTTCCTTTTTTAGAGTGGGTGGGATGGATGGGTGGGATAAGGGGTTTTCAAAGTGTTTTTATATGTTTTTTAGAATTTGTTGTAATGCCGCCCTGAGTCGGGTTCTGCCTGTGTGGGCGTCATATATAAATACGACTAAATAAATAAATAAATAAATAAATAAATTCTGTCTGTCTTGCAGGTTATATGCAAGTTTGAGCCATACTGTTTGGGGAGAAGCCCTTAATACTTATCCCTCCTTCCCCCAAAATATTTGTCACATTTCTACAATTGTTGGAGTTCCACAAGCCTGCTGAAAACTTGTCTTGTCCTCCAGTTTGAATGCTGCTACTCTGGGTCTGTAACCACCCACACTATGAGCTTGGTAGTTACTATTACTATACAGGAAAATATATTCTGAGGAGGACACGTAACAAGAAAAATCAAGCCAAACAGTACAAAAACAATATTTATTAAAGGGGTTAAAAGGGATAAGACTAGCCAGGAAGAAAGCCACCACAGTAATAATGGTCAAGAGCAGACGTTCTCAACCTTTTAAATCCAGGGGCCAGGTCACACTCCCTCAGACAGCATTCAGGGGCCAGACAGCCATTTTGCCCCTCCTCCACCACATGGCACTTCCTGGTGTGGTGGAGGCAGTGGGGGGGGCACATGAAATGGTGCCATAAACTATTAATGGCTTATGAGAATTTATATATATAAAGATAGTTGGGCAGTAGGCAAGTACCACAACAGAGAAGGCCTTCTCTTTATTCACCACTAGTTTCACCCTTTCTGCTAGATGGCCTCAAAAATGAGCATTAAGCACAGGTAGGCTGATTATGGAGACAGGTATCCCTTCAGGCATACTTGTACTAAGCTGAAAAAGGCTTTGAGGGGGAAATAGTAAGCACAGACAGTTTTCAATGGTGCTTGTAATATGGTTGGATGCCAGGGCAGATATTCAAGTATTGATGAGCTACATTTCTTCTATGTGACACCACATAGAAGGCAGTGGAAATATGAGAACCTGATTAGTTCATCCATGATACCCTGTATCTCATGACACCACCACTTTATTTCTCTGTTGGTTTGTCTTTTATTACCCTCCTCTACAATATGCCGCTTTAGGAGTTATTGCTGTTGTGTTGCCACAGTTTTATTATGTTGGTTCTGTTGCTGATCTCTATTTTTATTTTAAATCTAGGCTAGGGGAAAATTATTTGAAGTGAAAGCTATAAATGACTTAAATGAATGTTGCTATTGTTGCCTTCCAAACTCTGTTTAGAATAATTTTGGAGTTCAAGCAATTTTTTTAAGACCTACTATATGAGGCCAGATAAAGGTAGGTGTGTGGAAGGGAGGAACAGAAAGGCCATTAAAAGTCTGAAAAAGAGGCAAGGTGTTTAAATGCGTAAAGCAGAATATGGCTCTTTAAAAAGCAGAATAATCATGGCTAATTTACATGACTTCCTTAAAGACTATTGGATGTGTCTATCTTGAGAGAACTAAACTGAATTGACAAAAGTCACAACAAGGATCCTCTGTGTGAATGCACAATAGTGCAAATAGAGCCTAAAGAATAAAATGCCAATTTGAGTAGGATGCCTCATTACGAAACAGATACAGAGAAGGTAGCGTATATTTTAAAAATCCAATTAGCACTTCCCCATCTATTCCAAATAATTCTCAAGTTATACTTGTTGAATACACATGCATTATAATTAAAGTTATAACTACATGCAGTATAAGGGAGGAATAATTATTGCAGTGGTAATGCTGAACGTGAGAAGATCTATTCTCAAACAAAAGCTTTATTAGCCTTTCTGTGTCCTTCATTATAGGCATTGATAGAACATTTTGGGTTACAAAAAGGTTTTCTTGGTTAGGTTCTAAAGAATTAGTGTCCTCTGGGACATTTTAAAACACAACAGCAGGAAACTGACTGGTGTTTTCCAAAGATATGGGTAACTTGCTACAGATCGGTGCCAGGTTTGCCATCTCAGTTGTACCACAGGTCTCAAGGATGTGGTACAAGAGATAAAAATTGCCTGGCAATAATTGCTTACACGTTGATAATCTCAAAAATAGGCATTGTAACTCTCTGTACATAATGCTGCCTTTGGAAACAGTACAAAACTGCAGCAGATCCAAAATGCAATGGCAATTATGAATACCAGGGCTAGTAAATTTGATGCTATATCTCCAGTTTTGGTTGCCTTCATTGGCTCCTTGTCAGTTTCCATGCTCAATTCAAGGCACTGGTTGTGATATATAAAGCAGTTTAGGGCTTCAGTGCTGGTTGGATGGTCTCTCCTGGAAATCAGCTATCCATTCCACCCACTCCTCTCCATCCATGTTGTTAAAAGTGGACACACCAAGGGACACCAAAAAAATAAAAGGAATCAGGCCTTTTTTGTGTGTGTGTAGCTGCTAGCCTCTGGAGCTAAATGCTGACAAATATACACCAGGCTCCTTCCCTTTTATGTTTAGAAAGTTAGCAAAGATGAGACTGTTTAAAGCTGCCTTTAATATCATTTCCTGCATGCTGTTTTTTGTTTGTTTGTTTGTTTAGGCTTATTTTTTATGATTTAATTACAGTCTGTGTATTGCTGTATTGGTTTTGATTTTGGAATATTTTTTCTACGCTATTGTGGGGTTTTGAGTTTTAAGTTTTAATCTTTAAGCCACCCAGAGTAGTACTTGCACTAATGGGAAAGAATATAAATTGAACAAACAAACAAACAAATAAATTTCCATAAGGAGGTATTTAACAAATAATTATCGGATGCATTCAACCTTGACTTCTTTACACAGAGCAGAGTTGTAGATGGATAGTAAGATTATTCCATTTCCCCAACAAGACTTAAATGTTTATTTTGTGCTGCACTTTTGCTGGCGAGGATGGTGCAAGTTGGTTGTAACCGCAAAGCACCAACCTATCCTCTTCCATAATGTTCTGTTGACACAGCTTTCTGTGTTTTCAAAGCTGCATATTTGGCATGCCAGTACAGGTCTTGAAAATGGACTGTAAGTAAACCTTAGAGAGACTAAAACACTTAAACAGCAGCACATAGACACTTCAGAGCTTTTGCAGAGAAATGGCTGCCATCTGTGAAGAGACAGATTGCAAGCGCGGTGCCAAAATGGCCGCCGTGCTCTTTGCGGGAGCCCCCCCACAGGACGAAGGCATCCGGGTAGTTAGGGGCATGCCCAGCTCCCTTATAAAAGGGGTGGCCACGAGGCAGCCGAGCTGCCATTTTGCGAAGCGACGGAGCGGAGAAGTTTTTCCTCTTACTCCGTCGCTTTTTACCTCGAGCGGGAAGCCTTTTGGCTGCTTATTTTCCTCTTTTCGGCTTCCCTTAGGTCCGACTGTGATGCCTTCGAAGAAGAAGGCGGCCGCGAGCGCGGCTCGGGCGGTGCGGCGGCGCAATCCGGGTCGGAGGACCGCGGCTGCGCCTTCCCACCAGCCGCCTTTGCCGGCTCCCACCAGGACCGGTGGGATGGGGTCTATTACCCCCTGGCCGGAGGCCGGGGACCCGAGCAGGGGTCCAGTATGGGCTGCGGCCCGCGGCCCGCAAGCGGCGGACGCCGCTCCTGGTGCTCATTCTGGGCCTTCCTCCATCGGGGCCCAGCTCACTCCGGGGCCTTCCAGCCTTGGGGGGTGGTGCGGTCCCCTCCCTTGGCAGATGCCCACGCCGGCCCTGCCGGGCCTGGGTGTGGGGTCATGGCCTTATTCGGGCCCCGGGGTGCAAGGGCCTGTACCCACGCCCGTAACGGGCGGGCCGGCTGGCCCGTGGCCCCAGGCCAGTGTCGAGGCCTTGCTGGCCCACGTGGCAGCACTTGAGGCTTCCCTCCCTCGGGCCAGCCACGCTGGCGCTCCTTTTGGGGTGCGCTTGGACGCGTCGTCTGCTGGGCAGTGGCAGGCGACGGGACAGGTTGAGCAGCTTGAGGCACGTGGTGCGACTTCGGTCACTGCCTCGCAGCTCCCCAACCAACAGGCCGGCGCGGGTCAAGCTCCGGCGGCGAGCTCTACGGCGGTCGTGAGCTCCGACGCCCCCAGTGGGCCGGAACCCCCGGTGGGGGCGGCCCGCGGGGGTGCAGCATGTGAGTATGCGGTACAAACTAGTGCACCTACACATGTGGCTACGTTGGGGGGGGGCTTTCCAATGGCCTTGGCCTCGCATGGGTGGTCCGGCGGTACAGCCGCCGACGCACCAACAGGCGACGTCAACCACCACCCAGGGCCCCGGGGTGGGTAGCATTTCCTACCCTGTGGGGAATGTTTTGGGGGTGGCTGGGTTAGTTCAAGCCCCTTTCCAGATGCCCGCAGTTTCTGCTGTGCCTGTATCGGCCTTGCCAACAGCGGGCTATTCCTTGCCACTGGCTGACCATTTGGCACAGGCCACCAGAGAGAAAATATGGCGAGGGGAGTATGTTGATATCTTCTCACTCCTAAACAGGGAGCCCACCAAGGAAGAGAGGGAGGGGCAGGATGAGAAGGATAAGGAACAGGCACATCGTCGCAAGCCGCCACGGACGTGGGCCAACTGGCTGCCGGCTTACCTCATCTACATGGCGGTGTACCTGAGGGCCCGGCCGGATCTGGCAATTCCGATGGTCCAGTATTTGGACAATATCTACCGGGCGATGGTTGATTTTCCGGGCCCGTCGTGGTTGGCTTATGACGAGGAATTCCGTATGAGAATTCCCCTGCACCCTGAGATGAGGTGGGATGAGCCATGTCAGAGACTTTGGCTGCTGTACATGACGCCCACGCGCCCCGCACCAGGGGAAAGATACCATTGTGGACATGCGGTCCAGCGAGTGGCTCCAGCACAGGTTCCCCGCCAAGTGGCGGGGCAGGGGGTTCCAGCCCGACTGCTGTGCTGGGCTTTCTCGTCTAATGGTTCATGCAGTAAGAAGAATTGCAAGTACAGACATGAGTGTCCCACCTGTGCGGGCCCCCATGCAGCCTCTGCCTGTCCCAGGCCTGGAGGGACGCGGGCCAGACGTAATGCAGGTAGGCGAGGTCTATTACCCCCTGGCCGGAGTGGACAGTGGGCTGGCAAGACTGCCGCTGATGGAGCTGGTTCACCGAAAGGCTCCCTCCCCAATTAATGTGGACATGCTGGAGTGTTGGCTCACATTGTACCCGAAGGGGGAGGATGCAGATTATCTACTTCAGGGCTTTAGACAGGGGTTCCGTATTCCTTTCATGGGTGATAGGTCCCCTCAGGATGCCCCCAACCTTTTGTCCCTTAGGGGGAGGGAGGAAGTGGCTGCCGCCAGCATTAATAAGGAGGTCAATGCGGGCAGGGTCGCTGGCCCTTTCCCTGCACCCCCGTTCACTAACCTCAAGGTATCGCCCCTGGGCTTGGTTCCCAAGAAGTCACCAGGCGAGTTTCGCCTAATCCATCACTTGTCCTACCCAGCCGGCCGATCGGTCAATGATGCTATCCCTGATGACCTTTGCTCAGTCAGGTATACATCTTTTGACCACGCGCTGCGCATGGTGCGCTCATGTGGCCCGGGTGCGCTGCTGGCTAAGTGCGACATTAAGTCGGCTTTTCGCCTCTTGCCAGTGCACCCGGGCGACTTTGAATTGCTGGGTTTCAAATTTCGGGGCGAATATTATTTTGATAAGGCCATGCCTTTTGGCTGTTCCATATCATGCTCGGCTTTCAAGCGTTTCAGTACCTTCCTAGAGTGGGCTTTCGTCCGCAGGTCAGGGTCCCGGTCTGTAGCCCATTACCTGGATGACTTTTTATTCGGGGGTGAACGGGGCTGGGACACGTGTACACATCTCCTCAACACATTTCAGACGCTAATGGAGGAACTCAGTGTCCCTTTAGCGCCCGAAAAGACCGAGGGCCCATCTACACAGCTAGTCTTCCTGGGGGTGGAGATTGACACGATAGCGCAGGCATCTAGGTTACCGCGGGATAAGGTGTCGAGGATAGTGGCCCTTATCTCGGACTTGTTGGCCAAGCGCAAGGCATCACTGAGGGAACTGCAGGTACTGCATGGTCACCTTAATTTTGCCTGCAGAGTGGTTGCACCGGGCAGGGCTTTTGCCCGGCGCTTGTGCGACGCTATGGCAGGATTATCCAGGCCTCACCATAGGGTTAGGCTTATCCGGGGTATCAGGGCAGACATGCTTGTCTGGTTACAGTTCCTGAGGGACTTCAATGCGGTCTCATTTTGGAGGCATGACCTCCTGGCTTCCCCTCAATTTCAGATTCAGTCTGATGCCTCGGGATCCCTGGGTTATGGGATGTACTTCAATGGGAAGTGGGCCTATGGTGGGTGGCCACCGGCCTGGGCAGGCACGGGTCGCCTGCGTGATCTCACGTATCTGGAATTTTTCCCTATCCTGGGTGCTTTGATGCTATGGGGCCAGGAGTGGTCCAACTCGGTCGTGCATTTCTGGTGTGACAATGCGGCCGTGGTCCACATTGTAAATGCACAGACTTCTAAATCGCCCAGGGTTATGGATCTAGTGCGCCAATTTGTGTTGCGCAGCCTGCGCCTCAACGTACTGTTCAGGGCCAGGCACGTCCCAGGGGTTAATAATGATATTGCTGACGCTTTGTCCCGCCTACAGATCTCCCGGTTCCGTGCCTTGGCCCCGGATGCGGAGGAATTTCCCTCGCCACTCCCGGAGGAGATATGGACCATTGGCAAGGAGAGGTGAACCGGGCGATTGGCCTGTCACTAGCCCCACGCACCCGTAAGGCGTATCACCACGCAATTAATTCTTTCAGGGCATTTTGTACTCAATTTCAATTGCCAGTAACCTGGCCAATCCGGGTAACCCATGTTCTGCGGTTCATGGTTTACCTGCATTCTCAGGGCCTTGCACCTCGCACCATAGCATCCAAGCTTTCAGCGTTGGCTTTTATGGCCAAGGTGGGGGGTCATGTGGACAGCACCTCTGACTTCCGTGTGAGACATGTTTTGGAGGGGTGGGTGCGCGAGCGCGGGCGTTGCCCGGACGACCGCCACCCGATTTTCCCAGGGGTCCTTACCCAGTTGGCTCGGGGCTGGCCTTGCCTCTGTTTTGATGCATATGAGGCAGCCCTGTTCCATGCAGCCACAACGGTGGCATTTTTTGGAGCGCTCCGCATCAGCGAGCTTGTGATGCTGTCTAAGGCGGATGCAAGTCGTAGGGCACTGGAACTCGAGGATGTCTGTGTAGCCAAAGACTGGGCTCAGTTGAGGATACGTTCCTCTAAGACCGATCAGCATGGCGTCGGCAGTGGTGTGCGACTGCTACGGTGTTCTTTGGCAGACATCTGTCCGGTTGGTGCCCTACAGGAATTCCTGGCACTGCGTGGCACGCACCATGGCCCGTTTTTCTGTCACCAAGATGGGTCTCCCCTTACTAAATTTCAATTTTGGAGGGTGACGGGCAAAGCGCTGGCCAGTGTGGGCCTCCCAGGCGCCCGCTATGGCACTCATTCATTCCATATAGGGGCGGCCTCGACCGCTGCGGCTTTTGGGTACTCAGGGGCTGACATACGTAGCATGGGACGGTGGGGTTCGCAATGTTTTCAATTTTATGTGCGCCCACTCCCCCCGTGAGTACCGACCCGGTCACCTTACCTATTTTCCCTCATTTTTTCCTTTACAGACCCGGGGTGTCGTATTACACCGGTGACAGTATGGCTGGTGGGCCATAGCTACGTGCACAGGGCAGCGCGTTATGCTGCGGCGACAGAGTGGGGACCCCAACTGGGACTGGGTGCATACGCAAGTCTCACATGGCATGGTAAGCCTGGGATGTTATTGCGGGAGCTGCTGCCTTTCCTTTTTTCAGGCCTGAATGCTGACCCGCCTGACATTCTGATCATACACCTGGGGGGCAATGATTTGGGCCAGGTCACCGGCTTGTCGCTGAAGCATGCGATTTGCGAGGACCTCGCCTACCTGCATTACGTCTGGCCCGCCACAACCCTTGTTTGGTCGGACATGGTCCCGCGCCATTCCTACAGAGGGGGCGTTGACCTCCTGGCCCTTGACCGCGCTAGACGCATGGTGAATAGGGCAGTGGCGCGTTTCCTTGTCGACAGGGCTTGGGGGAGGGTCAGTCGTCACCCGGCTATTAGCCTCCAAAGTTATGACTTGTATGCAGGGGATGGGGTCCATCTGTCGCGAGGAGGTATGGACCTCCTGTTGGGTGATTGGCGAGCAGGCCTGTTGACCGAGCTGACGGTCTGGGGGGGGCGTCGAGCCTTCTTTGAAGCCCCTCCGTGTGGCGGGTAGCACTGGTAAGGTAAACATTATGACCCACAGGTATCCGGCAAGTTCGCAATTGACTGGACAACACTAGACAGGCATAAGTTGGTTAAACGTTGTCCGGTCAACGACGAACTAGGCGACGGGGTGATGGCTATAGCTAGACAGCATGCATCACCCCGTGATTTTACGGATACGCGTCAGAGGGTGGGGTCATTAGTTAGATATTGACTACGGTCAACAATTTGTTTGTTGTCAACAAACAAATTGATACAAATGGATACATTGTAGCAATTGCCGTTGGCAATTTTGGGTGGTACCTTACCAGTGTTACTTCGGCCTGCTTGCCTTAAGAATTATGATTGGTTATTACCAATAGAAATTTATAATTCGGACTAGGGCATGAATCAATAAATGTGGCCCAATGCCGTTATCCACTTTCATTGGTGTCTGAGTCCTTTATTGGGGGGTGCGCCTGCAATGCAAGCGTGGTGCCAAAATGGCCGCCGCGCTCTTTGCGGGAGCCCCCCCACAGGACGAAGGCATCTGGGTAGTTAGGGGCATGGCCAGCTCCCTTATAAAAGGGGTGGCCACGAGGCAGCCGAGCTGCCATTTTGCGAAGCGACGGAGCGGAGAAGTTTTTCCCTCCACCCCCTCCCTAGTTAACAGTGTGATATTTTGGTCGCTTCGGGGCCGGGTGGGAATTTTTGGCTGGGACCCATATTGGCTTCGGGTCCTGGTTTTTTCGCCCATCCCACACTGTTGCTATGGTTTGACATAGGGGTTTTTCTGTTGCTGCTGTTGACTTTGGTCACATGGGCGGGTAGCACTGGTAAGGTAAACATTATGACCCACAGGTATCCGGCAAGTTCGCAATTGACTGGACAACACTAGACAGGCATAAGTTGGTTAAATGTTGTCCGGTCAACGACGAACTAGGCGACGGGGTGATGGCTATAGCTAGACAGCATGCATCACCCCGTGATTTTACGGATACGCGTCAGAGGGTGGGGTCATTAGTTAGATATTGACTACGGTCAACAATTTGTTTGTTGTCAACAAACAAATTGATACAAATGGATACATTGTAGCAATTGCCGTTGGCAATTTTGGGTGGTACCTTACCAGTGTTACTTCGGCCTGCTTGCCTTAAGAATTATGATTGGTTATTACCAATAGAAATTTATAATTCGGACTAGGGCATGAATCAATAAATGTGGCCCAATGCCGTTATCCACTTTCATTGGTGTCTGAGTCCTTTATTGGGGGGTGCGCCTGCAATTGATATATGTTACTGAAATGTGGTAACTGATCTGGTATAGTCTGACCATTGTGGTCGTTCTTATGGTAAACCCAGTATGAAGTGGATATGAAGAATCCTGCTGGTTGGTGCCTTAAAGAGACAGATCTCTTTTCTGGGGAGTTTTTTCTATTATTTTGTGTGTGGACAAAATCAGCTTAATTATTCTCTTCTGTTTATTCATTTATTGCACTTGCAACCACCAGATATAATGATGAAAGACAGAGGCTGCCTGGTTTGTCAATATCTTTGCTCTTGTAGTTCAGCCGCACAGTTAAGTTAGACCCTTTGCGACCCCATGGACCACAGCACAGCAGGCTCCTCTATCATCCGCCATCCTCCAGAGTTCACCCAGATCCATGCCCACAATATCAATGATATTGTCTAACTGTCCTCTGTCACCTGTGCCTCCTTTTGACTTCAATCTTTCTTAACATCTGGGCCTTCTCCAGTGAGTCCTCTCTTTCCATTAGCTGTCCAAAGTACTTGAGCTTGAACTTCAATAACTGTCCTTACAAGGAGCAGTCAGTCTTGATTTCCTGATTTGATATCCTTGTAGTCCAGGGGACTCTCAAATGTATTCTCCAGCACCACATTTCAAAGGTGTCTATTCTTCTGTGCTCAGCCTTCCTTATGGTCCAGCTCTCACAGCTTTGTTTTGCTACTGGGAATAAAATTGCTTTAAATATACAAACTTTTGTTGGAAGGGTGATTTCTCCACTTTTTATTATTCTGCCTAGGCTTGCCATAGCTTGTTTCCCAAGGAATAAGCGTCTTTTATTTCATGGCTGCAATTACCATCTGCAGTGATCCTGGATCCCAAAAAAGTAAAGTCTATCACTGCTTCCATTTCTTTCTCTTCTATTTTATTTCTATTTCTATTTTAATGACATCATCTTTTAGGACTTTAAATAGCTCAGCTGAAATAACATCATTTCCACTAGCTTTGTTGATAGTAATACTTTCTAGGGCCCACTTGACTTCACTCTCCAGAATGTCTGGCTCAAGGTCAGCAATCACACCATCATGGTTGTCAGGAACATCCTTCGTGTACAATTCTTCTGTGTATTCCTGCCACCTTTTCTTAATCTCTTCTGCTTCTGTTAGGTCCCTACAATTTTTGTCCTTTATCATGGCCATTTTTGCTTGAAATGTTCTCTTTATTTCTCCAATTTTCTTAAAGAGATTCTAGTCCTTTCCCTTCTGTTGTTGTCTTCTTCTATTACTTTGCATTGTTCATTTAAGAAGGCTTCTGTATCTCTCTTTGCTCTTCTTTGGAAATCTACATTTTCTTGAGTGAATCTTTCTCTTTCACCTTTGCCTTTCACTTTCTTTGCAGGTGCACCCCCCAATAAAGGACTCAGACACTGGTAAAAGTGGATAACGGCATTGGGCCACATTTATTGATTCATGCCCTAGTCCGAATTATAAATTTCTATTGGTAATTGACCAATCATAATTCTTTAAGGCAAGCAGGCCGAAGTAACACTGGTAAGGTACCACCCAAAATTGCCAACGGCAATTGTTACAATGTATCTATTTGTATCAATTTGTTTGTTGACAACAAACAAATTGTTGACCGTAGTCAATATCTAACTAATGACCCCACCCTCTGACGCGTATCCGTGAAATCACGGGGTGATGCATGCTGTCTAGCTGTAGCCATCACCCCGTCGCCTGGTTCGTCGTTGACCGGACAACGTTTAACCAACTTATGCCTGTCTAGTGTTGTCCAGTCAATTGCGAACCTGCCGGATACCTGTGGGTCATAAATGTTTACCTTACCAGTGATACCCGCCCATGTGACCAAAGTCAACAGCAGCAACAGAAACCCCTATATCAAACCATAGCAACAGTGTGGGATGGGCGAAAAAACCAGGACCCGAGAGCCAATTGTGGGTCCCAGCCAAAAATTCCCACCCGGCCCCGAAGCGACCAAAATATCACACTGTTAACTAGGGAGGGGGTGGAGGGGAAAAACTTCTCCGCTCCGTCGCTTCGCAAAATGGCAGCTCGGCTGCCTCATGGCCACCCCTTTTATAAGGAAGCTGGCCACGCCCCCTAACTACCCGGATGCCTTCGTCCGATGGGGGGGGGCCCGCAAAGAGCGCGGCGGCCATTTTGGCGCCGCGCTTGCATTGCAGGCGCACCCCCCAATAAAGGACTCAGACACTGGTAAAAGTGGATAACGGCATTGGGCCACATTTATTGATTCATGCCCTAGTCCGAATTATAAATTTCTATTGGTAATTGACCAATCATAATTCTTTAAGGCAAGCAGGCCGAAGTAACACTGGTAAGGTACCACCCAAAATTGCCAACGGCAATTGTTACAATGTATCTATTTGTATCTATTTGTTTGTTGACAACAAACAAATTGTTGACCGTAGTCAATATCTAACTAATGACCCCACCCTCTGACGCGTATCCGTGAAATCACGGGGTGAGTCATGCTGTCTAGCTGTAGCCATCACCCCGTCGCCTGGTTCGTCGTTGACCGGACAACGTTTAACCAACTTATGCCTGTCTAGTGTTGTCCAGTCAATTGCGAACCTGCTGGATACCTGTGGGCCATAAATGTTTACCTTACCAGTGATACCCGCCACACGGGGAGGCTTCCAAAAGGCTCACCGCCCCCCCCCCCAAGACCGTCAGCTCGGTCGACAGGCCTGCTCGCCAGTCCACTAACCAGAGGTCCATACCTCCCTGCGACAGATGGGCCCCATCCCCTGAGTAAAGCTCGTAATTTTGCAGACTGATGGCGGGGAGGCTAATGACGCGTCCCCCGCCCTTGTCGAAAAGGAACCGGGCAATAGCCCCGTTCACGGAGCGTCGGCTCAGTCAAGAGCCTCGAAGCCGAACGCCCCCCTGTAAGCGTACCGCGGTATCGTGTCCGACCAATTGAGGGATGTGGCAGGCCACACATAATGTGAGTAGGGCAGGTCACTGCAAACCGCAAGCTTCCACGATAGGCCAGTGACCTGCCCCAAGCCATCGCCCCCAAGGTACATAACCAGGACATCGGGCGAGTCAGCATCCCTGATGTAGAAAAGGAATGGCAACAGTTCCCGCCATAACATGCCGCGCTTACCATACCACCTGAGACGTGCGGATGCACCCAGTCCCAGTTGGGGTCCCACTCTGTCGCCGCAGCGTAACGCGCTGCCCTGTGCAGCGTAACGCGCTGCCCCATGCAGCGTAATGCGCTGCCCTGTGCACGTGGCTATGGCCCACCAGCCATACTGTCACCGGTGTAAAACGACACCCAGGGTCTGTCAAGGAAAAAAGGGGGGGAGAAACAGTGCAGTGACTAAACTGGTACTCACGGTTGAAGAGGGCGAACACAAAACTGAAAACATTGTGATCCCCACCCTCCCATGCGGCGTATTTCAGCCCCGGAGTACCCAAAAACAACTGCAGTAGAAGCCGCCCCTATCCTGAACGAATGGGTGCCGCAACGAGCCCCAGAGAGGCGAACACTGTCTAGTGCCTTCCCGGCACCCTCCAAATTGAAATTTAGTAAGAGAAGACCCACCTTGGTGACAGAAAAACGGGCCATGGTGCGTGCCACACAGTGCAAGGAAATCCTGTAGGGCACCAACCGGACAGATGTCTGCCAAGGAACATCGTAGCAGTCTACTCCACTGCCTACGCCGTGCTGATTCGTTTTAGGGGAGCGTATCTCCAACTGAGCCCAATATTGTCCACACAGACATCTTCGAGTTCCAGTGCCCTACGACTTGCATCCGCCTTAGACAGCATCTCAAGCTTGCTGATGCGGAGCGCTCCAAAAAAGGCCACCATTGTAGCCGCATGAAATGGGCTGCCTCATCTATCAAAACAGAGGCCAGGCCAGCCCCGGGCCAATTGGGTAAAAACCCCTGGGGAAATCGGGTGGCGGTCATCCGGGCAACGCCCGCGCGCGCGCACCCACCCCTCCAAAAAATGTCTCACACGGAAGTCAGTGGTGCTGTCCACATGACCTCCCACTTTGGCCATAAAAGCCAACGCTGACAGCTTAGATGCTATGGTGCGAGGTGCAAGGCCCTGGGCATGCAGGTAAACCATGAACCGCATGGTTACCGGGATCGGCCAGGTTCCTGGTAGTTGAAATTGGGTACAGAATGCTCAGAAAGAATTAAATACGTGGTGATACGCCTTACGCGCGCGTGGCGCTAGTAACAAGCCAATCGCCCGGTTCACCTCTCCTTGCCAATGTTCCATATCTCGTCCGTGAGTGGCGAGGGAAATTCCTCCGTATCCGGGGCCAAGGCACGGAACCGGGAGATCTGCAGGCGGGACAAAGCGTCAGCAATATCATTATTAACCCCTGGGACATGCCTGGCCCTGGAAAGAACGTTGAGGCGCAGGCTGCGCAACACAAACTGGCGCACTAGGTACATAACCCTGGGCGATTTAGAGGTCTGTGCATTGACAATGTGGACAACAGCCGCATTGTAACACCAAAATTGCACAACCGAGTTGGCCCACTCCTCGCCCCATAGCATCAAAGCACCCAGGATAGGGATAAATTCCAGATACGTGAGACCACGCAGGCGACCCGTGCCTGCCCAGGATGGTGGCCGCCCACCATAGGCCCACTTCCAATCGAAGTACATCCCATAACCCAGGGATCCCGAGGCATCGGACTGTATCTGAAAGCGAGGGGAAGCCAAGAGCTCAGACCTCCAAAATGACTCCCCATCGTACTCCCTCAGGATCTGTAGCCAGACAAGCACGTCTGCCCTGATACCCCGGGTAAGTCTAACCCTATGGTGGGGCCTGGATAATCCTGCCATAGCGTCGGACAAGCGCCGAGCAAATGCCATGCCCGGTGCGACGACCCTGCAAGCGAAATTGGGGTGACCATGTAGCACCAGCAGTACCCTCAGTGATGCCATGCGCTTGGCCAGCAAGTCCGAGATAAGTGCCACTAGCCTTGACACCTTATCCCGCTGCAACCTAGAAGCCTGCGCTACCGTGTCAATCTCCACCCCCAGGAATACTAGCTGTGTAGATGGGCCCTCGGTCTTTTCGGGCGCTAAAGGGACACCAAGTTCCTCCATTAGCGTCTGAAATGTGTTGAGGAGACGTGTGCACGTGTCCCAGCCCTGTTCAGCCCCGAATAAAATCATCCAGGGAATGGGCTACAGACCGGGACCCCGACCTGCGGACAAAAGCCCACTCTAGGAAGGTGGTGAAACGCTCGAATGCCGAGCCCGAAATGGAACAGCCAAAAGGCATGGCATCATCGAAATAATATGCTCCCCAGAACGGGGGCGCAGGGACAGGGCCAACGACCCAGCCCGCATAGACCTCCTTATCAATGCTGGCAGCAGCCACATCCCCCCTCCCGCTAAGGGATAAAGATTGGGGGCATCCTGAGGGGACCTGTCACCCATGAAAGGGATACGGAACCCCTGCCTAAAACCGTGAAGGAGATAATCCGCATCCTCTCCCTTCGGGTACAATGTGAGCCAACGCTCCAACATGTCCACATTGATTGGGGAGGGAGCCCTTCGGTGAAGTAGATCCATCTGCGGCAGTCTTGCCAGCCCCCCGTCCGCCCCTCCCCCGCCCCGCATCCCTCCAGGCCTGGGACAGGCAGAGGCCGCATGGGGGCCAGCACAGGGGGGACACTCGTGTCTGTATTTGCCATTCTTCCTATTGCAGGAACCATTGGACGAGAAAGTCCAGCACAGCAGACGGGCTGGAACCCCCCGCCCCGCCCCCTGGCAGTGAACCTGTGCTGGGGCCGCTCGCTGGACCGCATGTCCACAATGGTATCTCACCCCGGGCGCGGGGTGCGTGGGCGTCATGTACAAAAGCCACAGCCTCCGGCATGGCTCATCCCACCTCATCTCGGGGTGCAGGGGAATCCGCATACGGAATTACTCGTCATAAGCCAACCACGATGGGCCCGGAAAGTCAACCATCGCCCGGTAGATGTTGTCCAAATACTGGACCACCGGAATTGCCAAATCCGGCCGGGCCCTAAGGTACACCGCCATGTATATGAGGTAGGCCGGCAACCAGTTGGCCCACGTAAGTGGTGGCTTGCGACGACGTGCCTGCTCCTTATCCTTCTCATCCTGCCCCACCCTCTACTCCTTGGTGGGCTCTCTGTTGAGGAGTGAGAAGATATCCACGTACTCCCCCCGCCAGATCTTCTCTTTGGTGGTCTGTGCCAAATGGTCACCCAGCGGTAAGGAATACCCCGCCGTCAGCAAGGCCGACACGGGCACAGCAGGAACTGCTGGCATCTGAAAGGGGGCCTGTACTAACCCAGCCACCCCCAAAACATTCCCCACAGGGTAGAAAACACCCCACCACCACCACGGGGCCCTGGGTGGTAGTTGTCGTCGCTGGGCGGGGCGTCAGCGGCTGGACCGCCGCCCCACCCACGCAAGGCCAAGGCCTTTGAACCCCCCCCCCCAACGTGGCCACGTGTGTAGGTGCACTAGCTTGGACTGCATACTCACATGCTGCACCCCCATAGGCCGCCCCCACCGGGGGTTCCGGCTCACGACCGCCGTCGAGCTCGTCGATGGGGCCTGACCCGCACCGGTCTGTTGAATGGGGAGCTGCGAGGCAGTGGCCGAGGTCGTGCCACGCGCCTCAAGCAGCTCGACCCGTCCCGTCGCCTGCCGCTGCCCAGCAGACGACGCGTCGAAATGAACCCCAAAGGGAGCCCCAGAGTGGCTAGCCCGGGCCAGGGATGCCTCGAGGGCCGCAACGCGGGCCAATAAGGCTTCCACGCTGACATGGGGCAAAGGGCCAGCCGGCCCGCCTACTACAGGCATGGGTACAGGTCCCTGTACCCCGGGGCCCGAATAGGGCCACAACCCCACACCCGGGCCCGTTAGGGCCGATGTATCAACCTGCCAGGGTAGGGGACCAGCCACCCCCCAAGGCTGGAAGGCCCCGGAGCGAGCTGCGCCCCTATAGAGGAAGGCCCAGCTGAATGGGCAACACCAGGAGAGGTGTCCACCGCTTGCGGGCCGAGGGCTGCAGCCCCTACTGGACCCGTGCGTGGGCCACCATTCTCCGGCCAGGGGGGAATAGACCCCATTCCACCGGTCCCGGTGGGTGCAGGCAAAGGCGGCTGTTGGGGAGGCGCAGCCGCGGTCCTCCGACCCGGATTGCGCCTCCGAACTGCACGAGCCGCGCTCGCAGCCGCCTTCTTCTTCGAGGGCATCTCAGCCAATCGATGGGAAGCCGAAAACGAGAGAATTCAGCAGCCAAAAGGCTTCCCGGTAAAGGTAAAAGCGACAGAGGTAAGAGGGAAAAACTTCTCCGCTCCGTCGCTTCGCAAAATGGCAGCTCGGCTGCCTCATGGCCACCCCTTTTATAAGGAAGCTGGCCACGCCCCCTAACTACCCGGATGCCTTCGTCCGATGGGGGGGGCCCGCAAAGAGCGCGGCGGCCATTTTGGTGCCGCGCCTGCATTCTTGCCTCATCAGACAGCCACTTCACTTTCTTGCATTTCTTTTTCTATGGCCAACTCATTCTCTTGACAAATCTCTATTAGCCTTTGTCCTGCTTTATTTTGTACTCCAAGGCCAAACTTGCTCATTATCCTAGTTACCTTTTGCTTCCTACTTTGGCATTCCTGTCCCCTATGATGACACAGACATTTTTTGTTGTCAATTCTAGATGGTATTGTAGGTCTTCATAGAACTGGTTGATTTCAGCCTCTTCTACACATATGATTGGGGCATAGACTTGGGTTACTGTGGTGTTGGTTTGCCTTCAATTCAGACTAAGATCTTTCTGTCATTTTTGAGATTGTATCCCATTACTACTTTCCTCACTCTTTTGCTAACTTTACTGCCCACTCCATTTCTTCTAAGGGATTCTTGCCCACGATAATAAATATAATGATCACTTGAATTAAATTCACCCATCCCAACCCACTTTAATCCACTGATTCCTGGGATATTGATGTTCAGTCTTGTCATCTCATGTTTGACCACATCCAACTTTCCTTGATTCGCAGATCTTACATTCAAGGTTCCTATGCAATATTTTTTTACAGCATCTGACTTTCCTTTCACTGTCAGACACATCCACAGCTGAGCGTCCTTTCAGATTTGGTCCAACCCCTTCACTCATTCTGGAGCTCCATTCTTCCCCAGTAGCACACTGAGCACCTTCTGAGATTAGATACTCTTCTTCTTACATCATATTGTTTAGCCTTTTGATACCGTCCATGGGGTTTTCTTGACAAGGATACTGGAGTGGGTTGCTAGTTCCTTCTCCAGTGGATTTAGTCTAAGTTCACCACGATCAGCTTGTCTGTCTTGTGTGGCCCTACACAGCATATCCCATAGTCTCGTTGAACCACACAAGCCCCCTTGCCATGGCAAGTCAACAATCCTTGAGGGGATTTGATATCTTTACAATTCAAATTCCAGCCAGGAAAGCATATATCATGTATCTCTACAGTTTATTAAAAAAAAACTTAAACATCCCACAGTTTACTCTTTCAGTTGTCTGTATTGTTTTCTGAATTATCTGCCTAAGCATGGGTGTCAAAGGGATCAGGACCTATCTCAGGAAGAAAGCAAGAACCAGAGTTCAGGAGATGGTTACCAGTTGTCACTATCAGCATGGATTTAGTACCTGACAAATGATGAAGCTATGTATACACTGCGGGATGGAGCAGGCCACAATATAGCTGCCATGATATGTTTCACTGCCAGGATTTCAAAAATATCTTAAACAATTTACAAAACAAATTCCATTCCGAAATGGGGGTAACAATTTCCACATCTGGATGAATCCTTCTCTGATATTCTGTCCAGCTATTCAAATTGATGTCAGACCACTCTATATGCAGGGGGGAAAGGGAGGATGATGTATTTTTGATGTAAATAATCTTACTGAACCATGCATTCTTACATTCAGATCACAAATTTCATCAAAGAAATATGTGTATTGCTGTTCCTCCCCCCAAAACTATGCAGACTGCATATATAAACTTGTGTCGCAAATATTGTACCTGTATGTCTACAGAAGTGGATTGCAATTTTGAAATCCACACTGGTCTCATTTTTTTCTTAATACAGGCATTTAAGCAAGAGTGGCTTTCAACCTTATGTGTGAAAATGCTAGAGGAAATCCCAGGCAGGCCAAGCAGAAATGCTCTGCTAAGAGCATCTTTTAACTGGGCTTTTGGAGTCTCTCCCTCTGTATTGAAGCTTGAGCCAAGGAATAGCTCCCCACTAGATGCATTTCTGCCAGTTGTGTGCAACCCATGACTGCACACGTTCACAGCATTTCCAGTAGCAGATATGCATAGGAACCCAAGTGCCTATTATGGATTTAGAGAGGCAGGAGCATTCTTATGACTTGAAATTAGATCTGGGCAGGCTGCGGAGAATAACAGATGACAGAGGAGCCTGGCGTGCGGTGGTCCATGGGGTCCCAAAGGGTCAGATTCGACTGTGCAACTGAACAACAACAAAGAAGAAGTCAATACAGAACTCTGTAAGGCTAGTGGCTTGCATTACAAAAGATTGCTCTCATTATGAGATGTCTTTCTGGAGAGTATCCTATATGCTTAAAGCTAAAGCAAGGCCTGTTGCTTTGATCAGGAGTGACTGGATAGATGCACAGCTGGAAAACACAATTTAGTTTTGCATCAGTGTATGACTATATCCAGGGTTATCCTGAATATTTTTCCTTCAGTATTGCATTTAAGCTCCCCCCGCCTTCCTAGCATCACTTTACCAATTTCATTCCTCTGCTCAGACTGCCAGTATGTGCAATCATGATCTGTATCCTCAAAGAATATTCAATTTTTTAAAAGCACAGAAAACTGATTAATGTATTAGTAACAAATCTGGTGTAATTTCTCTGCTTCAGACAACTTGTATTTCACAGCTATAAATACTGCACTTCAACAAACACAAACAAGGCTTGCAAATGATGGGCTTCTATCCTGGATTGCTATATACATGAAACTAAGTTCTGTGCAAAAAGAGCCAGATTTGAAACAATTTTTAACAACGTGCCAAAGGTTGTCAAACTGGGGAGTAAAGTTCTTTGTTCCAGAAAAATAATAAAGTCCACACCAAGGAGAGAGTATCCTGCATTTCAATCTTTAACCATTTTCTCCAAGAAAATATTGATTCAATTTTATTTGAGGAATTGCTAGGTGGTGATAATTTGGAACAGCAAAATACTGCTTGAAATCTGAGATTCAAATCTTTTGCAAACACAAAATTTATCCTCCAAGCCACTTTATATTGTGCTAATTTGCAGAAAGTTTGAACAGTAAAAAAGAGCATAAAGTATTGGAAATGACTCAAAAATGGTGTGGGTTTTGGGAATCTTGGCACCATACTGGAAAGATTTCCCATTTATTTGTTATAGTCTCTTTTTTAATGTAGACACAAAGCAGTAAATTGTCATTTTGTGATAACACGTTAAGAGCAATCCAGTGCATATAAATTTATGCCATTCACTACAAGAGTCACATGGCTACAAGAAAAGTGAAGAGACAAAATGGCAACAGATGCTTCTTGAATAACAATGAAACAAATAACATTTGTTTAAAAGCAACACGAGTGTAAATTAAGAATGGAGGAAAGACTCCTTGTTTCCAAACTGCATTTCAAATTGCTTTTGAATCAGCAGCACTGGTTTGATTCAACTGTACATTCCAAGGTCCCATGCCACATTACACATTTCGTCAACAGAAGAGTACCACCTCTGAAGAACTGATAATTTTACATTATAATCCTATAATTGTTTAGCCAGAAATAAGTCCCATAGAACTGATTAGAACTCACTCTTATAGAGAGAATAGCAGCTGACATTCTATGGACAAATATGGGGTGTGGGTGTGGATTTGCAAACTGTGCCCCCCCCCCAGCAGATGTTGAACAGCAACTTCTATAATCTTCATGATCAGTTATGCTGCCTGATGGGAGGAGCAGTTCAGTAACACTGGATGGACCACACTTTGCCTACAATAAATTATAGTATTCTTCAGGGGTGGGAAAAGGCTATTCTTATTAACTAAATAATTTAATATATGAAAGACTCCTTCATCCCAGTGATAAGAGTGAGCCTGATGGGATAGAAAATACAACAATAAATACTCAAAGGTTAGTTTTGATTGATCGCTACTAAATGTTTTACAATTTTGAGGAAAGGAAACCAGGACAAACACTCTGTAAAGATTAGGTTGGCATTAATATACACTTGTTTAGAACAAATTAGTTTGGTTTTCTCTGTTATCCTGCCAGCTATGAAATGACTTAGGTTTTGAGTGTTCCTGAATAGTTTTTCTTTTTCGCATACAATCTGGTTCTTGCATTGTTTTTGCAACCCAGCAAGACACAGAGAGTAGGAGATAGTATACAAGAAGCTTCAGCAACCATCTAGACCAGCTGTAAAATGAGAAGGATGGAATTTCAGGGAGCTTCCAGCAACTGCTGTATACCATCCATGTCACATCCAACTCAAGGTAACTCAAGGGAGTGGTTTAATTAGTGATGCCATCACCTTCAGATGAGTTTGCATGGTCAAGCTGAGATATGAATGTAGGATACATGAGCCCTTTGCTTTCACTTTATCCACTACACTATGCTAGTTCTCACCAAGTACAGTACCACTCAAATACAGACACTTCTCTTCTCTGTTTTTTTCCTTTGGATTAACAGCTTTAAAAAGTAACACATACTTGCAATTTTTCTATCATCAATAACAAAAGAATCTCAACAAATCAGGATATGCTGCTTGGGGAAAATGGACAACAATGGAATAATTTTTTGCGCTTGTGCCAAAGCAAAAATACCAGTACTTTTCCCCAGCAGAAATTGGATTCATTTTACTTTGCATGAAAAATCTTGCATTTTGTGCAAAATACGTGATATTTTGCAGAAAATATGGGAGTTTGCACACAAAAACCCATCTGACATGAAGAAGTGCAGAAATGTGAAAATGCAGAAAAACATCTGTAACCTTGCCCATGCAGATTTTTTTTTTGAAAATTTTCATCCTTGCCCATAAGAACATAATAAAAGATGTTCACCTGTAAATTAAGACATGTTGATTTGTGAGAGACCATCTTTCCAATTACCTTGCTGCTCTATGAAATTTTAAAAGTAATATCAGTAAAACTAATCCTTTGCTTTTAATGTCCTTTCAGTTAATTTCCAGGGTGAGGGGGCAACCAACCAATTAATACTGAGGGAATTCAATTTTGTATATGCTCAAAAGCTTTTGACCACCCAACTGCTTCACATGGCTCATGTCTGAGTGGGGAAATCCAGCTTTTGCAGCTGAAGCTAAGTGAGCTCCATCACAAAATAACTTTTGATAAAATAGGTTGAAATAATGTACTGGGCAAGGTGCAGGTATGGACTATGAGCCTCCTTGATCTAATGCCATTTTACACAATAATTAAATATAATTTGCATTCAGAGTCTACTAGGCCTATGACTGTGGTGCTAGATGGAGCAGTGAGCCTTGAAATAAGCTAAACGTTTAAGATAAACACAGGATTTTGCTTCATAATTGAAACAAAATACAGTAATACCCTGCTTAACGTGTACACCGCACAACATTAAAACTGCAAAATGTCAAGAAATCTGAGGGAAAATTTGCACCACACGTTACGTTAATGTTGTGCGATGCATCACATTTCCCCTCAGATTCCCTTGCATCTGGGCGGGTGGGGAGGGAGTCCAGCAGCAGCGGCGTTGGCAGCGATTTTGAGGCCGCCAATGCTGCCGATGGACTCCCTCCCCAGCCCGGCTGGCAGGTGGGAAGTGAGAGCAGCTGCTGTGATGGTATTGGCAGCCTCAAAATCACCAATGGCAATGCCGCCACCGACGGAATCCTTCCCCGGCTCGTCTGTCCAGATGTGCCGGGAAAGGAGTCCATCAGTGGTGGGGTCTGTATCACACAACGTTAAATATGGCATAATGTTAAAGCTTGTGAAACCAAGCTTTAATGTAATGTGGGGTATTACTGTACATGGAAATATTCAAAAGCAGGCAGCTGAAACCATTTCTATTTGTGATTTAAGCGGATGCATTGGGGTCATCCCCACCAGGTAGCCTAATGAAGTGGGCTGTTGCATCAGAGGATGGAGGGATGGGTAGATGGAGCAGATGTTTGAGTGGTACTGCATTGGCTCTTTTGGGAAAGAGGACAGGATTTGGTATCTGGTACGGCTGGCAAAATGGTTTGGAAAAGCACATATATAAAACATGTTTGGTCATTTATAGATGTCATTCAGTGATACACTGGCACATTTTCATACTTTCTCATCCATCTTCCCTTTCTCCAAGACTTGCAGGCACCCATGATGCTATATTTTAAAAATAATCCTTCCAACATGAAATTAAACAGGAAGGGAACAAAGGGAGAGTAGACTTTAGTTGCCTTGTTTATTGTTTCACAGCCAGGATGGCCTTTTGGAATGGCTGCAATGTCCTGATTTTCTTAGCACCAGCCTGTTCTTTACTTAAGTGTTTGTCCACTAGTCCTACTGGTGACCTTCCCAACAGACTTGGCCAGCTTTCTAATTTCAAAACAGAATACAGGAGCAAAGTAGAAGAGTGCCTAGATCAGTGATGGGCAGTCTTGGCCCTCCAGCTGTTCTTGAACTTCAATTCCCAGAAACCCTGACCAGCTGGGCTTCTGGGAATTGAAGTCCAAGAACAGCTGGAGGACCAAGACTGCCCATCTCTGGCCTAGATAGTGCTTCTAGAGCTAGTTGTGCTTCTCAATCAAGGCTAGATGAGAGGTGCTACACATACATACCGGTATCTTTCACATGGAAGATGCATATTTTCTAAGCAATACAAATCTTACAATTAATGTACAGTGTTTTGGTCAAGATTGTAATAACAGTACAGCTGATTTCATTCCATTAAAACTATAAAAATAGAATCTGAAGGTCTACGGGAAGTTTTTAATGGTGTCTTATTAACAAATGAATGGTTCATTCCATACCCTTTAATTCTAATCCAAGATGCTCTGCAAATGCAGAAAAAAAGAAAGGAAAAGAGAAAAGAGAAACAGATTTGTAAGAGAGATTTCCAGAACAAATATAACATAGTTTGTAATTAGAGCATTTTTTTCTCTCTCCATTCACTATCAAAGGAGCAGCAACAAGAATACAGTATAGTACTGTCATTACAAGAATTTAAAATGCCAGTGCCATTGTATATAAATGAACAGCTAAACAGTTTTGTAAGGTATTTTTGTAGAACTTTCTGAAGAAATGGCATGCCTTTCATTACCTGAATTTTGTTTGATTGTGTATGAGAGTGTAGTGTGTGCTGGAGGGGATGTATTTGTATATGTACCTGCACATAAAAGTCCTTGGTGCCAAGATCTTTCCTCCTCAGTATTCTTGAAATATTGAAGTAGCAGATTTATACAAGCCTATTTTGTAAGGCAATCACTGTATGTAAGTCTATGACAAGTAGAAATTGTAAATTAACTTCTAAGCAACTTTGGATAAACATACACACACATCTATAGCAACATGAAAGTGGGCAATCATTTTCAGCTCAATCTTAGGGACTCTTCAATCAATGGGATTTACTTCTGAAAGAAGATAGCTATGATCAGACTATTAGACACTTTCCACAGTGTTTACTGAATGAATAATTCATTTCTGGACACCTTCTAGAGTTTTAAAAGGAATGGTGTCAACTCCTATAAACCTTAATGATTTAGGACAACATTCCCTTGTCCACAACAGAAACCAGCATGAACAATTCATTATGTTCCAAAATAAAAGAAAAGGATAAAAAATATTAGTCTAATGTTATTTGTGTGCAAATGCTGACAAAAAAAAAGAACAGAAACAGTATTACTTGTGCATTGTGACTCAAATTACTGTATATAGAAAATGGGCAGGCTATTTCAGTACAGGAATAGAACCGCAGGCATTCTTGGATGAAACCAACTGCTGAGATTCTCTCCAGTCAGAATTCAAGCCTCATCATGGCACTGACACTACACCAGTATGAACCTTCTTGGTGCTCCTGGATCTCTCTGCAGCTTTTGATACAGCTGACCATTGTATCTTTTTAGAGAGGCCATTGGGATTGGGATTGGAGACCATGTACAATGGCTCCAATCCTTCATTCATGGCTGCTCTCAAATAGTTCAACTCTAGGAGGTAGTTTCATCCCTATGGATACTCTATTGTGGAGTTTCTCAGAGGCCAATCTTCTCCCTGATGTTGTTTAACATCCATATAAAGATATGGGTAGCTGAAATCATCTGGAGATTTAGAGATCACTGTTATCAACATGCTAATGACACACAGCTCTATCTCTTCTTCACATCTTCCACAGTGGATGCAGTCCGATGCCTTGAAGATTGCCTGGCCTCGATAATGGAATGGACAAGGGCAAACAAGTTGAAAATGAATCCCAACAAGATGGAGGTCCTGCTTTGCCATGTGGGGTGTGGATACTATATGCATGACTGGGGGTTCTAGTCCCTACTTTGGATGCAGTTGTTCTCCCTCTGAGGGACCAGCTTAACAGTTTGGATGTTATTCTGAATCTAGCACTTAACATGGAGCATCAGATTACCACCATGACCGTTTTTTTTTTCATCTCTATCAGATTGCCCAACTGCACCCGTACTTGGACAGAAAGTCTTTGACAATGCTGATCCATGCATTGGTGAGTCTCACAAATGTACTATTGTAGTGCTCTCTAAGTGGGGCTGTTCTTGCCCTTGTCACAAATACTGCAAAGGGTCCAGAATGCTGCAGCAGGTTGATTCCCAGAGTGAAGAAGTTCGATCGTATGTCACATCGACTCTGGCCCAGCTACACTGGCTCTCTGCTGTGTACTATATCAGGCACAAGGTGTTAACTTTAATGTACAAAGCCATAAACAGTTTGGGACCTTGTTACCTGGCAGAGTGTCTCTCCCAAAATTGTACTGCCCGCATCACTCAATCATCACAGAGTAAGCAGCTCCAGGTGGCGACACCAAGAGGGGTGAAGAGGGTCACAACTAGGAAAAGAGCCTTCTTGGAGGAAGCACCCATGCTAAGGAAGAGTTTACCCATAAAACTGTGATAGGACTAGAGATGTAAAATTTCTGGAAATTTTGAAGCTCGGAAAAAAATGTTTGTTTTTTTCCAGAGGGAAATGGAAAATTTTGGAAAAATCGAAAATAATCTGATATCATACATATATTTTTAGAAATTATTTATAAAATATTTGAACCCGGCCTTATCTTAAAATATTGTATTCATCATGTTAAAATAAAACATTCCATAATATATATATTCTTTTTTCAATTTTTCCAATTTTTCGGGGGGAAACAAAAAAGGCTTCAGGGGAAGAAAATGGGTTTTTTTTTCAATTTTTCCAGGTTTTTTCCAGGCCTTCACTTCTCATTCAAGATATTATTTTAAAAATCTTAAAACATATTTTTGAAAGGTATTTAAGGATATCTCCCTTGCTGTTAATATGTTTTGAGCACTGTTTATCCTTGGACCCAGTGTTCTGCTGGCTAAAAGCTTTTAGAACTATTTTTATGTCAGGCTGCCACACTGGTTGGGTTGAATGTATTTTTAATATTATTGTATTGTTTTAAATTGTTTTATTTGTTTTTATTGTTTTGAACTGCACAAAGTGGAAAATATATATATAAAGAGAGAGAGAGAGAGAGAGATTTGTCTTATATAAGTCAGACACTAGGTCGATCTAGCCCAGTTACAGAATATTGCCAAATCTGATGATAAGCAGTGTCCCATAATTTCAGACATTATTCCTTCCTAGCCCTACTTGGAGAGTTCTCGTATTTGCTTTGGTTGTCCTGTCTAAGCACTTACCAAGCACTATCTTGCTCCACCTCAAAAATCAATAATGATTTGATGTGTTCAGGGTGATGTGTTGGCAGAATGCCAATACCCGCCCCCCCAATTAAAAAAATTAAAAAAAAGAAGAAAGAAATTATGTTAATGGACAAGTAGCTTTTATGGGTTCCCAAGCTCCCACATAAAGAGGAAACATAAAAATGGCAGGCAGTAATGTTGGCCAATTAATAAATCATAAAATAACAGCAGTTTAAATCCTTTATAAAGCCCACAAAAGCAATAAGCAGGCTTCTGAGTTTTCTGGGTTAAGCAAGATGACAAAGCTTAGACAAAAGCATGAGTAGGTCAGTGACATTCCAGATTTGTTTAGACTACAACTCCCCCAGTCTCCCACCAGTTAGGCATACTGGCTAGGATTGGTAGGAGCTGCATGCCCAAAACATATGGAAGGAGACCATTGCTCACTTAGAAGCAAGGGTAAAGTCCTCACCATCAAACTAAAAATGTCATTAAAACACATTTTTTTTTGTTCCTATACCTAGGATTCCTAATCTGCTTCCAGAAATTAGTAACAAATGGGATAGGACAAAAGGGCAGGGTGTTATGGCCATGGGTAGGGAAGGATGAACTCTTTCTACCCATGCCATGTTTCTACTGATCTGTACACCAACAAAAGAGTAGTGTGCGTTTTCAGCAAGGAAATGGCACAGGAGAATTCTGTTTTGAATTCCCTTCTCCACCACAGCTACTGTTAAAGAGAAGGAGAATCTGGAACACAGGGCATAAAGATTCCTCTTTCAATAAATACTCAAAGCTCAGAAAATCAGGTGTGAGGGTACATTCAATCTATAGAAGTATGGAGAAAAGAAAATCTGAATTAGCACACCCAAAATAAAAATTTAAAAGGAGCCAATTTCATAATGCCACTATGGCTTATAGGTAGTTCCATGATGGTGGAGCTTAGCACTCCAGGTGTTCTTGGACTTCAATTCCCAGAAGCCCAAGTCTCCATGAATCCACACAAATGGATTTACTGGACTTCTGGGAATTGAAGTTCAAGAACACCTGGAGTGCCAAGGTTCACCATCACTGGCCTAGTTAATAGAAGTCGCTGTCTCAGAAAGTTAAAGTCTTCATAGGAAAAGCACAGCAATGCCAAAGCCAAACTTTTTGTATTTTCTTCCATGATGAAGGAGTACACAGAAAATTTTGAAGAACAATTTATAACATATATGCATAATATGCTACTTTAGGGACAGATAGCTGTGAAACTACATTAAATGCCATATACATAATGGCTTGGGGGCCATAGCAATATAGCTAGCTGACTATGAGAACTGTATTGTACAACAGGGTGCAAGATGCCTACTGCCTATACTACATTCAAGCTGATTGGCTCTAATCACAGTTGGTAAGACAGCATTTCCTCAGCTGGACAACTCTTGCACCAAAACAGCCCAAATGACAGAAGGAAGCGGGGGAATCAGAATCTCTTAATCATTAGAATGAGAGCTACGTCTGTGCTTGGGAAGTCATGCTGTGTCACACCAAGGGGCTTTATAGCCATGCAATAAAAAAAAAATAAGAAAAGTAAAATTGAGGATATATATCTATCTTTTTCCTCATTTTTATTTTTCTTATTTTTGTGTATTTTAATTACAGATACATACAGTACGCAAAAATGTCATATGCATGGAAGAGGGAAACAGATTATCTTCATACAATATACATGGGGAAATATGTTTATTAACTATAATTTTTACTGAGCTAAGGTTTATTACTGTCAAGATGAATACTGAAATTAAGGAAGACAGAAAGAATGTAGTTTTATTATTAAATGAATAGCGTCCATGCAGTTTGGGGTACAATCAGATTGGCATTCGCTGTTACTTGTTTCCCTCTTGGGGTGGGCTGTTTTGCTCCTTTTGCTGGTGATCAGATACCATAATTGAACTGTCATCATACCCAGATTGTTCATTTCCATATCTTTTTGGGTACCTGTTAAGGACAACTGTTATTTTGGTGCAGGTAACCAAAATTCCTTTCCATTCACTTCCACTTTCAACTTTCCAATGTTGTTAACTGGCTAAAAAAGACAGCTTTGTCAATTCACAATATTGGGAAATTAATCCTTTCCTCTGTTCCTCCCTGGAAGAGCAAAGGATGGAAGCATTTTTCTTTTTAAAAAGTCATGACAGTGCTGATGCACTATGCCACTTAGAGGGGAAAATGAAAACTTTGAAAACTTTCACCTAGAAGTAGGTGAGAAGAGGATGGGGCAAGGAGGGGAACTTTTGTGTGGTTTTCCTAAGGGTGGAAGGCCAAATAGTGAGGGGGGGGGCATTTGGGTGAAAGGATCACACCAAATGACATACCAGACCTCTACCTAACCTTAAGTGGGAAATCACTTTTTTGGACAGGCAGAATCTCCCAGCCCACACTATGATCTGATGTTAGCATCTCACCCTTCAAATAAAGCCTTCCAAATTTGATTACTAGGTCATACCTGTCAACCGCGGCTCCATACAATCCGGGACCTGCACAGAACGGTTCTGCGCAGGTCGCTTTTTACGCATGCATAAAAGCCTTCTACACATGCATAAAAGCGACTTGCGCAGAACCGTTCTGCACAGCTCACTTCTACGCATGCGTAGAAGGTTTTTACGCATGCGTAGAAGGCTTCTACAATCCCCTTCTGCACAGAAGCCTTCTACGCAAGCGTAGAAGGGTTCTACGCATGCGTAAAAGCCTTCAACGCATGCATAGAAGCGAGCTGTGCACAAGGGATATGCAGTAATGCCTTTCCCCCAGCTGCCAAATTCCAGGGTTTCGGCAGCTCTGGGTGGGAAATGGCGAAAATCAGTGCCGAAAAACGGGAAATCCCAGCCAATCCGGGAAGGTTGACAGGTATGTACTAGGTACAAATTTGTGCCACAGCTGCAAAAGCAAACCCCTTGAAAGACCTGATCAGAGCTTTCTTTCTCAACAATGCCCAGAATCTCCCATGAATACTGAAATGCAGAGTGTCCAAGAGGACACAAGGGGATTCGCTCCAGATTCCCTGCACCCAGGCCACAGGAGGAGCATTTGGTGGTGAGATAGAACAGTAGAGAAATTAATAGGCATTGGGGCCAGTGGACTTCAAGGTGCCTTAGGTTTGCAGCTTTAGCACAATGCATTATTATTCCCTGGCACCTGTCAATGGTAGCGATTCCAGGTTCTTCCAATAACTTCTTTAGCCAGTGGGTTATGAGGCTGCATATTGATTTCATGAAGCTGCATACAGCCTCAACCCTGGATCTCTAAAATTATATATGCCTCTTTTTAAAAAAAACACTATGCCTAAGACTGTTCATGCCTCACTCCATGATAGATTCTGCCTGAACTATATAGCAATTGTTGGTACTGTATCTATTCAGATTAGAATGAAGGTCAATAACCAGTCAAACAAACAGCAGAAGATGAAAGGTTGAAATGGGGGGAAAGAGTTCCTTTAAAGATGTCACACAGTGTGCTGTGGTAAATCAGAGAAAGAGAGAAGCAGAAAGAGACATACTGGAAAAGCTGGCCATTGCGAAGTTCTGACACTGGTCTCCTGTGAATTCGTTCGGACACCTAACGAAAGAAAGAAAACCAGAAAGAGAGAAACAAGATAGCATGATATCCAAGCAGACTGAAACGAGACCCTTTCTGGTGCCAACTTAGCTCCCTTTTCAAGACTTCTCCTGATGTGCTTCTGGCTGGTCCTTTACCTGGTTCCTAAAGCTTAGCCCAGATATTAGCTCAGAAAAATACCCTCACTATGCCACTCTAAATCCAATGCTATACCCAGGAGATTTTAAGTAGTGTGGTGCAATTTTTGTCTTCAAACATACTTTGCTTAGGATCTGGCATGTACAATCGCAAAGGCAGTTTCTCCAAACATCTCTGTCCGAAGAATCCATTTGGACATCTGGAGGAGGAAAAGGGGACAAATCACAGAACAAGGCTGGCATCATCCTTGAGGCTATGGCTAGAAATAAAAGTGCACAGCGATGAATTTAAAAAAAAATCAAAGCATCTGATGCGAGATAGATGGATTTAATCTGTATGTTGAAAAGGGCTCCCTAATCCTTCTGTGCAATTGCTTTGCCCTTTCCTCCATGTTTTGTGGGCTCATCATCACCAGTCATAAGCTTAAGCAACTGGCATCAGCCATGAAAAATGGATTGCTCTCGTTTGACTATGACACTCCTCTCCAAACTCTCTAAATGTACTATACTCTGACCTGGTCTCCCTTCCTCACATCACACATCTGAGAAGCATCAGGGCTGGGGAATGTGCATGCATGTGCTAGATCAGGGGTGCCCAAACTACGGCCCATGGGCCATAGCTGGCCCCTGACACCAATTCATCCAGCCCATGCTGCCCTTGCCGCTCTTGGAAGTGGAAGTAAAATGTTCCAGTGGCCGGACACGGCTTGCAGGCCATAGTTTGGGCACCCCTGATATAAGCAGAGAAAATGGCAGCCTAAAAATCTATCTCCTCCTGTTGCAAAGCAGATTGCAAGCCACATTTTACTTCCATTTCCAATGGGAGCAACCATGTGACCGGCCCGCAGAACCATGTGACCAGCCCATGACCTGAAAAGTTTGGACACCCCTGTGCTAGATGCAGGGTTTCCCAATCTTTGGTTCTTGGACTTCAATTCCCAGAAGCCTAAGTGAATTCCCTAAAGTACTGGCCAGCCGATGTACTGACTGAGGCTTCTGGGAACTGATGTCCACCAGTGTTCCATGGAACATGGTTTGGGAAACGCTCCACTAGAGATTTTAAAATGTCCCAATTTTTAGATGGGTACTACAGAGGAATATCATAGTCTGTGTGATGCTTCCCATTTTTCATCAAAATCATGTGGGGCAGAATCATGACCTCTAGGACTGCCAGTTTCCCACTCAGTTTGTCTGAGGCTGGATTTCCAAGTTGTCTGTATAATCAGTTGACAAAGGAAAACAAGTTGTGGTAATTAGTAATATCAAGCCAAAGACATCACTCGAATCTCTGTCTAGCAAGAAATTGTACAGAGAGGCCATAAACGCAGCAACAATCTTCTCTGGCCAAAAAAGAAATGAGCAGAGAAAAACATGTTCTTTTAAAATGTGATCAGGAGAAAATATCACATACTTCTCACAGATGTACTATCTACCCTGCAATCCTATACACACTTACTAGGGAGTAAGACCCATTGAAATCAGTATTCACTATGGGGTGGTTCTGGTATCTGGCTGTGAAGCCAGAGGTTGGGAGTTCAATTCTCCACTGGACCTCCTGGGATAAGAGACCTCCTGTGTAGTCAAGAGACAGCTGTGTAAGCCCCCCAAAGAAGGGATTGGTAAACCACTTCTGAGCATTTTCTACCTGGGAAACCCTGAAAATGGTCACCATAAATCAGAATTGACTTAACAGCAAGCAATTATATTACAAACATGCATAGGTTTGCACTGCTTAGTACTGACAAATGTTGAACTATGTTCCTCAGCTAAGTAGAAAATCCTTGCAGCATCAGGCTACTGAGTAAAAAGGAAGGGGGTAACATTGCCAGCTGAACTATAGCTATGTATCTTTGTACTTTTAGATATATAGAATTATATAGAATCAATTTCTGCAGTATTCAAAAATAATAATTCATGGAAAGCTGTCATGCTTCAAATTTCTGTCTTTCTCTCTGACTGCATATGTAATAAAGTAAGCCAAACCATATTCTTCAATATCAAAGATTATTTTTGACAGGTTCATACTCTTACTTCACATCCAGCCCAGACTGTGTAGTGGGATAAATATCTTATTTAACAATATGTATGCAAATTTTCATCAAAAAGTGATGACTAATATGTTCTTGCCTACATCTATTAAGCTTCTGGCCTAAACTAATTGCCTTCTGACTTTTAACTGTGAGTATATACCTGTATATACTGTATATCAAGATAATATATGAATTACCAGCTGCAATTTCAAATAATTTAAGCACTATATGAATGATGAATTTTCTCATGCTTTAACTTGATCATAGACCGCAAGTCACTGATAAAATCTAACACAGAGACCTTAAATTTTCAAAAAGGAAATTTCCCAAAGTTGAGGAAACTAGTAAAAAAGAAGCTGAAAGGGAAAATTGAGAGAGTCCAAACACTCCAAGAGGCATGGAGGCTGTTTACAAAAACAATAACAGAGGCTCAATTGGAATGCATACCCAAAAGGAAAAAGGGCACTGCCAGGTCCAAGAGGACTCCAATGTGGCTTACAGGAGCTGTTCGGGAAGTGATCAAGAGCAAGAAAAGCTCATTTAGAAGATGGAAGGCTTGTCCGAATGAGGACAGCAGGCAGAAACATAAATTCTGGCAGAACAAATGCAAGGCAACAATCAGGAAAGCAAAGCAAGACTTTGAGGAGCGTATAGCTAAAAATACTCAGAGAAATAACAAAGACTTCTTTAAGTACATTAGAAGTAAGAACCCAACTAGGAAGGCCATTGGACCATTAGATGACAATGGAAGGCAAGGGGTTATTAAAGAGAAAACAGAGATTGCAGAGAGACTCAATGAATTCTTTGCTTCAGTATTCACTGAAGAAGACAGAGACCACATGCCCAAAACAGAGCCTATCTTCGTAGGGAGGGAAACCGAAGAATTAAGCCAGATAGAAATAACCAGGGAGGAGGTCCTTGCATGTCTTGTTAAACTAAACACTAACAAATCACCAGGACCAGATGGCATCCATCCACGAGTTCTCAGGGAACTTAAAGATGAAATTGCTGATCTCCTAGCCAAAATATATAATCTTTTCCTCAAATCAGGCTTTGTGCCTGATGACTGGAAGGTAGCGAATGTAACACCAATTTTCAAAAAAGGATCCAGGGGTGATCCAGGAAATTACTGACCTGTCAGTTTGACATGTGTCCCAGGTAAAGTGATGGAAACCATCCTAAAAGATAGAATTAATAGGCACATAGAAGAGAAGGCACTGCTAAAGGAGAGCCAACATGGCTTTTGCAAGGGCAAATCATGCCTCACTAATCTGTTGGAATTTTTGAGAGTGTCAACAAGCATGTGGATAAGGGGGATCCAGTTGACATTGTTTATCTGGACTTTCAGAAGGCTTTTGACAAGGTCCCACACCAAAGGCTCTTGAATAAACTTACCAGTCATGGAATAAAGGGACAGGTCTTGTCCTGGATCAGCAACTGGCTAAGGGACAGGAAACAGAGGGTAGCACTAAATGGACACTTCTCCAAGTGGAGGGAAGTAAAGAGTGGGGTCCCCCAAGGTTCAGTACTGGGACCCCTGCTTTTCAACCTCTTCATAAATGATCTAGAGGTAGGAGTAAAAAGCAAGGTAGCCAAATTTGCTGACGACACTAAATTATACAGGGTAGTGAAAACTGTGAGAGATTGTGAGGAGCTCCAGAGGGATCTCTCGACACTGGGGGAGTGGGCAAAACAGTGGCAAATGAGTTTCAACATTAGTAAGTGCAGAGTGATGCATGTTGGGGCAAAGAACCCCAATTACATTTATAAACTGATGGGGTCTGAACTCTCTGCGACAAACCAGGAAAGGGACCTTTGGTGTCCTGGTGGACAACTCAATGAAGGTGTCAACCCAGTGTGCCTCAGCAGTGAAAAAAGCAAACTCAATGCTAGGGATCATTAGGAAGGGTATAGAAAATAAGTCAGCAAGTGTCATTTTGCCTCTTTATAAATCTATGGTGAGGCCCCATCTGGAATACTGTGTACAGTTCTGGTCGCCATACCTCCAGAAGGATATTATGGAGCTGGAAAAAGTGCAGAGGAGGGCAACCAGAATGATTAGGGGACAGGAACACCTTCCTTACCATCTGAGGCTGCAACGGTTGGGCCTCTTCACTCTTGAACGACGACGTCTAAGAGGTGACCTGATTGAAGTTTATAAAATCATGCACGGTGTGGACAAAGTAGATAAGGAAAAACTGTTTTCCCTATCGCATAACACTAGAACTAGGGGACACTCCATGAAACTTTTGGGTACTAGTTCTCAAACAAATAAGAGAAAGTACTTTTTCACCCAGAGGATTACTGGTCTATGGAACTCCCTGCCAGAAGAAGTGGTGACAGCTGTCAGTCTTGACAGCTTTAAGAAAGGATTAGACAAGTTCATGGAGGACAAGAGTATCAATGGCTATAATTATGGATACTTAAGGACAACCTCTGGGTTGGAGAGATAGGCAGGATATCTCTCAACATCATTTCCAGGGAATCCTAAGCAGGTGAAGGCATCTGCTTGGGAATACCCTGAAGGAAATGGTGAGCCACTGTGTGAGACAGAATGCTGGACTGGATGGGCTTCTGTGGCCTGTTCCAGCAAGGCTGTTCTTATGTAATTGTCTTTTTTTTTAAAATTTGTTGACAAAATAGTTTTACAAGTTACTATAGCAAATACATATTTCTACATATAATTCAAAGTACTGTATGGGCAAAAAGCAAAGTGTATTTGGGAATTTGTTTTGCATATAATATAAGCATATTTACTGCCAGTTAGAAAGCACACTGGCAGAGAAACCTTTGCTAATACTAAAATAAAAGCAGTAGAAATTGATGCTTTTGCCAAATTTATCCATTTCTTTCATTTAAATAAGGAAGCCTGAAATCAAAGTATGGAAGAGGCTGTTTGTCAATGTATTAAGACTTTAGGAAATCCAAAATATATTTTAAAAGTTGTTCTTGAAATGCTAAACAGAAATCGAACAGAAAGCAACCACTTCATTTTCAGGATAAAAAAAAATATCTTGCATCTCTAAAGAAAGCAACTGAAGTAGCATTTGAAAAATGAGGAGTGTGATCATAGTAGTCAACATGCAGCAGATGAAAGACTGAGCAAAATACCATTTTTTTCCTAACAGGTCACTGAAAGTAATGGGCAGTATTCTGAATGGTATATATACCATTCACTGCTACTTAAGATCAAGAACAATTATCTGGAGAATTACAAAGAACAAGGATAGGGGAAATGTGGCCTTTCAAACTTGGATGGACTGCATTTCCCACCATCCCTTACTGCTGTAGCTAATAATGGGATGGGATGGGATTTCAAAGTTCAACAACATCTGAAAGGCGTTACGCACCCCAGACCCCTAATACAGAAAGAAAAGAGTGACCTTTATGTAAGAGCTGGTACAGAATCATTTAATTTGCAACTGCAATTGATTTGCACACAAGATAAGGAACATAGGAGTCTTAAAGTTTGAAGATATAACTACAAAATAACTAAAATCATGGCTCACTGCACCCTCTGAATCTCTGAAGCTACCTGTATATGCCATAAAGGGTATCTCCCCAAAACGGTACTGGTAATCATATGCAACGATATCTTTAACTTTGCTTTTCCTTCCGGGTTTCTTTTAGTGAATGCATCAATATGTATTTATATGTATATGTTATGTATATACTATGTATATATTATTGATTCAGTGGCCCTACTCTAGTTATAACTTGTTACTGGATTGTAGCCAGAGCATATTGTCTGCAATATAGATGCTATTAAATAGAATACAATGTTACCAGCAAAACTACTGATAAGTATCTTGTTCTAAATACTGTCAGCCATAAAAACCTAAATTAATTTCCCAAACAAAGCAACCTCATTTTCATATTCCCAGAGATGAGGAAAAACTCCCACTGTGACTTTCAGAGATCTTCACAAGCATTATCTTCTTTGCCTCTCAGGTTATCTCTAACATCTGTTGTTGGCATCAGAGAAAGTAATATGCTTTTAGTTAGCATGGTCTATAAATTCATACTAAATGGGATAGAAGTTAGCTTTTAGGGAAGGATTTGTTTGGCTAATTCTCAATTAAGCTTAATTCTCAGCATCATTTTACATTAGAAAGTGCTCTGATTGACTTCCAGCTGGCTGCAATTTCCATGCTCACTACCTTGCATATTTCCCACTAGCTATATCCAACTGGCTAACATCCAAATGGCTGACTGATTTCCAACTTGCTGCAATTACTTCTGTTCTTGTTGATATCCAAAAGAATGTCAACACTTTGTTATAAAGTTTATTTTATTTTTATTTATTTATTTATAGTCATATTTGTATATGCCGCCCACTCAGGCGGAACCCGACTCAGGGCGGCATTACAATAATTCTAGAAATACATAAAAACATTATAAAAACCCACAACCCACCCCCTTTAAAAAAAACCCATATCCCGCCCACCCATCCCACCTACTATACAAAAGGAAGAAGAGAGAGTTCTTATAAAAGCCAGCAGGCGGGCACCATAGTCCCATTCGGGCCCCACACCTGCCCTGCCAGCCAGGTCTTCACTCCTTTCCTGAAGGGCAGCAGTTCACTTTGGAGTCTTAGGTCTATTGGCAGGAGGTTCCAGAGAGTTGGTGCGGACACGGAGAAGGCCCTCCTTCGGGTGCTAGACAGATGTGCACCCCTAGTTGGTGGCACTATTAGAGAGCCCCTCCGGTCCGCTCTGGTTGGACGGGCAGACACCCTTGGGACGATGCGGTCTCTAAGATATCCTGGCCCCCTGCCATATAGGGCTTTAAAGGTCAAAACCAGCACCTTAAATTGCACCCGGAGACAAACTGGTAACCAGTGCAGCTCCCGAAGTAGCAGTGAGGCATGGGCATATCGCCCACACCCCATCACCACCCGGGCCGCCGCATTCTGGACCAGCTGCAGCCTCCGGATGGTCGTCAAGGGCAGCCCCATGTAGAGCGCATTACAATAATCTAGTCGGGAAGTAACCAGAGCATGGGTGACCATAAGCAAGGAGCCCCGGTTCAGGAGCGTGCGCAATTGGCGAATTACCCGAAGTTGGGCAAAAGCCCTCCTGGCCACAGCCGCTACTTGTTCTTCTAGAAGCAGCCGCGAGTCCAGAAGAACCCCCAAGTTGCGCACTGGGTCTGTCTGGGGCAAAGCAGCCCCATCCAGTACCAAAGGTGGTAACTCCATGGATAACACGGGGCCCCTTATCCACAGCCACTCTGTCTTGCTGGGATTCAGCCGAAGCCCATTGGCCCCCATCCAGACCCCAATGGCCTCCAGGCATCCGGATAGGATTTCAACAGCATCACTGGGGTCCCCACGGGCCGAGATGTACAACTGAGTATCATCCGCGTACTGATGGTACCGCACCCCGTGGGAACGAATGATCTCACCCAGTGGCTTCATGTAGATGTTAAATAAGAGAGGAGAGAGCACAGAGCCCTGAGGCACCCCATACTTGAGGGGCCTAGGGCTGGACCTCTCACTCTCTAACCACACCGACTGGGTACGGCCCTCCAGAAAAGAGGAAAACCAGGACAACACAGTGCCCTGGATCCCCAGTCCTTCGAGCCGTTCCAGAAGGATACCGTGGTCGACGGTATCGAAGGCCGCTGAGAGGTCAAGAAGAGCAAGGACGGATGGACAACCCCCGTCCCGCTCCCGCCAGAGATCATCCATCAGCGCGACCAATGCCGTCTCCGTTCCATACCCGGGCCTGAACCCTGATTGAAAGGGGTCTAGATAATCCGCTTCCTCCAGGACACTCTGCAGCTGGCGCGCCACCGCCTTCTCCAAAACCTTACCCAAAAAGGGCAGGTTGGAAACTGGCCTGTAGTTGTTAAGGACAGCTGGGTCGAGGGACATTTTCTTCAGGAGGGGGCGCACCAAGGCATGTTTTAGCTGTGCAGGAAATACCCCCTCCCGTAACGAGGCATTTATTATCCCCCCAACCCAGCCACCTGTTACCTCCTTGGAGGCTTTCACCAACCAAGTGGGACAGGGATCCAAAGGACATGTAGTGGCACGAACAGCTGCAAGGAGCCTGTCCACTTCATCAGGGACAACAGGAGTAAATCGTTGATATTTTCTTCATAAATTGAAAGAACACACACACAATGTGGTGTACTTGTATATAGTCATCTGCAATTTTTCTGGCTTCCTTAATAATTTAACCCCAAAATACCAAAGGGTCACTATGTGTGTATAAAAATAAAATAATAATCGCATGCCATTAAGTCAATTTTGACTTATGGTGACTCTTTCCAAAGTTTTTCTAAGTAGAGAATGCACAGGAGTAGTTTACCACTACTTCTGGGGGGAATCTGGAACTAGGCAGCTTACTCTTGACTATACAGACTGCTCTTCTCCCAGGAGGTCCAGTGTGGAATCAAACACCCAACCTCTAGCTCTACAGCCAGATACCTAAAACTTTGGGCTATCTAGACAACTTTCATGTAAACATATCATCTTCATTATAATGCCACCAACATATTTGGAGCAAAGTTTTGGAGTATAATATTGTCAACAAGTTAGTTTTCATGAATTATCACCTTTTTTTGCTGAAATTAATTCAATGGTGCTGTTGTCCATATGTTTTTCACATAGTAGAATTTATTTTCAGGCATTTTACCCATAGCTCAGTGATGGCAAACCTTGGCATTCCAGGTGTTCTTGAACTTCAATTACCAGAGGCCCAAGGGGCCATTCAACAATTACAAGGGTGGAGGGGGGTCTGCCATTTGAATTACGGAAAATTACATGGGGACTGTTGTGGTTTTGAAACATGGTGCTTTTTTAGGTTTAAAAATGATTTCTGGGAAATTTGATCCGATTTGAGTTGAATCCTCACCGATACGCTCTGCATTAGGCACCAATAGTGAAAAGCTCTAAATATTAGAGTTTTGATACCAAAGCTCTGAATTACATAATTTTCGAAGTGAAAATTACGGTTGGATTACATGGGGGGAAGGGGTCAATTTTCCCCCAAAAATGGATCACGTAATTGTTGAATGGCCCCCAAATCAGCCCTCCTGCAGATCAGTCCAAGAACACCTCGAGTGCCAAGGTTCACCATCACGGCCATAGCTGTTTGATTCTCTCCATTCTGCCCACTCCACTGTGCCCACTGTGTCTTTGAGTAACAAGGTATACATTTGCTATAACCTACCCTCTGTATCTTTTGTCAGTTTATGTCAGAAATATTTCATACAGTGTAGATGTTGTCTGGACATTTGTAATTTGATATGAGACAAGAGCAGCACCTGCTGGATACGTAACCAATTCTTTACATCACATATTTGCACTTTGTTCTGTGGACCCAACTTGAGTGATACACCATTAAATAGTTGATTGAATAGCAATTTGCATAAACATTTTGCAACTTGCATAAACAGACAAGTTATTTGAAATGATATGTATTATGGAAAAACAGACAATATAGGAAAGGTAAGTGTGGAGATGTGCCTGTGCAAAATTTTAAAAAGCAGAGTGTTAATCTCTATACAGAACATGAAGTGAGAGAGTGATTGGATTTACAGAGTTTTTTGACAGATTATTTAAATCTAGTAGACACTAAAGTGGTTTTCCCCTCCAGTATTCATCTAAAGTAGTGGTTCCCATCCTTTTTTGGCCATGCCACACCTAAAATCTTGATGCCTCCCTCCTGTGACATATAGTTCTTATTAGTCAAAAAGTGAACTATTCATGTGGAGAAAGCCTAAAAGGCCATTCACTGTTAATAATGTATTCTCGAATCGCCCTCCCCACTAAAAATCAAATTGCCCCCCTGTGGGGCATGTGCCCCATGTTGGAACCACTGGTCTAAAGACAAGAGAAGGGAGGACACATTTGGGGGAACACAGTCAGGCATAAATTAACTAGAAATTCTGGAAATACTTTTTAATATATTTGCACCAGTGCCTTCCAGATGTAAAAAGCTGTAAAGAAACATTGGGATGGATTCCTACAATTATCAAAACTCATTTGCCACAAAAGTTTTGCTTGAAGGGAAACACAATAGACTTTGAATTGTATTTCATAGGATGAGGAGGGGGCAACTTCTGTTGAATCTATACTTTTGCTGCCTCTCCAAATCCGAAATGTTGCCTGATTTGTTAAGAAGCATCCATGACAGTACATAGTAGCAAGCCCACATAGACCTCCCTGTCTGCAGGCAATGGTGAAACTCTTTAAATAAACCAAATAGTTAGGCATCTCAAAAGTGACATCATGAGAGTCAGGAGTTTCCCACTGGCAGTTTTCAGATACTGTAGTTGGCAAAATGAATTTAAAACAAAACACACTCTTGGGTGGACTTATACTTATTTTAGTGTAAGGGGACCAAAGACAATGAAACAGCCGAAGGGTTGGCTTAACACAGGTTTATTGCATGATGATCCGGAGGAACATGAGGTAATGGCGGATGGGGAGCTCAATATATACAGCTGGCTATACATTTGAATGTGGCTCGTCGACAGACTATTGGTTGCTGCCTGCGTGACGTCGTAGGAGGTCACGCCCTTCTTGACCAGGTGAGGAGGTCGCGGGGAATCTTCCCGCGCTGCTGAACCAGGTGACTATGATCCATGAGAGCTGGACGCTCGCTACTGCCCTCTGGTGGTCACTAGCTCGCGTCCCCTTATTAGGTTACATTGATGCAGCTGATGGTTATAATGTTGCACACAGAAAGGTTACATTGGTAACACATGGCAAAGGTACATTGTTAAAGGCACAGCTTTACAGGACACAACATCCCTCCCCCCTAGGATGAGACGAAGTCTCTCAGCCAAGATGGCTTGTTGCATGTGCGTTTGGGCCGTGAAGAGGGCTGCCCCCCCCCGGGGGCGTTATTGCTTCTTTGTTCCCTGGTCCCTTGTCCTGAAATGGGAGAGGGAGACTTGTTAGTGGCTTGCCGCTGTCTGGCGGCCTTAGGGGAAGGGAAAAACTCCATTGTGGGCAGACCGGGGGCCGTCGGGGCTAACGAAAAACCCCTCTTCTCGCTTGGACGGGTGGGGGACCACTCCGAAAAAACCCCCCGGTTCTGAAAATCAAAATCTAAGTTGGTAGGGGTACCCGCATTTGTGGGGACTTTCCGCGAGATATGTATGGGGTCGGGTTCCTCCTCCTCGGAAAGATCCCCCAGGGTATCTACGAGGATATCCTCCTCCCCCCTTGGTGGGGGCCCACGGTCCCCTTCTCCTCCCCCTTGGGCTAAACGGGTGGGGGAGAACCCTAACGCTGACTTATTTCCTGCGTGATCCGTGTCCTGCTCATCGGAGACCCTGCGTCGGAGCTGGTCTGCGTGCCGCCTCCATAGGAGCCCTGTGCTGGTTTCCACGCGGTACGACACGGGGCCGGTTTGTTCCACGACTACGCCCGGCACCCAGGCTGGGCCCGTGCTGGCGTAATTCCTGCAATGCACGGGGGCGCCTATGCTGAAACTCTTTGTAACCTCCAGCCCGATGTTCCTTCCTTTGTCCTCTACCCTCGTGGGGTCTAGCCTAGTAAGGATGGTGGTCAGCTTCCTGCGCATTAAGAGCTCTGCGGGGGAGTATCCTGACGCCAATGGGGTTACCCTGTACCCTAGCAAAAACTGACACACTTGCAGGTTCAGATCCCCTGGGCCCATGCGCCGCAACGCGTCCTTCGTGGTGCGGACGAGGCGCTCTACTTGGCCGTTGGTGGCCGGGTGAAAGGGGGCGGAGGTGATATGCCGAACGGCGTTAATCTCCATGAATGCCCTAAACTCGGAGGACGTGAAACAACTAGCGTTGTCGCTAATTAACGTGTCGGGTATGCCGAACGTGGAAAAGAGCCTCCGCAAATGCCTAATGGTCTGGGCCGAGGAGGTGCTCGTGACTGGGATAACCTCCAACCATTTGGAGAAAGCGTCCACTACAAGGAGGAACAGGGTGCCTCTGAATCGGCCCGCGAAATCTACGTGCACCCGGGACCACGGCCCCTTAGCCGCATCCCATTCCCTGTGGCGAAGGCGGGCCTCCTCTGGTCTGGAGCATTGGCAACTCTCATAAGTGCCGACCATGTGCTCGATGTCGGCGTCTAGCTGGGGCCACCAGAAGTAACTCCGGGCCAGCGCCTTGGATCGCACGATGCCGGGGTGGCTGACATGAAGCAGTTTGAGCACCCGCGGCCGAAGGGAAGAGGGAATCACCACCCGCTGCCCCCACAAGAGACACCCCCTCTCTAGGGACAGTTCTAGCTTTTTTCTGAAAAATGGGGCGAACTCCTCCGCTGGGGAGGACGCGGGCCACCCTTTCTGCAGCCAGGAGCTGACTGTCGCTAACGTTTTGTCCTTCTCTGTCGCTTTGGCAATGTCGGCGGGCACTACGGGGGGCGAATCCAGCACCTCTATCATGAGAACCTGATGGTCCCGCTCCCCCATGCTCACCTGGCTGGGCGTTAGGGGAAGGGGAGACCTAGATAGGGCGTCCGCATGGCTGATCTCCTTTCCGGGCCGGTAGACCAACGCGTGCTGATACGTGTTGAGAAAAATGGCCCACCTGAGCATCCTCGGGGACAGGATCTGTGGGGTGGGCTTATCTGTGGTAAAAATGCCTAGCAGGGGCTTGTGGTCCGTTACGATTGTGAAGGGGCGGCCGTACAGAAAATCGTGAAATTTTTTCGTCCCCGTGACTATTGCTAGTGCCTCCCTGTCCGTCTGTGCGTAGTTCCTCTCTGCTTGGGACAGGGACCTGGAGTAAAATGCTATCGGGGCCTCCCTTCCGTTTTCCAACACGTGGCACAGCACCGCCCCCACCCCCACTGGAGATGCATCACAGATCAGGACTACTGGGCGCTTGGGGTTGAAATGGGTCAGTATAGCGTCGGACGCCAGGAGGCTTTTCAGCTCGCTAAATGCCCTTTCTTGGTCATCGCCCCACTTCCATGCCTGGTCTTTCTTTAGCAATTTGTGTAGTGGTTCAGCCACCGCTGCCTTTCGGGGGAGGAAGGAGTGGTAAAAGTTGAGCAGCCCTAGGAACGACTGCAACTCGGGCTTTGAGGTGGGGCGGGGGGCATTCTTAATGGCTGCCACCTTGGACTTGGATGGTTTTATTCCCTCAGGCGTCACACAAAACCCTAAGAACTCAACCTCTGTTGCGAAGAGGACGCATTTTTCCTTTCGCAACCTCAGCCCCGCCTTTTCGAATATCGTCAGGACCTGCCCCAACCTTTTGGCCAATTCAGCCCGACTCCCCCCCCCCCCGTTATTAACACGTCATCAAAATAAGGCAACACCCCCTCCAATCCCTTCAGGAGGCGTTCCACAAGTGATTGGAAAATTCCAGGCGCCGAATTCATGCCGAACTGGAGGCGCGTCACCTGGAACGCCCCCTTGTGGGTGACTATGGTCTGCGCAGCAGCTGCGGCAGGGGACACCATGAGCTGCTGGTAGGCCTGTGCTAAGTCGAGCTTAGCGAAACACTTTCCCCCGTGTAACCTGGCCAGCAGATGGCTGACTACCAGCACCGGATATGCATTCGGGCGGATCGCCTTGTTGATGGTGCACTTGTAGTCAGCACATATGCGGACCTCCCCGTTGGCCTTTAGAGCGGTTACAATTGGAGTTTCCCACTCCGCAGAATCTACAGGCACAAGGATCCCCTGGCCCACCAGCTTGTCCAGTTCCGCCTCTATCTTGTCCTTGAGTGCGAACGGCACCCTGCGTGGTTTAAGGCGAATTGGGCGGACCCCCGGGTCCAGGTCGAAAGTCACTGGGGGCCCCTTGAATTTCCCCAGTCCTTTTTTGAAAACTTCGGTGTGTGCCTCGCACACCTCCTGAATTGGATCAGTCCCAACGGCGTGCATCCCAACGGCGTGCACCCCCCCTATAAACAACCCCAGGGGCTGGAACCATTGGGTCCCGAGGAGGCTGCAATTTCCTCCTTTGAGCACGACTAGGGGAAGGAACGCGGCGTGCTCCTTGAATTTGACCTGAAATTCTCCAACCCCCAACACTGGAATACTGTTCCCTTGCACGTCCCGTAGTGTGGACCTCAATGCTTTGAGCTTGGGTCGCTTGTGGGGGGCAATTCCCAAAAACTCCCTCTGGGAAATGATTGAATATGAGGACCCCGAGTCAATTTCCATCCTAATGGGGACCCCTTGGACTAGTACCTCAACAAAGTAGCGGGGGTGTCTAGTAGACACGCTGAACACTGGGGCGTCGTCCTCGCTGCCGTCGGCGATGCGGCCCACGCCGTCCTGCTTCCGCGTGGCCTGGGCGCCATCCTTGGGTTTCGTTGGGCGGTCTTGTCCGGCGGAACGGTCTGCGGAGCTCCTCCGGGTTTCGCGCTTCTTCCTGCACACCTTGGTGATGTGTCCGCGGCGGCCGCAGTTGTGGCACTCGGCCTTCCGGAAGGGGCATTTCACGCGGTCGTGGGCCGCTCCACAGCCGTCGCATCGCCAGCTCTCCTTCCGGACCCTCTGGATGTCCTCGTCGTCGCTGCTCTCTGCGGACGACCTCGAAGTTCAGCGGGCCGCCTGTACCGGAGCCTCTGCCTTGCTCGACTTTGGCCGCCAGTCCTGAAGTTCTTGGACCCCGGCCTTCGTAGCTTCTGCGGCCTGGGCCGCTCTGACGACCTCCTGCAACGTGGGAGGCGGCTCTTGGTTCATTAATGTACGCTGGGTCTCGGCGTCGTTCAGGCCGCACAGCACACAGTCCCGGAGGGTGATTTCGGCATTCTCCCATTTGCACGGGCCGGCCGCCAGCCGCAGGGCCGCCACGAATGCGGCGACCGTCTCCCCGGGCGCTTGGACTCGCCTCCAAAATGCACTCCGAGCGGGAAACATCGCCGTGGCGGGCCGGACGTGCTCACGCAGCATCTGCATGAGTTCCTTGGCCTTGAATTCGCTCACCCTCCTCGGTGCAATCAGGTCCACCAAGGTCCTTTTGGTTTCTTGTCTGAGCATTCTGGTGAAGATGGCTCTCTTCTTCGCCTCTTCCGTGACTTCGGACTCGATCAGTGCGGCCTGGAAGTTCATCTCGAAGATCTCCCAGTCGCCCGGTTTCCTGATTTCGAAACCGGCGCATGTCTTGGTCCCGTGGGCTGCCATATCCCACCTTCGTCGCCAATTTAGTGTAAGGGGACCAAAGACAATGAAACAGCCGAAGGGCTGGCTTAACACAGGTTTATTGCATGATGATCCGGAGGAACATGAGGTAATGGCGGATGGGGAGCTCAATATATACAGCTGGCTATACATTTGAATGTGGCTCGTCGACAGACTATTGGTTGCTGCCTGCGTGACGTCGTAGGAGGTCACGCCCTTCTTGACCAGGTGAGGAGGTCGCGGGGAATCTTCCCGCGCTGCTGAACCAGGTGACTATGATCCATGAGAGCTGGACGCTCGCTACTGCCCTCTGGTGGTCACTAGCTCGCGTCCCCTTATTAGGTTACATTGATGCAGCTGATGGTTATAATGTTGCACACAGAAAGGTTACATTGGTAACATATGGCAAAGGTACATTGTTAAAGGCACAGCTTTACAGGACACAACACTTATTTAAAACAAAACATACTCTTGGATTGATGGAACAGACTTATAAAACCAGCCATGTTTTTTCTCCTACAAACCTAGCAGGAAGGAGTGAGTGGGGAGGTGTATTCTTCCTCTTTGAAAAAAAGTTGACCTAAACAACATATTTCCTGCATTTCACATAAACCCCTTCCCCCATATCTTAGAAAGCTGCACATTTAGAAGGTCATTTTCATTCCTGTAGCTACCAGACCACTTAAGATTTATGGTATTTTTTTAAATAAAATGGTCTGTTCACTTCATAAATAAGCTGAGCAGTGGTGGGACTAAAAAAATTTTACTACCTACTCAGTGGGCATGGTATGGTGGGCGTGGCCATGGGGAAAGCCTAGCGTTACACCTGAATTAGGACTACTTTATTTCATCCGGGTGGGGCCAGCCAGAATTTCTGCTACCACTTCTGGTGAACTGGTGCAAACCTGCTGAATCCCCCCACGGAAGCTGAGCTTAAATAGCTTAGCAAGTAGACAGGCAATCAGTCCTGTTCCAGACCAAAGCAATAGCAGCAGCCACAAAGCTCCAAAAAAATTAGAATCATAGAATAACTGAGTTATAAGGGGCCTATTAGGCCATTGAGTCCAACCCCTTTGCTCAGTGCGGGAATTCAAATCAAAACAGATCTGACAGGTGGTTGTCCAATCCTTTCTTGAATGCCTCCAGTGTTGGAGCTCTCACCACCTCTTGAGGTTGTTGGTTCCTCGATTGTACTCCTCTAACCATTAAGACCTTGTTCCTGATATTCAGCCTACATCTGTCTTCCTTTAGTTTGAGCCCGTTCTTATGCATCCTGCATTCTGGGATGACTGAGAATAGATCCTGCCCCTCCTCTTTATGACCATCTTTCAGGTATTTGAAGAGTGCTAAAATATCCCCGCTCAGTCTTCTTTTTTCAAGACTAAACATGTGCAGTTCCTTTAATCTTTCCTCATTTGGCTTGGTTTCCAGTCCCTCTGATCATCCTTGTTGCTCTTCTCTGTGCTTGCTTTAGTTTGCTTGCATCTCTCTTAAAGTACAGGGCCCAGAATTGGACACAGTACTCTAGATTTCCTGTTAGCTTGCTCCAGACTTTTTCTCTCTGACATCACAGTCATTACAAAAGGTATTGTTTATCAGGATGGTATGCTCCATAGTTTTAGCAGAAGTTATAGCACAAATGTAGTAAAGGGAATAGTGGTGGTGGTGGCGGGGGGGGATATAAAGAGGGCAGCAGGAAAGCGTTCCTCATATAGGGGCTGAATTCCACCCAAATAAGTGGTTGTTACTCAGCTGGGCATAGGTGTTGGAGAAAGTAGACTACATGATTAAATACATGCCCACATGTTACTACTTTATCTTTCTTCATATTTCCTGTCTCAAACAGGAAGTTGGCTCAGACTTGGGCAAGCAGGTATGTCTTGCATTTCAGATACATGAAACAAGTCAATGAATCAGCTTTAACCACTGTGAATGATCAAGCCACACCCATTATGAGAGTTATTTTGATAAGACCACATGTTTCTAACACTGTAGAAGAACTGCTCTACAGTGTCAAGCAGATATTAGGCAACTTAGTGCGAATAGTGTGGCTGGCAAACGGGGAAGAGAATTTCCTGCCATAAATTGCCTCTTTTGGCTATCTTAATTTTAAAACCAAAGTTAATTAGAACAAGGCTGTATCAAATATTACCCCCTTTCAATTTTCAAGTCAATTTTTTATCATAGAGGGAATGACAGAAATATTTCCTGTATGCATTGAAGCTTCTATGAGTGAGTAGAAGGTAACATGCCACTGGACAGCTGGACAGAGGCGTGGCTTTGCCTCCCTCCCTCAGAAGAGGCAGAAGTTAGGCACGCCAGAGGGTGTGCCGGGCCGGGGAAGAAGAGGAGCCAAGCTTGATTTTGAGGCTTGTCTTCCCTGACCCTGGCTCAGTCTGGAGCTTGGTAGGCAAGCAAAAGCCCAACTGCCCACCCTCGAAGCAGTAGTGTGGGATTAACTGGTCACTTCGGGGCCGAGTGGGAACTTTTGCACACATCCCTGATTGGCCATGGGACCGTGGTGTTTTTGCCCACTTCACACTGTTGTGGACCAGGGTAACTGGCTTGGCGGTTCAATTTTGGTCACTTGGCAGATAGCGGGTAGTTAAATGGTAGGTGAAGGCCTAGGATGATTCGGGGATGACCTTGGGTGTGTCGGCCGGCCGGAAGCCGGAAGACCTTTGGCTTCCGGTGAGGGGCATGCTCAGTGGTTGAGGGATGTGCTGTTGGACTACAGCCTTGAGGCTTGAAAACAGCATTTACCATTATACCTGAATGGTAAGCCAGGATGGGGACTGTTGAAGAACAGGACGATCCCTTGGCGTGAGTGGAGAAGGTAATGTGATTACCTTGGCTCCATCACTTAGAATCGCGCTACTCAGCCCCTGCCGCAGGCAAACAGTTTAGTTTGAAGTTCACGTTAATAAAGTGTCCCTGAGTTTAATTCCAGCACTGTGTCTGTCTCATTATTCCGGAGGTTGGGGGGCAAAGTCCCACTAGCATTGTAACACAAGATCATGCTACTTTTACAAGCAGTGCAGGTTATTTCCTGAAGAAAACAAACCCTCCACTTGTATAACATCAAGCAATATGATCTCTGCAAGTAGTGTGCAGCACTAGTGGAACTTTCTGTACAGCAGAAGTTCAACAAACCATTCGCTACAAACTGTGACAATATGTTTTTCTTTTTCCCATTTGTTTTCAGTGTCCAGGTTTCTATCAAATCATTGCTGTTGTGAGACCACCTCATCCTATGACTACTTCTACATCACTGCCTACTAGAGATGCTATTCAATTGGCTTCTCCCACCCAATGAGGAACATGCTATGAAAAGCAAGGCATGATAATTCTATATAGCCAAGCAGACCTTGTTTTATGTAGATACCTCTAAAAATAAATGGTCAGCTGAGAATAAGGAAGGCAACTTTTGGATTAGTCGGTCAAGAATCATGCAGTGAAAGGAGAGGACTTCAGCATGTAGGAGAGATAATCAGAGTTGGCAGTGCAATAAATTTCATTGATGGCAAACAAAGTCAAGAGAGGGGGAGAAACTGATATAAACAAAGAGGAAAATACGTTGCAGGCATTGCTGAAAAATTGTTTAAATTGTTTAACTTTTTAAAAAAAAATCTGTAACAAATGCTTTTCACACCTAGTCAGGCATTGACAACCCCAGACACTAGATCAGTGGTGGTGAACCTATGGCACAACATGTCCACGGAAACATCTGCAGATTCAGACAGCGCTGGCTCTTTGGCTATAAACAGAGATGAGCACTGAATCCTAGAGTCAGATATGACTGGCTTTCAAGCAAGAGTGACGCTGCAGCTTAAGGGATCCGACCATTTAGTTTTTCTTTATTTATTCGTGTCAGATGCATCGCCTGCTGGTGATGTATAATAATGTACAAAGCTAAAATTAACACATCTAGAAACAAAATAGAATTAAAAAGGGCTAGATGACATTTGCCCAATATTGGGCCACATCAACAGCATTTCTTCTTGCCAATATAAGGTCCTCCTCAGTGCACATTGAGGGACATCATGTGCATTGTATCATAGGGGAGATAGTTTGTACTTCTCCGCATTCACTCAGGCTATCATGTACAGGGAAACCTCACTTTCTCAGATTAGCCCTTGATCTTCCTACCCCTGCACACAGTCTATTTAAAGCTTTCCACACAGACCATGGTTGTTCTTGGCCAAGCGGTAGAGAGTCATGTGGTTCTGCCCAGTTATCTGGTAGCTTCCTGCTCACCTTCCATAGTTCTAAGGCAGTCTATGGGGGTTGGTTGTCCAGAGGGGAAGAAGTTGTGAGGAAGCTATGCCTTGATTTCAGTCTCTTCTTTGGTGGTTGGTGATCAAATAGCAGGTGTGTTTCCTGCTTTGACCCACTTTTTCTGAGCAGCAATTTCTTGACAGAATTGTGATGGAGGGATACCAGTTAAATAATGAACTTTTTGTATTGGGGTTGGTTTTAGGCATCCTGTGACCAATCTCACTGTTTCATTTAGGGCCACATCCACCTGCCCTGCACTAGCATACTCTCCTGCAGAGTAACATAAAACTAGTGCAGAAGTTCTTAATGTGTGTGGTTGGGCACCCCAGTTTGTGCCTGTTATTTTCCTCAGAATATTGTTCCTGGCAAAAACCTTCTGTTTGGTATTAAGACAGTTGGTCTTGAAAGTGAGAGTTTGATCCAGGATAACTCCCAGGTATTTGGGGGTGATGCAATGTTCGAGCCTGGTGCCATTCCAAGTCACCTGAAGGCTTCTTGATGCCTTGCGGCTTTTCAAATGAAAAGCACAGAGTTGAGTTTTTAGGCAGTTTGGCTTCAGTTAGTTATCTCTATAATATATAGCCATTACATTCAAAGCCTAAGTCAATTTTTTTCTCAACAGCCTCAAAGGTTGCGCACTGTGTGGCAATTGCTAGGTCGTCAATGTCAAGAAAGCTCCTAGTCACTTCCAGCAGTGGTTGATCATTAGTATATATGCCTTGCAGGAGGCCATTTCTTTGAATTCTCCATCGGCTGCGTTGTCCTTGGAAATTGACAAAAAATCTACAGTTTTCCAATAAACAGCTTATGGTTTTTGTGAATTTAAAATTTATTTTGATGTGGGAGACTTTCTTCAGCAAAGCTGCATGATTGACTGTGTCATAAGCTGCAGTGAGATCTATAAACATTACGCCTGTGATTTCCTTCAGTTCAAAACCATCTTCTATATACTGTGTTAAGTTAAGAATTTATGCTGTACAATCTTTGCCAGGTCTGAAACAGCTTGCTGTGGTATAAGCCGGGGCTCTACTATTGCAGACAGTTGGTTCAGGATTAAACGTTCATATATCTTATATAGGTGACTAAGAAGAGATATGGGCCTATAGTTTTTTGGGTCTTCTGGTGGCTTGCCTGGTTTAATTATAGCTGTCACCTGAGCCTTCCTCCATATCTTTGATATCTGGACCACATTCAAGCAATTATTATACAGGCTAAGTAACCATTTTTTCATTCTTGGTCCAAAATGTTTGATCTGCTCAACCCAAATCTCATCCATGGAAGCTGTTTTACCATTCTTACACCTGTCTATTGCCTATTCCAGCTCTCCTAAGGTAAAGGGGGTAGTCTGATCGCTTGTCTTCCATTCTTCGTTCCTCCTTATCCTCTGTTTGTTTTTCAGTGGATTGTTTTTCCATGGGTTGGGATTTGGTTTCCCATTAAGAAATAGCTGGTGGGCAATTTGGTTAACTGAGACATTGGCATGTACCAGTCATTTGGTTACTTCATTATTAAATAAAAGCACAAGAAAACCATTTGTAAAAGTAGTAACTTTACTAGTTCAAATACTGTAAAAAGTCCAGCGTAACAGTAGGTGAGAGTTAAACACATTATACAGAGTTCGTAGCAAGGCGATGGACGCAGAATACAATTAAACTAAAGAAATGATTCCTTGATAAAAGACAGCCAGTCTGAAAAGCTAATAAACCGGATAGCTTCGGAAAGTTTTTCATTACTACAAATCTATTTACAAAGTTGAACATTGTGGACTTTCAAGAATTTACCTGTGGATACTCACATGATTTAATTTTGGCTACTGAGCTTCTTCTTCTGAGTGTTACTGCTTTTTGTATTATTCACGAATCTTTAAACCTGACTACAAGGATTTTTATTTGTTTAACTCTCACCTACTGTTACACTGGACTTTTTACAGTATTTGAACTAGTAAAGTTACTACTTTTATAAACGGTTTTCTCGTGCTTTTCTTCAGTACACCATTTGGCCCCATTACTTCATTATTAAGACAATTAAGTAGTCTCCATGCTTTTTGACTGATGTGACTTGTGTCAATTTCTTCTTGAGTGGATTTGCATCAAAAAGGGTAAACTATTCATTCAGTAAGTCAACAGTTTCATGCATTAGGCCAGGGTTTCTCAATGTTTTTCAGCTGTAGGCCGGATCACGCCCCCTCAGACAGCTGAGTGGGCCAGACTGGTGGTTCTCCAGCTGTAAATGCTGCTGTAAAATGCATCCACGGCTGTCATAAATGTATTTACAATGGCTGTAAATGAGTCTGCAGCTGATTCCGCTGGTGGTGGCTACAGCTGAAGTGAGATCAGGGGGCAGATTATTTGGCACAATGGGCTGTAGGTTGCGAACCCCTTTGTTAGACCTTGGATGTAGGAAGTCCCACAAGTTGTTCTGGCTATTAATGTTGCCTATTATGAACCTTACAGGTTTATTCCAAAAGTTTGGTGGTTCAGTGAAGGAAAAATGTATTGGTAGTGGTTTATAGACAGATGTCACTGTGCAGTCACTGAACTCAGTTGTTATTATTTCAAAATTATTCTCCTTTGTCACTGCTGTAGACAGGATCTGGAGATCTGTTCTGGTAAGCACTGCGATTCCGTATTGTTAATGGCATCGTTCGATGATTAATCACATTCCAGGAACCTTAGGGAAACATTGGTTTTTATTCCTGTGTGTTTCTTGCTGAAACTTTCTGACTTCTCCAGCCCTCCCCCTGTGTTCACACCAATGGCCAGGGGAGGAAGAAGCCAGGGCAGGTTGAGGACTTATCCACCCCTCCCCCTATGCCCACACCAACGGCCGGGGGAAGAAGAAGCCAGGGCAGGTTGAGGACTTCTCCACCCCTCCCCCTGAGCCCACACCAACCGCCGGGGGAAGAAGAAGCCAGGGCAGGTTGAGGACTTCGCCACCACTCCCCCTGAGCCCCCAACAACATATTGTATTGTAATGTAATGTATTGTTTGCAAGCTGCCTTGAGTCACTTCGGCGAATGGGCTGCAATATAAATTTGAACTAATAAATAAATAATAAAATGCATAGTAGGTCACATTTATGTTTATTGCAGAGTTCCTGAAACAGGTTTTTTAAAACTGAGGATATTCCTTCAATGTTGACCAATATCACTGTTGATTTGGGCCCTGGAAAAGGTTCATTGGTTAAAATGTCTCTTTGTAGTCATTTCTACTTCTGGTGCTTCTGGATTGAAAGGATTAGCTGGTGAAAAATCTCCATTGCGTCCCACCTGATTGCTGAAGTAGCAATCTTTGGGGAAACTCCTTTCATGTCCCCCTCCATTTAGCTGAATTGGGTATATGGAATGAAGTCCTAAACCACAAACTGTAGCAACCACATATGGAACATTGTTACCTTTCCTGCCAAAGCAATACCTATTTATCTACTTGTTATTTCTTACTTTCGAACTACTAGGTTGGCGGGAGCTGGGAGCTCATTCGTGCAGCAATCAGGTCTTGAGCTGCTGACCTGCAGACCTTCCAGTCATCAAGTTCAGCATCTTAACCACTAAGTCTGACATGCAACAAGAAAGATCCTTTGGGACAATTCCATTCTCTACCTGCAAGCCATTAGCAGAGTCTGATAGCCCTCTGGTGATAGACAGTCCCTAAGCATTGTACACACAGAGGAATCCCCTGTTCAGTTCTAATCAGCAGGCATACAATTTGCTGTCCCATGGGAGCATCAAGACCAGAGCGAACAAGCCAAGGTCAAAACTAGATGGAGACTGGTCCCAACAGAGGTGGTACACCAGGGTATGATTGCTTATTCTCTCTCAACCCTTTCCTCTTGCTTGAGGTGGTGCACCCAGACAGCTAGGGCTCTCTTCTGCATTCCAGTATACCTCCAACAGAGTCACCACCTCCTCCAAAATGGTTGGCTGGTTATGATTCACCCAGCTTCTGGGTGGGGGAGGGGGCTGTCTAGAGTGGTAACTAGTTGCTCCAGCACCACCAACTCCACTATCTTTGTCTGCTGTTAGAGCAGTACGTCAATGGCACCAATTACTTCAGGAGGTGATGAGTGCTCCAATCCTGGAGGCATTCGAGAGAAAATTGGACAATCCTTTGTCAGATCTGTTTTGATTTGGATTCCTACAGGGTCGTAGCCAGGGGGCTTGGGGGATGACACCCCCCCCGAGCTAACAGCCCACCCCCAACACACCCCGGGATGCCAATGTTGTGTGTGTGTGTGTGTGTGTGTGTGTGTGTGTGTGTGTGTGTGTGTGTGTGTGTGTGTGTGTGTGTGTGTGTGTGACATTGTTGCCCCTCCTGAAAAAAAATTCTCACACACACACCCAAATCTAGAATCCTGGCTATGGCCCTGGATTACTGCCTTGAGCAGGGGGTTGGACTAAATGGCTTCAAAAGCTTGTTCTAACTCAGTTATTTCCTCATAGTCATCTAGATTGCTTTTCAAATGAAATCCTAAAAATTATACCTGGGATTTTGTTACATTTGCTAGGATTCAGACTTAACCCAGCCTTCCTTAACTATGTTAACATAGCTTGGGATGTAATAGATGCTCCAGCTAGGACATACTAAAGTTAATGGCATCTTTAATGTACAGTGCTACAAATATGTAGACAGGCTATAAGACCTGATCCATTAGGGAGTGAAAAGTGGTGACAGCTCCGTGTGAGCCAAAAGGCATACATGTGAATTGAAACAATTTGTTCAAGGTAGTAAATGTGAGCTTCAGTTTGTCAGTCTCCTCTAACTCTCTTCCATTGAACTTTGATTAAGGAAAGGGAAGTAAAAAAAAATACTGTGACTCCTCTAGCCACTCTAATAATCCAACACATTTAGAGATGGCATTAAGACATCTAAAGTCAATACAAAAAAGCACATTGTCAACAGATTTTGGTGTTACATGAGGGTTCAAAGACCCCCTGTTGTGACACACTGTCTACCTCCTACTCTTCAAACACTTTATGGAATTGGTGGGACCATGTACACCTGGAGTCCGAATCAACACACCTTGTTTGCTTTTAGTGTTATACTATACCAGGTAGGTATTCCTGGGACCTTCATGAAAACATACTGTATCTAAAAGCTCCCTTGAGCTCTTGGATCTGTCTTTGCTGTTGTGAGCTTGAGTGTGGACTTAAGGTTAGCTACCTTTCTGGTCCCTCTTTCACAATTACTGTTTTGGACCTAGAGTGGTCTCCTCCATGTCTCCAAAGAGGTCTCCCCTATTTTTCCAACCTTTTAACAAGTTGATACGAAAGATCTGCAAGGGCTCATGGCAGTCAGGCATCCAAATTACTTAATCTACTGCCCTGACGTGCCTCACTACTTCAAACTGTAATGAATTAATATAGGGACTTTGTTTTTAATGAGTAGTTTCTTTGAGTTCTTAATTCCCTGGGCAGAGCTAGAGAAGTGGGAAAATGACCTTCAAGGCAGATGCTGATTAGTTTACTTTGAATGTAGTCGTAACAGGCTGAAACCGTGAGACCAGAACTAAGATGATGGACATTGTATGCTGTGCTTTAATTGGTTAAAACCCTGGAAGAGGAGGGATGAGCGAAAAAGATGGGTTTTGTTATACAGTATTGGAATGTGGAGGAGAAAATGCCATGATTATGCCATGCCTTAGATTTGCTTTGCTACGATGCATGCTGGTGAGTAAACCATAACAAAACGTAGTCAAATATGTTAGCAGCCTAGGCTAGGCCAGAGAAATATAGCTATACAGTGATACCTCATACAATGTCCAAACTTGGTTGCACAAGTTTGGACTTTATACGGATTTGGACTTTGTATGAGGCATGCAAAATCCTAGCTGTGATGCCTCATACAATGTCCAAATCCTTGCCACGATGCCTCGTACAACGTTGTTTCCATAGAGATACATTGTACTGTAACAGCACAGACTTCAGGGCAAAGTCAAGGAAACAGATAGGAAACTGACAGAACTTTAAGAAATCATTGTCTAAAGGCTAAATACATTACAAATCCATGTCAAACAACCCTGATTGTCCAAGAACCTGAAGAATGCTGCAAAAATCCCAGGAATGCTTCTAAAAATTCTGATGAAAAAATTCAAAAAAAAATCCAAAATCACGCTCAAATCCACTCCTAAACACTCTTTGCCTCGTGCAAAACCCACAAGAGCAATGCACACATGTGTCCTGCCTTTTATACTGCCCAGGCACAATGCAACCTGGGAAAAACCCCAATGCCTCATACAAAGTCGAGCGACTTTGTATGAGGTAACTTTTTTCAAGAAATTAGGCGATGTTGTATGAATTCGATGTTGTACGAAGTGGACTTTGTATGAGGTATTACTGTATATGCTTTTCTCATTTTATTCTGGGAAAGGGGTTAGCAGAAATGTTCCTTTGGAGAAATGTTCCTTTTTTTATTTTGTGCCTTTATAATTGTTCTTCTAAATAAACCTGATTGTAACCAGAAGAAGTCTCTTTTTTCTTACACAGCTAAACTGGTGGGAGAAAATCCAGTTCCTTTATTTCATTATTGGTAACACTACCATTAAATTAACTTAACCTGCACATCCTACCTGATCTGGCTGGTTCATAAGTACAAACAGTCAGTGATTGAAACCTATCATAGATTTCTGTAGCCTGGAACAAGACAACAGGTACTCTGAAGCAGTACAAAAGTTGGTGTGGGCTTCTGGAAGGGGTACAGGTCTCTGAAAGGAAGAAAGATTCCTATGATAGTGGGGGAAGTGCTGAGGCATATCTTTATACCTGTCATTCACAAATAAAAGCAGAAGGTCGATGGTAGCAGCCACAGGTTCTTTTGCCCTGGTGAAAAGCTCCTGGATTGTGCCTGGGAGTCATAGCATTGTTTCTCTATTACCCAACTTCTCCTCAGCATTTCCTAAGTCAGAGCTACAACCAGATTCAAATGTTTCTGCTTTCCTATGATCTGCTAAATGAAAGGTTCTGCTGTGTCTTCTTCCTGTTGCTCTTTCATCAAATCCAAAAGACCTCAGGGTCTTTAGCCATAAAGGAATTCAAAAGGGAATAACCCAGTGGAGGCATGAGAAACTTTAATCACAGCCAAAAAAAAAAAAAAAAACCCAGAAGAATCAATAAACTATGCCATTGCTGTGGTTCTTCTTGTACTAATTTTCCTAAACATGCCCTTCAATTTATAATTAAAGTTTTTAATCACTCCAATAGCTTAAGAATGGTAAATGACTATGCACAAGAGTCATGTGCTTAAGAGTGCCCACATTTGTTGGTGTTGGAAGATGGTGGGGGCATGTGGGGATCTGATAGGGATGAACCATAAATCAAGTTCATTGAAGGTGCACACAACCCTGTTTGTTTTATGAGTTCTTCTCAAGAGATGCCCCGCATCCCTTTACTATGTTTCAATATCTCCCTGAAAGAATGTCAGTACACATGAAATCAAGGTCTTTAGCTTCTGCTATAGAGAGGCTGACCACACAAGTTTTGCGAGGCTAGTATGCTGTTCAGCTGCTCTAACCAATCAGGACTCTAATCACGTACTGTAGCTTGCATGATTCTCACACAGTACCCTAATGTTAGATACAATGTATTCCGAATGTAACCTACGGCTGAATATTCTCTATTGTTCCCTATGCTACCAAGTCTGCTATTGAATGTGCTATTGTTCCTGTACTCTTATCTGCTACTGATATTTTGGCAATAAATTATACTGGTTGAGGTTGGTTCTGGGAGAGCTCTCCTCAAGCAGTTGGCTGGACCGTATTTGCTTGAGCATTTTCATGGTATCAGGATTTCCTCCCGCAACAGTTGAAAGGTTTGACTCATGCCCTAGATGGCCAAATCCTCATATGGGAACCCTATTTGAACAAATAAGACCACAGATTCCTGAAGCAACATCTCTACTGAGACCAGCCATTAGAGAAGGACTTCAGGGCACCTGGTTGCATACTCCACAACAACTAAGATATGCATATGGCCTTTTGTGGACTTGATAATGGTCCAGCTATGTTCAACCTGATCTGCTCAAAACAGTGATTCACTAGGGGCATAGGAACTAATGGAGCCCCTGGTTGTCGGCAGGTCTGGGAATACTGACACTTTGGACAGGATTGTCAATATTATTCTATCCCTTTAAACATCCCCAGCCAATAAAAGTGCTGCCATACCTTCGCTAGGGCTTTCTCAGTGGCTAGGTAGCCTGCAATGTTGGTGAGGTCATGGTTGATTTTCAAGATTACTAATTATGTGTTTGTTTTTTGTTTGTTTTTTATTTTTTAAATATTTTATTAAGAATTTAAATAGAACAAAGCAAATCCTTACATACCATCAGCGGTAAACATAGTAGTTTTGTAAAGGATCCAAAAGATAAAAATAACAGTTGAAAAAGACAAGAGAAAAAATAGTAATAATAATAGTAATAATGATAATGATAATTGTAGTAGTTATAGCCCCAAATCAAGATAAGAACATAAGAACATAAGAACAGCCTTGCTGGAACAGGCCACAGCCCATCCAGTCCAGCATTCTGTCTCACACAGTGGCTCACCATTTCCTTCAGGGTATTCCCAAGCAGATGCCTTCACCTGCTTAGGATTCCCTGGAAATGATGTTGAGAGATATCCTGCCTATCTCTCCAACCCAGAGGTTGTCCTTAAGTATCCATAATTATAGCCATTGATACTCTTGTCCTCCATGAACTTGTCTAATCCTTTCTTAAAGCTGTCAAGACTGACAGCTGTCACCACTTCTTCTGGCAGGGAGTTCCATAGACCAGTAATCCTCTGGGTGAAAAAGTACTTTCTCTTATTTGTTTGAGAACTAGTACCCAAAAGTTTCATGGAGTGCCCCCTAGTTCTAGTGTTATGCGATAGGGAAAACAGTTTTTCCTTATCTACTTTGTCCACACCGTGCATGATTTTATAAACTTCAATCAGGTTACCTCTTAGACGTCGTCGTTCAAGAGTGAAGAGGCCCAACCGTTGCAGCCTCAGATGGTAAGGAAGGTGTTCCTGTCCCCTAATCATTCTGGTTGCCCTCCTCTGCACTTTTTCCAGCTCCATAATATCCTTCTGGAGGTATGGCGACCAGAACTGTACACAGTATTCCAGATGGGGCCTCACCATAGATTTATAAAGAGGCAAAATGACACTTGCTGACTTATTTTCTATACCCTTCCTAATGATCCCTAGCATTGAGTTTGCTTTTTTCACTGCTGAGGCACACTGGGTTGACACCTTCATTGAGTTGTCCACCAGGACACCAAGGTCCCTTTCCTGGTTTGTCGCAGAGAGTTCAGACCCCATCAGTTTATAAATGTAATTGGGGTTCTTTGCCCCAACATGCATCACTCTGCACTTACTAATGTTGAAACTCATTTGCCACTGTTTTGCCCACTCCCCCAGTGTCGAGAGATCCCTCTGGAGCTCCTCACAATCTCTCACAGTTTTCACTACCCTGTATAATTTAGTGTCGTCAGCAAATTTGGCTACCTTGCTTTTTAATCCTACCTCTAGATCATTTATGAAGAGGTTGAAAAGCAGGGGTCCCAGTACTGAACCTTGGGGGACCCCACTCTTTACTTCCCTCCACTTGGAGAAGTGTCCATTTAGTGCTACCCTCTGTTTCCTGTCCCTTAGCCAGTTGCTGATCCAGGACAAGACCTGTCCCTTTATTCCATGACTGGTAAGTTTATTCAAGAGCCTTTGGTGTGGGACCTTGTCAAAAGCCTTCTGAAAGTCCAGATAAACAATGTCAACTGGATCCCCCTTATCCACATGATCCCCCTTATCCACATGATGTGGATAAGATAAGGATTGATGGCGAAGATAACACCCATGTTCCGTTTGGGAATGTCAGCGAGGAATTCTAGACCAAATGTCTTCGCTACTCTTTCCCAAAAAAAGGATCGTATCTGGGCCTGGGCTAATCCTTTTTCCATCGGATAATGCGTAATCGCCAAAAAATCTCAAAATTTCCCAAAATGAGGTTTTTGTTAATAACCCCTTTTTCTGGTGTATTTGCATGGTTAATTTTTGGTTAAGCGCCAATTGCCAAGCATCCGCGTACCATCTGACTTTACTAATATTTCCTCCACCTTTCCATTCCTTGGCTATTAACTGTCTTGCTACCATTAATAAAGACAACGCTAACTCTTTTTTATTGTCCTCCAAATCTAATTCATCGACTTCACCCAATATTGCTAGCTTTGGGCTTAATACTATTGTTGATTCAAACATTTGATTTAATTCTTCTTCTATAGTTTTCCAAAATTTCCTTAATTGTTCACACGACCACCACATGTGAATATATATCCCTTTCTCTTTTTTACATCTCCAACATACATCGGGATACTTGTTTATTAAATGGAGTTTAACCAGGGTGAGATACCACCGCCACAGAACCTTACAATTGTGTTATTTTTCTTTTACTGACAGTGATTTCATATTTCTGTGGGTCCATTTTTTTTCCAGTTCTCATCTTTTATTATAATTCCCAAGTCATCTTCCCAATTTTTTTTAAGCCAATGTTGAGTTACCTCACCGGTATTTAACAATTGATATATTTTACCGACTAGACCATTTAAACAAAATTTCCCCTGTCTCACCTCAGGAGTCAATTTTTTGAAGGGAGTTACTGTCCTGTTTGTTATGTTGTTGTTGTTGTTGTTCAATCACACAGTTGATTCCGAACCTTTGCAACCCCATGGACCATTTTCCTCCAGGCACCTCTGTCCTCCGCCATCCTCGTCAGCCCGCCCAGCTCTGTGCCCATTGTGTCCACAATACCATCTAGCCATCTCATCTTCTCTTGCCCTCCACCTTTCCCAGCATCAAGGCCTTCTCAAGTGAGTCCTCCTCATTTGATGTCCAAAGTACTTTAGCTTCATCTTCACTATTTGTCCCTCCAATGAACAGTCAGGGTTGATTTCTTCTAATATTGACCTATTTGTTGTCCAGGGGACTCTCAGGACTCTCCTCCAACACATTTCAAAGGCATCTATTCTTCTGCGCTCAGCTTTCCTAATGGTCCAGCACTCACACCCATACATTACCACCGAGAATACCATTGATTTGACTATGCAATGTTTTCAAGATTATTTCTCTGCTTTTCACTATATTCCCCAGGTTTCTTATAGCTTGTCTTCCCATAATCAGTCGTGTTTTTATTTCAGGGCTACAGTCACCATCTGCAGTGATCTTAGATCCTAGGAAAGTAAAATCTGCCACTGCTTCTACTTCTTCCCCATCTATTTTCCATGGACTGATCAGACCTGTTGCCATTATCTTGGTTTTCTTGATATTAAGTCTCAAGCCAGCTTTTGCACTCTCCTCCTTCAATCCAATCAAGAGGTTCTTTAGGTCTTCCTCACTTTCTGCCATTAGGGTGGTATCGTCTGCATATCTCAAATTGTTGATGTTTATCCCAGCAATTTTGATCCCATATTGTGATTCCTCCATCCCTGCATTGCGCATTATGTGCTCTGTGTATAGATTGAATAAGCAGAGTGATAAAATGCAGCCTTGTCTTACTCCTTTTCCTATTCCAAACCACTCTGTCATTCTGTGTTTTGTCCTAACTGTTGCTTCTTGGTTCGTGTACAGATTTCTCATGAGGCATATGAGGTGTTCTGGTATTCCCATCTCTTTAATTACTTGCCACATTTTGTTGTGGTCCACACAGTCAAAAGCCTTGGTGTAGTCAATAAAACAAAAGTAGACTTGTTTCTGGTATTGCTTTATTTTCTCCATGATCCAACGTATGTTGGCAATGTGGTCTCTAGTCCCCCCGCCTCTTCTGAAACCGGCCTGCACATCTGGTAGTTCTCTTTCCACATGTTGCTGAAGTCTTTCCTGTATTATCTTGAGCATCACCTTGCTGGCATGTGGGATGAGTGTAATTGTTCGATAATTTGAGCATTCTTTGGCATTGCCTTTTTTGGGGATTGGAAGTACACTGATCTTTTCCAGTCCTGTGGCCACTGTTTTGTTTTCCAAATTTGCTGGCATATTGAATGCAGTAGTTTGATTCCATCATCTTTTAGGGGTTTGAAAAATTCAACTGGGATACCATCATTTCCACTAGCTTTATTGTTTGCAGTGCTTTTTAGGGCCTTTCTGACTTCACTCACCAGAAAGTCTGGTTCAAATTTCTCATCATAGTTATTATCAGGAGTGTTGATGTCCTTTTGTAGAGTACCTCTGTGTACTCTTGCCATCTTTTTTTAATCTCTTCTGCATCAGCTAACTCCTTTCCCTCTTTGTCCCTTATCATGGTCATTTTTTGCTTTAAATGTTCCCTTGATTTCCCCAAATTTTTTGGAAAAGATCTCTAGTCCTATCTCTTTTGTTGTTTTCCTCCATTTCTTTGCACTGTTCATTCAGGTAATTTTCCTTATCTCTCCTTGCTTTTATTTGAAATTCTGTATTCAGGTGATTGTATTTTTTCTTTCTCCTTGGACTTTTGCATTCCTTCTTTCCTCTGCTATTTTAAGGGCCTCATCAGACAACCACTTTGCTTTCTTATGGTTCTTTTCTTTTGGTATGGTTTCTCTTGCTGCCTCCTGCATGATGTCCCACGTCTCTGTCCATAATTCTTCTGGTACTCTGTCTATCATGTACAGGACATTAAATCTGTTCATGTCCTCCACCGTGTATTCTTTAGGGATGTTGTGCAGGTCATATCTGTCTGGTCTAATTGTTTTCCCCATTTTCTTTAGTCTAAGCCTGAATTTTGCAATCAGTAGGTTGTGATCTGAGCCACAGTCTGCTCCAGGTCTCGTTTTTGCTGACTGAATGGAGGTTCTCCATCTTTGACTGCAGAGTATGTAATCAATCTGGTTTCGATGCTGGCCATCTGGTGTCCATGTGTAAAGTCGCCTCTTGTGTTGCTGGAAGAGGGTGTTTGCTATGACTAGTGTGTTCTCTTGGCAGAACTCTCTCAATCTTTGCCCTGCTTAATTCTGTGTTCCAAAACCAAACTTGCCTGTTATTCCATTTACTTTTTGATTTCCTACTTTGGCATTCCAATCTCCTAAAATAATGTGGACATAATTTCTTGGTGTCTGTTCTATGAGGTATTGTAGGTCCTCATAAAACTGGTCAACTGTGGCTTCATCTGCACTAGTGGTTGGTGCATAGACTTGGATTACAGTGATATTGAAAGGTTTGCCTTGGATTCTGACTGACATCATTCTATCATTTTTGAGGTTGCATCCCATTACTGCTTTCCTCACTCTTTTATTGACAATTAGGGCTACTCCATTTTTTCTGAGGTTTTCTTGCCCACTGTAGTAGATATGATGGTTTCCAGAGCTGAATTCGCAAATTCCCTGTCCATTTTAACTCACTGATTCCCAGGATGTCAATACTAATTCTTTCCATCTCGTTTTTAACCAGTTCCAGTTTTCCTTGATTCATAGATCTCACACTCCATGTCCCTATGCAGTATTGTTCCCTGCAACACTGTATTTCTCCTCCCCCTTTCATGTCCCTCCCCCTTTTCAGAACTGCTTCTTTTGCCTTTTGTTTTGGTCCATACGGTTCTCTTGGCAAACTTCATGGCGTGCCTTGCCGGTCTATTCCCATCACACATGTTATCACAGTTTAAAAAACAGTAGAATATCTCTTGTATTTATTGTTAATTCTAATGGGCAATCTTGGTAGTCCAAAATTTCAGTTATAGGTGAAAAGTTCTGAGCCAACTTTGATTTCATGCTTTTCTATATTTTAAATATATTATTTAGAGAGAAGTTGTAGATTTGTGGATTAGCCTTCGGTTCACCTAAAAATAATTATACCCTCCATTTTCTAAAAGTTCGGTTTCACTTACCAGTGATAACTTTCGTTCTTCGAGTATATAGTTTGTGAATACACACTCATGGGGTTATGCGCCTGCGCAGAACAGCCGATCGGAGGCTTGAAAAGCTATTGGTCAAAAGTTTTGGCGGTAAGACCGCCCACCGTACCGCCCACCCTGAGGCGCCCGCGCGCCATTTTACCTCAGTTCCATACTTAAGCCAAGCACAGGATAAACCAACTGATCTCATCCGTGCAGCTCAAGAGGGGAGGTAGGGTGGGTAGTGTGTATTCACAAACTATATACTCGAAGAACGAAAGTTATCACTGGTAAGTGAAACCGAACTTTCTCCTTCGTATAGTTTGTGAATCCACACTCATGGGAGATTAGCAAGCTCACACTTACTTGGTCGGTGGGCAGTCGGATGAGATGATCCCACGATGAGCTGAAGAACCCGTAGGTGGACCCGTCAGGGGCGTTGAGTCCGGAGCCCTCTGGTGAGGACGACACGGCCAAGCCTGGCGTCCGCAGTGGCTCTGGTGTCCACCCTGTAGTGCTGGACAAATGTGGAAGGTCTGGACCAGGTGGCAGCCTTACATATGTCCTCAAGCGGTGTGCCCTCCAGAAAGGCAGTGGATGTGGCAACCGCCCTGGTGGAATGCGCCCTGACATGCGGTGGAGGTGGCAGTGAAGCTGACTCGTAGGCCAGGTAGATGGTAGAGGTGATCCATTTGGAGAACCTTTGAGCAGAGATGGGTTCACCCTTGGACTTTCCCCCATAAGCCACAAAGAGGCGTTGTGACTTCCTGAACTCTCTAGTCCTGCTGGTGTAAAACAATAAAGCTCGTTTCACATCCAGGGTGTGCCAAGTCCTTTCTTGGGCGTTAGTGGGGTTCTGGAAGAAGGTTGGCAAGGAGATAGTTTGTGCCATGTGAAATTTGGAGACCACCTTGGGTAGAAAGGTGATGTCCGCTTGGAGGACGACGCGGTCGTTGAAGAACTGGAGAAAAGGTGCGTCTGCTCGCAGGGCAACCAGCTCACCAGCTCGTCGTGCAGACGTGATGGCCACCAGGAATGCTGTCTTCCATGTGAGGAGACGAACATCGGCGGTAGCCAAGGGCTCGAAGGGGGTCCTGGTGAGCGCGTTGAGAACGGTGGACAGTGACCATTGAGCCGTCGGTGTCCGGGCCGGCGGAAAAGCGTTCTTTAGTCCCTTGAGGAAGCGCTTTACCGTTTGGTCGCGGAAGGCCCCGGAAGCGGGCGAGCCAGCAGGAGAGTGCGCTACCACTGCTGCGAGATGCACTCGGATGGAGGTGATGCTGAGGCCAGACTCCGCCAGCTGGAGGAGGTAGGTTAAAATGTCCTGCAGTCCCACCTGGGTGGGGGGCGTTTGCCGGGCGGCCAGGAAAGCACAAAAACGCCTGTATTTGGAAGCGTAGGACTTCCTTGTGGAAGGGCGCCGCGCTAGTTCAAGGATCCTGGCCAGTCTGGGGTTATCCTCCACGCGGTGAGGTGGAGGCTGGGCAGGTCCGAATGGTGCAGCTGGCCCTGCTCCATTTGGAGGAGTGTCGGTGATTCCGGCAGTGTGCGATACTGTGACGACATGCGCAACAGTAGCGGAAACCAGGGTTGGCGCGGCCACGCCGGTGCCACCAGAATTGCATTGGCTCTGTGTTGGTGCATCCTGATGAGTACCTTCTGGACCAGAGGAAACGGAGGAAAGGCATAGAGATAGTCCTGATCCCACCGTTTCATGAAGGCATCGCCCTCGGAGTTCGGTCCGATGCCTGCTCTGGAGCAGTACCTGCTGAGTTTCTTGTTGGACTCCGATGCAAAGAGGTCGATGCTCGGCGTCCCCCAGACCTGGCACAGGGACTGGAACACTCCGTCGTCCAGCTCCCATTCGTGGGTCGTCGAGGTGAGACGGCTCAGGTGGTCTGCCAAGACATTCAGTGTGCCCTGAATGTGCACTCCAATTGGGAAAATGTGCCTCTCCAGGCACCATTCCCACAACTGCACTGCAAGGTACAAGAGGGTGGTGGACCGTGTTCCTCCCTGCTTGTTGAGGTACGCCACCGCCGTGGTATTGTCCGAGGCCACTTGAACCGCCTTGCCGGTGAGCAGAGTCTCGAAGGAGCGCAGGGCCTTCCAAATTGCCAGCAGCTCCAAGTAATTTATGTGGTGCACCGTTTCGTGCGGTGCCCATGTGTCGTTGACCGTGAGAGTCCCGCAAGCAGCGCCCCAGCCGAGGTTGCTCGCGTCGGTCAGTATCTGCAGTGAAGGTTGCGGGGGGTAGAAACTCTTCCCCGTGGCCACGTTGAGTGGTGTAGACCACCACAGCAGTTGGTCCCTCAGTTCTGGAGATGGGGTCAACCGTTTGCATTGGCTCTCCCGAAGTGCGTCGAACTCGTGAAGGAGCCACGACTGCAGGGACCTGAATTTCAACTTGGCATGGGGGATCACTGCCGTCGTTGAGGCCATCAGGCCTAGAAGTCTCTGAGCCTTCTTCGCCCGGATGCACGGTTTCGTGCGCAGTTCGCTCACCCCCTGCGCAATGTCCCGTAAGCGTTTCTGGGGGGCGTAGGCTCTCGTAATGAGCGAGTCGAGTACCGCTCCAATGTACTCGACGCGCTGGGAGGGAGTCAACTTCGACTTGGTGAAGTTGATCCTGAGGCCGAGACTCTCCATGAGGTGAACCGTGTATTGTGTGTCCCGAACGGCCGACGATTCGGTGGGGGAGACGATCAACCAATCGTCGATGTATGGGAAGACCCTGATGCCCCGTTGGCGGAGGAATGCAGCCACCGGAGCCATGCATTTGGTGAAGACCCGCGGTGCCGTGGCCAGACCGAACGGTAGGCATCGGTACTGGTACACGGAATGGTCGATACGGAAGCGGAGAAACCGTCTGTGTTCCTCGAGGATGGAAACGTGGAAGTAGGCATCCTTGAGGTCTATGACTGTGAACCAGTCCCCTTTGTTGATGAGGGGGAGGACGGTCTGTAGGGTCACCATCCGGAACTTCCTGGTGTGGATGCATTTGTTCAGGCGGCGTAGGTCCAGGATAGGGCGAAGGCCTCCGTCCTTCTTCTGGACCACGAAGTACCTCGAGTAGAAGCCGTTGTCCCAGTCGGACGGTGCTACCCGCTCGATGGCTCCCTTGGAGAGAAGGGTTGATATTTCTTCCTCCAAATGGGGGGACGAGGTGGTGAGACGATGTCTTCCTACTCGAGGCACCCGCACGAACTCGATGGCGTAGCCAGAGGACAAGATCTTTAAGACCCACTGGTCGTCCGTGATGCCCGACCATGCCTGGAGGAAGTTCCGGAGGGGGAGGTACGGGATGTGGAGCGAGAGAGACTCGGCCGTCGCAGCTTCAAACGCGGGGCTTGGGCCTCGCGGTCGAACGCTTGTCCTGTCCGTAGGGCCGGTAGCGGGGTTTGTGTTGTCGCCGCTGTTTATAGGAGCTGGATCTAGGCTGCTCCGCCGGTCCCTGCTGCTGTGGGTTGCCCTGGAACCGCCGTGTGAAGGGCTGGAACCTCGGCCTGGTGGAAGTTGCCGGCGTGGTGAGCCCCAGGAACTTCGCCGTGGAACTGGTCTGGCGCATCTCATTCAGGACCTTATCGGTGTCCTGACCGAAGAGGCCCTGCCCGTCGAAGGGAAACTCCTCGATGAGCTTTTTCATAGCGTCATCGAGGGAGGTGTCCCTGAGCCAAGCATGGCGACGGAGGTAGATTGCGGAGGCCATGTCTTTTGCCGCATAATCGTTGATATGCCGGGCAGTGCGCATCAGCTGCTCGGCGACGAAGTCCCCCTCGGCGGCCAGCGCGTCAATCCTCTTCTGGGCATCTGCGGGCAGTTTAGCCGTCTCAACCTTCACCTGCTCCCAGAGGTGAGATTGGTACAGGCCCATGGCGGCCGAATAGTTTGCGGCCCGAAAGAATAGGGAACCGGTGGCGTAAAACTTACGCCCCACCGCGTCCAATTTCTTTCCCTCCGGCGTCGACGGGACCGGGAATCCGCTGGTGGCCGTCCTATGCTGGAAGGCCTTGACCACCAGGGAATTCGGCAGGGGGTGCGCCTGCAAGAACTCGACGTTCTCGTCCAGGACCCGGTACATGCTGTCGAGCCTGGACGAAACGGAGTGTGCCGCCAAAGGTTTCTTCCACGTCGCCCTCGCCGTAGTCATCATGGAGGGGAGCATGGTTATGTGGACCGGTCGCACGGCACGCCTGTCGAGCTTCGCGGTCATCTGATCCTCACCCTCCAACGGCGGCTGGTCGACCTTCAGGTTGAGGGCGGTGCCGAGCCTCGTGAGCATGGCGGTCAGTGAGCGCTGGTCCTCACCACGCGGTGGGTCCACCGAGCCGATGGCTTGTTCCGGCGTGCGCTCGGCGTCGACGTCTCCCTCGTCCTCCTCCGACGACGAGCTGGACTCATCGGAGGACGAGGGAGGCAGTCTTTCGTCCACGTCCGGACCGCGCCAGTACGGCCTGGGCGGGCCGGCGGGATGGGCGTCCACCGCATCAACGTCCGGACCACACCATGACGGGTTGGGTGGGCCGGCGGAGCGGGTACTCGACCCACGGGAGGTCGGTGGGGCCGCGGCAGAGCCGGGATGCCCGGGGCTTGCGGTGGTCGGAACCGGAGCCGCAGAGGCCGCAGGCGTGGAGGTCTGGAACCTGGTCGCAAACGACGCCATGACCTGAAACATCTCTCGGACGAGGGCCATCTGAGACGCGTCCGAGTCCGCTGGCGGTGGAGCTCCGGTGGCCGGCGGGATGGTGGCCCACGAAACGGTGGGAGCCGAAACGGTGGCCGGCGTCGGTGTCGGCGAAACGGTCGTCGAAACGGTGACGACCGCCTCGTCCGTCGGTGTTCTGGGCCGTGGAGAGACGGAGGCCTGCCTCGGCGAGGAGTTTCTGCCCCGAGGCGGAGAGGAGAGCACCTGAGGTGGGCGAGCTGGAGCCCCAGCCCTGCGTCCTTTCTCAGGTGACCCGGAAGACGACCGTCCTCCCCAGATGGAGGATCCCGGAGAAGGACATCGGGCAGTCGAGAACGGCGGAGAAGGCCCGGGAGAGGCGGGTGTGCGCGGAGTGGGGGGAAGCGACCGTCTCTTCTCCGACCCACGCTTGCGCTTCTTCTCACCGTTCTTGTCCTTCTTCTTCTTCTTCCTCATCGGAAGCACGGAGGAAGAGGCCGGCGGTGGTTGAGCGGCAGCGGCGGCCGTGGAGGCGGACGCGGCGGGAGCCAGAGCGAGCTCCATCAGGTGAGCCTTGAGGCGATTGCTTCGGTTCTGCACCGCGAGGCGCGTAAACTTTTTGCAATGCGGGCAAGACTGGCTCTGATGCGACTCTCCCAAACAAAAGAGGCACAGGCTGTGTCCGTCGGAAGCCGGAAACTTCTTAAGGCAAGCCGTGCACTGTTTAAACGCTGCAGCCATCAACCGCGGAAAAAATTCTTCCAGTGGAAGTTTCTGGAGACGAGTACCCCGAAGGGCCGACCAGCCGCCACCCCCTTGAGGGGGGAGACGGTGATCGATGCGAAAAATTGGCTACTGAATCCACTCAAGAGAAGAGACAGAGCCGGGGTGGCGATCCTGCCCGGAGGACAAGATCACCGAGAAAAATTGAGATTTGCCAAAAAGACTTTCCCTCAGAAGGGCGAAAAAATTGAGGAAGCTCTCAACGATCGTCCTGCTGCTACGGCGGAAAGAAGAGAACTGAGGTAAAATGGCGCGCGGGCGCCTCAGGGTGGGCGGTACGGTGGGCGGTCTTACCGCCAAAACTTTTGACCAATAGCTTTTCAAGCCTCCGATCGGCTGTTCTGCGCAGGCGCATAACCCCATGAGTGTGGATTCACAAACTATACGAAGGAGAACTCTATGTATTCTATTTCATTATTTGGCACACGTTGTTGACTTAATAGTTTTATTATCCTCTTCAAATTGAAAGCTCTATAATATTTTTTAACATTTGGGATATTTAGCACTCCAAACATATTTTTGGTATAACATAAGCTTTTGCTAATTCTTGGTTTTTTCCCATTATTACAAAATTCACCTATCAACTTCTGGCAGGTGTTTAGCTCTGACTCCTTTATTGGGATTGGCAAATTTTCTAATAAAAAATTCGATTTTGGCAAATTTTCATCTTGCATAAATTAATTTTCTCAAACCATGATAATTTTAATGATTTCAATTGCTCTGTAGTTGATTTTATTTCTTCTTTTAATTTATTGAAATTAATCTTGTGCAGATCTTTAACTTCCTCAATCACCATTATTCCCAGATATCTCATTTTGTCTTTTATTTTAAAGTTTATTTCTCCATAATCTTCTTCTTTTCATCTTCTGATAAATTATATGTGATAGCTTCTGTTTTATTCCAATTTATTTTTAAACCCGTGACTTCCTCGAATAGTTCTAAGTGATGCTGAACTTTATTAATGTTTTGGAGAGGATCCTTAACCACTAGCAGCGTGTCGTCGGTGAATAGACTTTTTTTGTTAATACCTACTAATCCTTCATCTTGTTTTATACCTGCTGCTAACAGTTCCATCGCCAATATGAATAGAGATGGGGAAAGTGGGCAGCCCTGTCTCGTACCTGCATTGATGATTACTTCCCCACTTAACCTATTGTTCATTTTTATTTTTGTCACTGAATTCTTGTATAATTGTCCAATTGTGTGGATAAATTTGAAACCAAAATTTAATTTGGAACATATTTCTTTTATAGTGGTTCACTGGATAGAATCAAAGGCTTTATAGATGTCTAACACTACTATGCAAACTTTTTCTTTGTTCTTTTTTATCGAATCTATAATATTAACTAACCTACTTATCAGTCCTATCTGTCTTCCTTTCATAAAGCCTACTTGATCTTTTCCTATATGAAATTTCAAAAATTTTGTGAGCCGATTATTCAATATTGAAGTAAATATCTTGGCAGCTTGATTTAGAAGTGAAATAGGGCAGTAAGCATCAATTTTATCCTTCTCTTTGTCTGGTTTTGGGAGTAGTGCCGTAATTGATCAGCTCCAGGATTTAGGTATTTCTCCTCCCTCCAAAATATAATTATATAATTTCCTTAATTTGGGAATCATTATTTCTTGACATTGCTTATAAATTTCTGATGGGAAACCATCTTCTCCTGGTGCTTTATGATTTTTTAGCTGTCTAATCATAATTTCAATTTCATTATCTTTTATCTCCTGTTCCATATAATCTGTATGTTCTTCCTTTGATTTTATATTTAAATTTTGATCTAAATAAGATCTTAATTTTGTCACATCGACCACCTTATCTTTGTATAAATCTGAAAAGAATTCTTCAGCTACATGTAATTTATCTTCTATTTTATAGGCTGTTGATCCGTTTTTATCAATCAAATATCTATTTGTCTTTTGGTCTTTTTATTTTTTGCTATTTTTGCTAAGGTTTTCATATCTTTGTTGTTAAATTTGAAATCATTCCTTTTTAGATACGCCATATCCTTTTTGCTTTTTCAGTTTCTAAACTTATTACCTCTTTTCTTAGCAATTAGAGTTTGTTCCATATTGCCTCGCTACCCGTGTCTGCATGCCTTCTTTCTAATTCTTTTAGTTCTTGCTCTCTTTTAACCATTTTCCTATTTATTTCTTTATCATTAATAATTCTTTCATGGATACAATCACCCCTAAGTACTGCTTTCATGGCGTCCCATAGGATATGTTGCGCCACTTCACCGGTATCATTTAATTCCCATTTTTCTAACCAAATATCCATCAGTCTTTCCTTATACGTTCATTGTTGAGGAGTTTAGTATCAAGTCCCCATAAATTAATTTTGGTTACAGCTCTTCCTAAATTAATATCCAAAGTGATCGGTGTATGATCTGATAGTTTAAAGGTACCTGTCTCAATTTCTTCTAAATTCTGTAATAAATTCTCTGACACCAAAAAAAATCTATTCGAGAATACGACTTGAACATTGGAGAAAAAAAGTAAATGACTTTTCCTTCCTTTCAACATTCTCCATGCATCCATGCGCCAGTTGCGCCCACTCCTGGACTGGGACTCCTTGCTCATGGTCACTCACGCTCTGGTTACCTCCAGACTAGATTATTGCAATGCGCTCTACATGGGGCTGCCCTTGACGACCATTCGGAGGCTACAGCTGGTCCAAAATGCGGCAGCCCGGGTGGTGATGGGGTGTGGGCGTTATGCCCGTGCTTTGCCACTGCTCCGGGAGCTGCACTGGTTGCCAGTTTGTCTCCGGGTGCAATTCAAGGTGCTGGTTTTGACCTTTAAAGCCCTATATGGTAGTGGGCTGGGTTACCTAAGAGACCGCATCGCCCTGAGGACGTCTGTCCGTCCAACCAGAGCGGACCGGAGGGGCTCTCTAATCGTTCCATCAGCCAGAGGGGCTCGCCTCTCTGGCACAAGGAGGAGAGCCTTCTCCGTGTCTGCACCGGCCCTCTGGAACCTCCTGCCAACAGAGCTACGTCTCCGGACGGAATTGCTGCCTTTCAGAAAAGATCTTAAAACCTGGCTGGCGGGTCAAGTGTGGGGTGCAGGTGGAAGGGTAACCGCCATTGGGTGGTTGGTGTAGAAGAACTCTTCCCCATGGTGCCTTTGGATCCTGCAGCCCTTGTTTTTAGGGGGTGGGTAGTTTTAACTGTTTTAACTGTTTTAACTTGTGTTTTTAATTTTTATTGTGAACCGCCCTGAGTTGGCTTTGGCCGAGTGAGCGGTATATAAATGTGATAATTAAATTAAATTAAATTAAATTAAATTAACACTTAATTTCTCCATCCTCCTGTCAAGTATGTTGCGTTGCCCTTTCCTATAGTTGGAGGGTTTGGAAGCATCAACCCCAGCTCTTGTTATGTTAAAATCACCTGCTATTATTAGATTTGGTGTTCTTTCTTTCTTTATAACTGGAAGAATTTTATCTAAGAAAAGTCCTTGCTCTTTGTTTGGTGCATAGATATTTACCAAAGTATATTCATCATCCTCAATCTTACCATTAATTAACTGGAATCTACCCTCTTTATCACTGATACTCTTAGACATTGTAAAACCTAGTTTATTCAATATTATAATGGATACTTCTCTTCAATTCGAAGTTCCCAAACACTTTTCATAGATATCCAAACACTTTTCATAGATATCAGTTCCCTTCACATAAAGATTATTTTTGTTTTCATTTTTTGGTGGGTTTCTTGGAGGAAAATAATGTCTGCTTTTTCTTTCTTCAATACACTCTCCAATCTCTTTCTCTTAATTTGGTTCCCTAGGCCCTTGACTTTCCAAGATATAAATTTAGTCTCCTCGGCAAAGAAGATTATTGGTCATTTTATCCTCAATGACAAGCTCCCAACGGTAAAACAGAGGGGAAAAATAAGAAAAACAGTGAAAAAAATTACCAAAAAAAATCATCATCCCTTGTGATCATTATAACCCAACTGACTCTTGAACTCCCTGTGTATAAGGGAAAACATAGTGAAAAAAGTGGGAAAAATTCACTAGCCCTGCCCCCTTTCCTAGCTGAAAAGCGACCTTTGGAATACAAAGTTGTGGGGGACAGTTGACGGACAAAACATCTTGGCTGTATAAGCGTTACTTGTTCGTTACTTTTTATTTCAAACTTAGATAATATTAAAACTTCCTCCCACCACTTGAATCATCTGGATGACCCAACCATTTAGTTACCTCCCTCTGCCCCCAACATGATGAATATACTGCCCCCAACATGATGAGGATGATGAATATACTTTGGTAAATATCTATGCACCAAACAAAGAGCAAGGACTTTTCTTAGATAAAATTCTTCATCTTCGGCCTCAACTTCTTGTTCACTAGTCACTGAGATTATTGAGTCCTTAAGGAGTCTCCATTCATTTGAATCTCTCTCTATAATATTTACATTTACAAGAATATCCAACACCTGAGATCCCTCCCGCAACAAAAAAATTCCCTTGATTCGTAAATCTTAGCTGTTTGGGTGGTCTCCAATTACATTTAATACTTTTTCTCTTAATACTTTTGTGACTGGTTTTAATTGTGCCCTCCGGATGCGTTCGTTCAAAGATACATCATTGTAAACTTCGACTGTTGCAGATTCCATTTTTAGGGCTTCTTGTCCTAAGGATTTGATTTGATGCATCAATTTTAACTTTAAGCCCAAATTCACAAATTTAACCAGGACATTTCTCACTCCAACCCCATTCTTTTTTTGACCTAATCTGAAGAAACTTGCAATTTCTTCTGGGCTGAGATTCTCCCCTAGTTTTAACCCATGTGGCCAAGTCAACAATCTTTGTCTTAGGTTATCAGGGTTACCCTCTGGTATATTCCTAACCACCACATTATTTCTTCTCAATTGATCTTCCAAATATCGCACCTCTCATATCCCTCTGGTTGGAAAACTAGTACTGTACAACAAATTACCCTGGATCTCAAAGCTAGGGCTGCTGTCATGGTGACTTAACTCAAGCTGTGCAACTTCTAGTGCTTGGGTTTGGGCCAGATCTTCTTACTGCCAATGCCTAACTTGCTCCTTTGTGACTTCTCCCACCCAAGGTAACTCCTTAGAGGTATCCACTGATAACTCCTCTTGTTTCTGTGCAAGCAATTCCAAGCCTTCCCAATCACAGCCCAAAAACATTCCAGAGAAGCCTGGGGCAATCCCCACCTGTAAACAAATGCAAATGTAGCTGTTAATATACTACCCCATAGTGCTAAAGTACTCTCTGGGCAGTTTACAAGTTAATTATGAAAACTACAATCTGCCCACAACAACTGGGTACTCATTTTACCAGCCTCATAAGGATGGAAGACTGAGTCAATTTTGAGCCTGTTGGGATGGTACTCAGCTCAGGAGCAGCGTTTCAACTGTGATACTGATCTTAACTGATCTTAACCAATGCACTATGGGAGCTCTACTACTTGTAAGCATCTCTCTTAACTAGACATCTCAATCTTAGCCCAGGAGGTAGTGCAGGGCATCACATTACCATGAACACACCATACCATTAACCAGCCTGATTCCCTTGTTCTGCTTACATGCCAAACTAGAATCCTTTCACAGTTGTTATTGATCAACACTACTTTCCATACTCACTGACACAAGCCTCAATCTCCCATCTGGATCATTCCCGTCCATCCACCTGAGCAGCAGAAAATATGTTTGCCAACAGACATTTTATGAATGGACAATCCTTTTTAAAATGTTCTACTTAGATGCACTGGAAATGTGCAGGTTTGTGTGTTCCTTTTGTGACCATCCTGACAATGACAGAAGAATCCTTAGCTTGGTCTTAATTGGTCAGTGTACAACTTGCTATAATGTCCCAAACCAGGACAAACAAGCCAAAGCTAGAACTAGATTGAGCCTGGAGCCAGCAGAGTTGGTGTAAATTGTTTATTCATTCTCAAACATTTCCTCTCACTTGAGATGGTGCAACCAGACTGCCAAGACTCTTTTCTGCATTCCAGCACACCTCCAATAGAGTCATGGCCTCCTCAAACATAGTTGGCTGGTGATGGTTCACCCAACTCCTGGATGGTGGTGTCCTAGTGTGGTAACTAGTTGCTCCAGCACCACCAAACTCCACTGTCTTGTCCACTGATCATACTACTGGCTTTGGCCAGTGTAGGGTATTTGCCTTCATTTTCTAGTGCCAAGGCTCTGGACACAACCACAACTTGAGGAACCTCCCCTGATATGCCTCCTCTGATAAATTAAGCATGCCCAAGGTAGCTTGTTTTACTTTCTTGTTGTCTGATGCATCCACTGGGCCAAATGTGTTGACTACTTCTTGAGTCAAGCTGGTTAAGCATGGAACTAGATCAAGGGTCCACTGATACATGACTAACCTGCTGCAAAACACACCAATTAAAATGTTTTAAAGTGTGAATTCTATCCTCCATCCGTGACTCCATAGACGCCTCCAAAGATAATTCCACTCAAACAGGATTTATTTCAACTGGGAGAGGGGAAACAAACACTGTGCTAGAAAACTCCTTTGGGACAGTTCCTTCCACTTCCTGCAGATCCTTGACAGAATTAGATTGCTCTCCGGTGATACAGATCCCTCGAGCTCTACTGGCAGTATTCTCAGTTTGGTGCTCTAGACCAGGGGTCAGCAAACATGGCTCTTCAGATGTTCTTAGACTTCAATTCTCAGAAGCCTTGATCAGCAGGTGTGCTGACTTGGGCTTCTGGGAACTGAAGTCCAAGAACACCTGGGGAGCCATGTTTGCTGACCCCTGCTCTAAACAATTGCCCAGCTCTGTTCATTTGTTACAGTTATATAATATTCAAATACTTGATCTGTTTAGAGATTGTTACATTTGAACCCCACTGCCATATCTCCAATAACATAAACCTATCTTCTACCACACCCATTAGATCTTTATAACAACCCTGCAAGTTTAAACTGTGATAGAATTTGCTTGTGACCCCGCATGGAAAATATATCAGAGAGCAAACAAACTTCTCACTCTTCTGTCTGACAAAATGGACTTGATCCACGAAAGCTAGCATCAAAATACAGCAGTTAGTCTTTAAGGTGCCACAATGTTTTTTGTCTTTTTGTTTTGTTTAGTTTCTGATATGTTTGCCAAAACTAACATGGCTACCATTTCAAAAACATGGAAACTGAATCCTTATTTCTCTAGTTCAAGCCCACAACTCTGTTCAGTCCCTCATGCTGTGTTCTGGCATGAAATACGTTGAACACGCAAAGTGGAATGTGTAAACTCTAGAACAAAGAATTTCAGGATTAAGGATGTAACAAACAGTTATCACCCTTGAAAAAACATCCCAGTGACATAATAATTAGCTATGGGAAGATTTTTCATACTTGCACGAGTGAGATAATAAAACCAGTGGGTTTTTTTCATTAGCAGCATTAACAAAAATATTGGGTTTGCACATATCCTTTTATTTTAAGAAAAAAGCTCTTTGTGTTTTGTATTCAATAAATTGCATTTTGTGCAAAATACATGTTGTTTTGTATAAAAGGCACTACAGTACTGCAAAAAGAGTTCCAAATAGTCTGAAATGTCTCCTAATTTTGTCCAAAAAGAAGAAAACCTTTAAAATGTTCCATTCTCACCAACAAAAAAATGTAAAGTGGAGAACTCTATCCCTAGATAAGACAATGAAACAATTCATGAATTAGCAGACACTGAAACCACAGAATATGGAAAATAAAGATGAGTGCCATAGGGAGTATACAGTGATGCACTGAAGCAGGTCCTGTCCTGTTCAGGAGAACCAGTAGTGGAAATTCCCCCATGCCATGCCCACCTGGCTGGTCACGCCCACCTCCGTACCCCATTGTGTTGGCCATGCCCACAGATTTGGCCCCACCCACATATTTGACCCTGCCCACAGAAGTGGTAGTAATTTTTTTTAGAGTGCATCACTGGGAGTATAGATCTGTTAGTGTTTACAGGTTTTAAGGTGTAACATCCAAGGGGCTGTGGCACCACAGATTACCAACAGTTTAATTACATACATGGAGAAATCTTCACAAGTGATGCAACATTCATGAACTATATGTAAAAAGGGTCCCATTACTGTCTTGGAAAATCATAAACCTATACTAGAAGCATTGTAAATGCTTCTTTACGGGAGGGGGTATTTCCTGCACAGCTAAAACATGCTTTGGTGCGCCCCCTCCTGAAGAAAATGTCCCTCGACCCAGCTGTCCTTAACAACTATAGGCCGGTTTCCAACCTGCCCTTTCTGGGTAAGGTTTTGGAGAAGGCGGTGGCACGCCAGCTGCAGAGTGTCCTGGAGGAAGCGGATTATCTAGACCCCTTTCAATCGGGATTCAGGCCCGGATATGGAACGGAGACGGCATTGGTCGTACTGATGGATGATCTCTGGCGGGAGCGGGACGGGGGTTGTCCATCCGTCCTTGCTCTTCTTGACCTCTCAGCGGCCTTCGATACCGTCGACCACGGTATCCTGCTGGAACGGCTCGAAGGACTGGGGATCCAGGGCACTGTGTTGTCCTGGTTTTCCTCATTTCTGGAGGGCCGTACCCAGTCGGTGTGGTTAGAGAGTGAGAGGTCCAGCCCTAGGCTTCTCAAATATGGGGTGCCTCAGGGATCTGTGCTCTCTCCTCTCTTGTTTAACATCTACATGAAGCCGCTGGGTGAGATCATTCGTTCCCACGGGGTGCGGTACCATCAGTACGCGGATGATACTCAATTGTACATCTCGGCCCGGGGGGACCCCAGTGATGCTGTTGAAATCCTATCCGGATGCCTGGAGGCCATTGGGGTCTGGATGGGGGCCAATGGGCTTCGGCTGAATCCCAGCAAGCCAGAGTGGCTGTGGATAAGGGGCCCCACGTTATCCAAGGAGTTACCATCTTTGGTACTGGATGGGGCTGTTTTGCCCCAGACAGACCCAGTGCGCAACTTGGGGGTCCTCCTGGACTCACGGCTCCTGCTGGAAGAACAAGTGGCAGCTGTGGCCAGGGGGGCTTTTGCCCAACTTCGGGTGATTCGCCAACTGCGCACGCTCCTGGACCGGGGCTCCTTGCTTATGGTCACTCATGCTCTGGTTACTTCCCGACTAGATTATTGTAATGCGCTCTACATGGGGCTGCCCTTGACGACCATTCGGAGGCTGCAGCTGGTCCAGAATGCGGCGGCCCGGGTGGTGATGGGGTGTGGGCGATATGCCCATGCCTCACCGCTGCTTCGGGAGCTGCACTGGTTACCAGTTTGTCTCCGGGTGCAATTTAAGGTGCTGGTTTTGACCTTTAAAGCCCTATATGGCAGGGGGCCAGGATACCTTAGAGACCGCATCGTCCCAAGAGTGGCTGCCCGTCCAACCAGAGCGGACCGGAGAGGCTCTCTGGTGGTGCCATCAACGAGGGGTGCACATTTGACTAGCACCCGAAGGAGGGCCTTCTCTGTGTCCGCACCAACCCTCTGGAACCTCCTACCAACAGATCTAAGACTGCAAAGTGAACTGCTGCCCTTCAGGAAAGGAGTAAAGACCTGGCTGGCAGGGCAGGTATGGGGCCCGAACGGGACTATGGCCCCCGCCGGCTGGCTTTTATAAGACTCTCTCTCTTTCCCTCTGTGTGGTAGGTGGGACGGGTGATTGGGATATGGGTTTTAAATGGGGGTGGTTGTTGGTTTTTTCTTATTGGGTGGGTTTTTTATTGGGTGGGTTTTATAAGGTTTTATAATGTTTTTATGTATTTTTTGGAGTTGTTGTAATGCCGCCCTGAGTCGGGTTCTGCCTGAGTGGGCGGCATTTACAAATGTGAATGATAAATAAAATAAATAAATAAATAGTCCTATTCTTCAGCATTTGGCCATTGTCTAAAGTCCTCCTATGTTGCAACCCTACCAAAAATAAGCAGGTCTGGGTTTTGCAATGTCTAATGGAAGATCAGCTCAAAACAGTCTGCTCACTGTTTTGAATTCCATAGGAGATAGGTGAGACATAAATGTAACCAAATAAATAAATAAATGGCCCCTGTGATATTCAGTCTAATCTCTTAATTTTGTGCTAGTTTCTCCCCCTCTTAATTTTAAACTATCTTCATTTCTTTTTAGTAGAAAGAAACAGAAATATTATAGAAATATTTTAAAGCAAAGATGAGGAATTGCTATTTCAGCCCAAGGGCACACTTCATTGATGTTCTTGGGAGCAGAGTGTTATATTCCTATTCCAGTTGAGGGCAAGCAATATGACAGGGATTTTATTGTTATGTCTTAAAATGGTACAATGATGCTGCAATAGTAAGTGCGCAGCTTCATGGGAACAAGATGGATCTGGTGGAAATGCAGAACTCTCTTGACATGGATGGAAACACATCTGGCCTTGTGTGGAAACTGGACATGCTTTCAAACATGCATGGAAGCAGATTGTTAACAATCCTAATGAATGAGGTGTCACTGTCCTCTCCTTTTTTAAACTATATTTTTAATATGGTATAATCCATACATCAACAACCAGTGATTACAAACCTCTTAATTACTGCCCTGCCCCCCCCCCCAAAAAGTGATCTGTCAGCCTTTTCAAGATAGTGACAGTTAGGGATTGTCCCGGATTCAAGGTCAGAAAAATTGTCCCAGCCAGTTCAATAAAAATCATGTTAAAGTCCCAGATTTTTAAAATTTACTGATTGTGTATTATAACACACCACTAAATTAAATTTGAACTCTTGTCATCAAATGAGCAACTTCCTGCTACATTGGAGTCAGAGTATACCTGGAGACAAATCTTAACATCCTCACTTCATAGCACCACCTGATAAGTGTGACCAGTGTGTTTCCTGGAACTGAGGATGTTAAGAGTTAACCACGATGTGACTTCTCAGAAGTACAACACATCATCTTACAGTAAGAATTAACTGTTGTAAATAAATTCATTTATGTGTTGATATATTTAATGTGAAAGTGTTTTATAGCTGTCATTATATTATGCTTGTTTTAAAAAAAGTTTTTTTGTAAATAATCTGCCCATTTTTGTAAGTATATTTCTGTCCCGGTTTTGTGGGAGATAATTATGGTAGCTCTAGTCACAGTGCATCCCTATGCAGGTTTTATGGAAACTAATCCTTTTGGGACATATCCTAAGCAAAGCATGCATATTCATGATCCTTCTAGAAACATGACTTCTGCTCAGAATGTTAAATATTTAGGTTGTATAGACTCCTAACTATGAAAGATTGCCAATGGAATCCTCTGCCCTTCTCTATACTAACTTCAAATAGCTATCCTATGTTAAGCCTCAAGAAATTTGCCAGTTTTCCTGCCTTAAGATGTATTTCTGGCAGTGACTTAGTGGCAACTGTCTTTAGCTCTTTGTATAAACAGCTGAATGTTGTAACTTTTATTCTCCACATCCAAGCAAACTGAAGTTTTAGATGAAGAACAGACTGGTTCCACTATAGACTATTAGAAATACAAATATAACAAATCTATCCCTTTTTGCTGATGGCATTTTGGTGTGATGTGAAACTTCTCATTATTTACAGCCAGGATTTTTCTGAAGGGAGGATAAAAGTAGTAATTTTAAATCTGAGGCTAAGCTGTTGCCAAAAGCAGACAAGACCATCTTTTCCTGCAGTCACAAGAGAATAAGGAGAACAGAACAGAAAAGCAGGATAAATAAAGAGGAAAGAAAAGAGGGTGTGAAAGAAGGAGTGTGTGTGTTGTGGCCTTTAGGTTTTTAATGTGTACAGAATGAGAAATAAGCTAGTGTACAGTACTGATGAATAAAAATGCTGAGATAATTGATATAACTGTCCTGCGGCCAAGAACCAACCTCTAGCTAAGCCTAATCATTTTCTCAGCTGCTGTCACTGCCAAGGAACCACCAGGGAAACCTTGCCATCTTGTACCCCCTTAGATACCAAGAGTTCTTTTGTGTTGTAGAAAAGAAACTTGCTCACTTACCTACAGGATAGCTGGTTTATGCCTTCAATGTAGTAGCACACTCCACCATTGACACAATAGGACTTGACTGTTTCATTGCAATGTCTAGTATGTCCAGGCCCAGAGGACAGAGTTGTGGAAACTGTGGGAGGAGAAGACATATTAAATGCAATCTGCACTCCTTAAGCTAGGTAGCTGCCTGAGTGAAAACTCTCAAAAGAACTAATCTTTGTTTCTAGCAGTTTAATTCTAATTGTTGACTATTGGCAAAGTATCTAGGTGGGGATATCATAGAGCTTGACACATAAAACCCTTCAAGCACAATTTATGTAAATGATAAGATCAGACATAAACATGCCTTCCTTGTCTGAGAGAAATCCTGGCTATTAAGATCTCTAGGAATAACTATTGCCATGATACACTTCTACAGCCTCATGGAGAAGCTGCCCCACAATAGATAGCAAAGGGCAAACCTTTAATTCTGTTCCCCTGGGTTCACTTCTCACACTTGTCTTCAAACTGTATCTATTGCAAAATAATGTGTAAGATAAGTTTGGGTATGTTCAATGGTGAGAAAGGATTGTCTAATCGCAATGGGAAAAGTAGCTTTGGAGAGAGCAACATCTACTAAAGCAACCCTTCTGTCTATCCAAGCATTGCTCCAGCTCAAACCCCCCACCCACCCCAAAAAAGTAGTAGCCCTGCTGCTGGGCCAAATGAGTTCCAGCTAGAGTACTATTGCTCATCTATACCTATAAAATGGTGCGTTAACCGTTGGAATGTGACAAAGGATGTTTAGCGAGGCCCCACTAGCTCTGTCCGAGCCTCTGTGCACTCGCCCGAATGGGGTTCGCAGGTAACTGTCAGGTTGAAATTTTTGACCGGGGGGCAGGAGCCCCCTGGACGCAAACAAAAAAGGGAACTTCAATTCCCAATGTTCCTTGCACCGCGCCACACCAGAGCCAATCAGGCTGAGCAGCGCAGCAAAAGGAACGTTCGGAAATGTGCCACGGCCAATCAAAAAAAGCCACAGGAAAAAAAGTGCTGCAGTAACCAAACACGCGCAGGCAAAACTACAAGATCCAGCGTCCTGCATGCCATTAGCGTGCAGAACGCTGAGGAAGCCGGCGCGCAAAAAAATTTTTTTAAAAAAAAATCGCTGCCGCTGCCCTTATTTTCAACGGGCCAGGGATCGAGCCTAGCCCGTGAAAAAAAAGAGACCCCACCCCCCATGCCCTTCCTTTGCACAGGCCAGGCTTTAAGCCTGGCCCGTGAAAAAAAAGACCCCCCCCCCATTTTCTTTCAACGGGCCAGGGATCGAGCCTGGCCCACGGACAAAAAAAGAACACCCCCCCCCCGCCCTTTTCTTTCCACGGGCCAGGGATCGAGCCTGGCCAGTAGAAAAAAAGACCACCACCACCACCCCTTTTCTTTCAACGGGCCAGGGATCGAGCCTGACTCGTTGAAAAAAAGACCCCTCCCCAAAAAAAGTACACACAAAAACATTCAAAAACAGTAACAAAAACAGTCAAAAAGAAACACAAAAACATCCAAAAAGTAACCACAAAAACATTACAAAGACCCCCCAAAAAAACCAACACAACCCCTCCCCCCAAAAAACAGGGAGCTTACCAAGAGACGTCTTCACTCCATGACGACCGGAACTCAACTGAGAAAATGAAGAAAATACTTACCGGAAGTGACACCCAGAGGACAGAAGAGAAAAATTGTAGAGAGGAAGAAAAGCTCACCACCCCCACCCAGAGGCCACAAGAGAAAAAACATTCAAAAATATTGAAACTAATAAGATTAATTCCCAAATTAATCAAATAAGTTATCAAAACATTCAAAAATATTCACACTAATCTCAAAAAATACCAAAAAAAACCCCAGAAATCACTTTTCACTCAGAAAAACCAAAAAACCAAAACAAAAAATAAAAATGCGTAAAAATAAAGATTTTAAAAACCAAAATTAAATTAAAATTTTTAAAAAATTAATTTGCATTAAATAAATTATATTAAATTAAAATTTGCATAAATATAAAACAAAAACCTTCCAAAACCAATTTAAAGAGCCCGGCACTGAGGAAGCCGGCATGCAAAAAATAAAAATAAAACACACACTGGGAGCGCAAGTCCGCCGCAGGCGGACGCAGTGCCTCGAAGCCACAAAATCACAAAACCTTTCAACACCATTTAAAACAGCCCAGCACCATTGGTTCAAGAAAAAAAAATGAAACCCTTTACTATCCAACACAATTTTACAAAGCCCGGCACCGCCGGGCAAAATATGCTAGTTTATCATATTATTGCTGGGAAATAGCTCACATTGGTCCAAAAAGAATGATCCCAGCAGAAGAAAGGGGAGGGTGAAAGAGAAATTACTCTTGAAAAGTTATTCTCTCCTTCAAGAAGATTCAAGATGATTCAACGTTTGATTTGTGGAGCCTCTCAAAAGGTCTGAAAAGTGGAATTATGGGTGTGAAAATAGAGAGGGTAGTAACTTTGTTCATCTTAATATCTCTCAGGAGACCACTGTGCTCACTTGTGGTTTGATTGCCTTACATTTACTCTCTAGAACCATTCTGAAGTTCGTCTTAGATCTGAGTATTAGGATTGTATTTTTCTTACTTTTTTGTGGGAACTGTTGTAGAACCAATTTGACTTGTTGAATGTTTATTTGCTCTGCAATTTTTTAACTTTCTGTAACTTTTTGGAAAGGCTTGGAACTTTATTCCTCTTGAATCTTTTCACCACCTTTAATAAAACAAAGTTTTATGGCTATTTAGTTATTCTGGAAAGAGATTTGTAGGTACTAAATCCAACCTAGCCATGATGATTTATACATTTTGTGGGTATTTTGGCATTCCTAACTTGTAGGGTTGCTGCCAGACTCAAAGTTCTTAACCTTGTGAATGTCTGGTAACTCCCTGGTGCACTGGAAGAGCAGAAGGACTGGAGTGATAGGAGGATTACTTTATTCTTATCATTATTATTATAGTAAAACCTCGCATAAAGAGCGCCTCGCTTAGAAACTAACTCGCTTAAAAGCAGAATTTTCTCTGAATAGTCACCTCACTTAACAACTAAAATCAACCAAAAACTCACTTAACAACTAAATCGGGATTCGCAACCCCCCCCCCCCGGCCAGAAATCACAATTGGTCACTTACAATGGTGTTTCGCTTAAAGAGCAAACTCACTTAAAGAACAATCCCATGGAACACATTATACTCTTTAAGCGAGGTACCACTGTAGTATTATTATTATTATTATTATTATTATTATTATTATTATTATTATTATTATTATTATTATTATTATTATTATTATTATTATTATTATTATTATTATTATTATTATTATTATTATTATTATTATTATTATTATTATTATTGCACATATACCCTGCCTCTCTAGGGAGAATGAATCCCTACACAAAGTGGCTAACAGCATAAAATCCCCCATACAACAAACAGACATTTTAAAAGTACCCCCATAACATTATAATAAAAATGAGCTACAATAAAACCAATAATAAACATGCCATAAATTTGGGCTAAAATACAGCAGACCAATGTTCTAAACCACTGAACTGGGAAAGTATAAGCTGGACCCCAGTCTAAAAACCAGAAACATTTACAAAGGCCTCCTCAAAAAGCATAGTCTTCAATTGCTTTTTAAAAGACTGGAGCGAGGAAGCCTGGTGCAGCTCAAGTGAAATAGCATTCCACAACATTGGTGCCACCACCCAGAAGGCTCTTCTCCTCATCCTAGTCCCATCAGCACATGAGGAAAGCTTGTGCAATGTGGGTGAGTGGTTTATGGAGTCCTCTCTGTCCTGGTCTAAACCACCAAGCAAGTGGAGAGAGTTCCCTGGGCCAGGAACATCAAGAATGCTATTTGCCTGTGATTGGGCACTGACTACAGTATTCTGTTTCCAGGAAAAAAATCTCATGTCTAAAGCACCTTTTTCTTTCTGCTATTACCACAGAAATTTCTCTATAACAGTCAGTGGAGTGTCCATCATTTCACAGGAATGTTTTGATGAGCATATCTAATAATTTTTAGTTTCCTCATCACATCCTCTTTGATTGTGAGCAGTTGCTATGCTTGTGATATACGGTGCATAAGACAAAATATGACCATATATAAAGCTAATTCTCTGAGACTGCAATGGATGCATCATGATAACCTTAAACATAATCAACGAGACAGCAGTTTCCATGGCTCCCTCATTGAATTAATAGATTCCCTTACAGCATCAGTATAATGGATTGCCACCAACAATATACTTTTGCTCATAGAAAGGCTTTTGAGCCAAAGAAGGTTTCCACTGATGAAAAGTGAGGTGATTTTTTCCTTATCGCCCTCCCCATCAAATCCCCAAGAATCTGCTTCATCGGATTGGAACCTCTTTTGGAATTATGTGGGAAATACATTAAATACTGTAAGGAGAATAAACTAAAAAATTTCTATTATCAAAGTCTTCTGACAGATCAAAAGGGTTTTTGGAAAAGGAAGGACTCAAGTGGATGCAACTCAAAAGCTGGAATCCAGTTGACACAATTTATGCTGCATAAACTGGATGACAGTATTATCCAGCAAGCAGGTTACTGAAATGTGGACCCATGACAAAAACCCTCAGGACTTTAAAGATGCAACAGTTGTCCACCTTTATAAGAGGAAAAGGAGCCATCAAATGTGTGACACCCACCAAAGAATCTCACTTTTAAACACTGCTTGGAAAATTCTAGCACCAATCCTTTTGAATTTTTTTGTTGGCTCCTAGGATCCACCACCACCACCGCCACATCACTGGCCAGGACTTCGGTTTACAGCGACAGCAGGTTCCTTGACTTATGACTCTGGGACTTCTTTGGGGGCTGGGGTGATATGCTTCTTTGGGGGCATACCCTGATATGCTATTGTATTTTTATTGGAACCGTATTTATTGTATTTGCTGTACTTTTGCCCTTGTGTACATCATTATGTATTTATTTTGTTTATTGCATTTTGTTTACTGTATGATTTTTGATGCTCTTGATTTTGCATATTATTATTACTGTTTCTTGCACTTTCCTTCATGTAATCCACTTAAAGTCACCTCTGGTTGAATTAAGTGGTATACAAAAATAAAGTGAAATGAAATGAATCCCCTCATAGGACACCTGGACAGAGATCATCTACCAGAATGTCAGTGTAGTTTTGTGATCTTTATTGATCTTTGCCATTCACTAGCTATAAAAAAGTATCAAGACTTACATGTCAATTTCTACATAACATTCATAGATCTGACTAAAACTTTTGACATGGTGTACAGAAGAGGTCCTTAGAGGATCATGAAGAAATTTGGATGTCCTGAGAAAACCATGCATATTGTTCAAGAATTCTATGAATACGTGAAAGCTCACATTATTAAAATCAGTTTCCTATTTGATCGCTTTCTCATTAACAACTGCGTAAAACAAGGCTCTCTTTCACTTCAACTCATCTCTGCCTTATGTTTTCCTAACAGTTTTGGATGCTTACAAAGAAGAAAAGCCTTGTGTTGACCTTCAATATCACACTGATGGGAAGTTGTATAAACTGGTGTCTTCAGGCTGCGACTAAAGTCTTACTTTGCACAGTGCATCAGTTCTTGCTTGTCAGTGACTATATTCTCAATGCAACCATAATTCTGGATCTACAAGGAGGTCTTAATCTATTTCCTACTCCTGTAACAGTTTGCGCTTAAAAGTCAATACTGATAAGATGACAATAACATAGCAACCACTCTGGTGTACCTCACAAGGAACCAGTTCTAAAGGAATACAATCACTCACTTTCTTTCGTGGATAAGCTCAGATATTTTGGAAGCACTGTCTCCTACTGTGTTCACATCAGCAATGAACTGACCTCATGAATCCCTAAAGCCAGCACTGCCTTCAGAAGACTTTGATCCTCTGTATGGAAGTGCATGGAACTGACATTCACTCTTGCCATTACAACGATGTTTTCTATCCTTGTTACTTTAAGAAGTAAAGACTTTGACGTCATGCAAGAAAGCTCAATCACTTTCATCTTAATTGTCTTCAGAGCATATTCAACATCAAACAGCAGAAATAAATTCCCTGTCACTGAGGTCTCAGCACTGAAGTTCTCGAATAAACACAGATGACAAGCATTCTTATAACTTTGAAATGACAACTTCAATAAGCTGGCCTTCTCATTAAGGTGTTGGAGGACTGTCTTCCAATCCATATTTTCTATGAAGTACTTGCTGCAGGTGCTCAATTGTGATTTAAGTAAAGAAATGAGTTAAGGAATCTCTGGAAATAATTTGGTAGGAATTTAATATTGACCATTTTCATTGGATAGTTCTTCCTCAAGACTGCAATGTCTGCTAAAAAACATCAAACAAGCGGCTTGAAATAAAAAGATTCAAGGATGCATAAAGGAAGAGAAAACAAGGGTGTTTTAGTCCAGGACCTGCTAATTTGCCCCCACTGTTCCTGTATTTTCCAGGCTTGTCACCAGCAGTTAAAATAGTTGATTCTGGTCTTTCCCCCATAGATGATACATATCACATAGACTCCCCCTCCACCGAGAGCAATGTACCTACAACTGCTTTTCAAAATCAGATTTATACCAGCAAGCCCAACATTGGGCTATAATAACAGCAATTGAAATAAAGCCTGCAGAAACGTCAAGAAATCCAAGAGTTTATGATATTTGTTAAGGCCTCTGAGACTTACAGTCCAAGACTTTCAGAAGCTCCAAGCATAAGAAATCACTTTGCCAGCCAGTCAACCAACCACTTTACTTATTCTCCTTTAACCAAATACTAGAAAAATCATTAACTAACAAGTAGACTGTTACTTATAACTTGTTTTAGAGTACCATCTTCTTATCCCAGGCAGCTGTTGCGGTTATATTGACCTATTTCTACTACACCCAAATCAGTTTGACAGGCCTGTCCCACAATTGGGGGTATGGAAGAAGATTCAGCCTCTCATGCACAATGTTTGAAAAAATAATATTAGTTGGAACAAGGTCACTAACTAGGGATCTTTCTACAAAACCAAACTGGATTATTTGTATGGTTTCTGTTTTACCAATTTGGAAAGAAGGTCCATCCTATTCCTGAAGCTGTACAGGTATGAGTTTGAACTGACAGACATAAATAGCTAAATTGTTACACTTTCAATTCAATCTCTTCTATTTTCAAAGCAGAAGGTGAAATATAATCTGCTAAATTCTGAATGGCAATATGTGTTGGATAATCTCTACAGTTGCTTACTGACATCTGAATGTGGCCCAACACTTTGAGTTTATCAGCATCTCCAGTACATCTGGACATGCTTCTTGAATTTTAAATAAATGTTAATGGTTTCTGCATGGAAATGACCCCTCAAGGGTTAAGAACTAAACTGAAGGGCCAAAGGAGCCAGCCTCAAAGGTGCAAAAATTGTGGCAGATGGGAGTCAGAGTGCCTCCTTATCTCTTCCATTTCAAGGCCAGCTTTGGGGACTTGTAACAGCTGGACCAGGATGAGCCAGCTGTTGTGAAGGCAGTATCTGGGGAGAAGTTACTCTGAAGCCTTGACATCTCAAATCCCCACTGGTAGAACTAAGGCCAGGCAAGAAGAGAATGAGTGTAAGAGTAGACTTAGAACAGTGGTGGTGAACCTATGGCACGTGTGCCAGAGGTGACACTCGGTGCCCTCTCTGTGGGCACCCGTGCAGTCACCCCAGCACAGTTTGCCCCACCCTTCTGCCCAGCAGCCCAATGGGAGCACTTCCTCCCTCCCACCAGCACAGAGTTCACCCCACCCCTCTGCCCAGCAGCCCAATGGGAGTGTTTCCTTCCTCCCCTGCTGTTGTGTTGGCACTTTACGATAAATAAGTGGGGTTTGGGCTGCAGTTTGGGCACTTGGTCTCTAAAAGGTTCCCCATCACTGACTTAGAACATCATAGTGGATGGTTAGGATCGCTGAGGGGCCAGGTCAGCTGATTAGTTCAAGCTGTTGGGGTGCTTCATGCAAGTGTTGCTCTGACAGAGTGCAGGATAATTTAGGAAAGTTTAGCAAAGGAGAAGACTGACATTTGTCAGTCTTTTATTTTAATTGTTTTCTTTTTCATTTTTTAAATTTAAGCTAAATTAAGAAAAGCAGATTTTTAAAAATTACTGAGGAGCAAGACTTGCTGAGCACAATACTACCTTATTCCCAAATTCTCCAAAACACAACTGTTTCATCAAGTTTCTCTTCCCAAAATAGTAACTAGAGGACAAGGGAAGCCTTCTGATCTGTTGGTGCCCCCCACCCAAAATGGGAGAATCAGAATCGGGCAGCCAAGCATTCCCCTCTGAGTGCCTGAGGTCAGGTAGTACTTCTTCCATCTTTCATGCAACAACTCTTCAAACATTTGAAAATGGTTGTTGATACAGGAAGTAACTCCTTGCTGAAGGTAGATAGAAGAAACTACAAAAGCAGGACTGCAGTTGAACATTGAAAAGATAAATTCATGACTAAGGAAGAACTACATAACTTTAATACTGCTAATGGAAAAATTGTTGAGACTTTGTTTATCCTGGTCCACTCATTAACTCAAATGGAGACAGCTGCCAAAATCAGAAGACTACTGACTGACAGCTATGAAGAAACTAGAAAAGATCCTCAAGTAATCCCACAAAGTTCAATGGGGGTAATTTTCAGGTAATTGTATGTAATATTGAAGCTGGTGTCTTATTTCTCTCCATTGATCTTACTTTCATTAATATAATAAATATGCTAAAAATTTATCCAACTATATTTGTTAAATGAGATCCACAAATGTCTAAACTCACACAAGAAAGTTACATGATGGGACCTATATCTTGTTAGGTATATATAGAAAATAGATGCACTCAATAACTTTTCCTAATTCCCTCCATCTTCATTTTGGATATTAAAAACATAAGTATGCCTTTGTGGGAGCACTGAGGAAGCCTACTAGGAGTATGTCAAATACAGTAAATGGATAGGAGTATGATGAAAAACAAGTAACAACAAACTGAGAAGAAAGCATCTGGGGCAGTGGATACTTACACTTTTCTTCTATAACAACTAATTTAGACTCGGAAGCAGGTGAGTCTTGGGATACATTCATTCCTCCTAGGAAAATTAAGGTAGGAAAGGGGTGAAAAATTTACTCCTGTGGTATAGCAGACTACAATGGTGATATTATCAACATAGGTTGAGAGATGTATGGTTACAAGGCAAAGGATCTCTGGAAACATTCTGGATATATTTAGAAAACCTGATCCCTAATTAAACCAGTTGTGAGGATAAGACGCTGCAGTGGCTTAAGTGGTTAAGACGCTGAACTTGCTGACTGGAAGGTCAGAGTTTGATTCCCAGGTACTGCATGACGGAGTGAGCTCCTGTCTCCTGTCCCAGCTACTGCTAACCTAGCAGTTCGAAAGCAAGAAATTGCAAGTAGATAAATAGGGACCACTTCAGTGAGAAGGTAAGCAGCTTTCTGTCCACTCCAGTGTTGAGGCATGCCTGCCACATATCCATAGAAATGCCTGCAGATGCAGACAGCGCTGGCTCTTTGACTATAAACAGAGATGAGCACTGGATTCTAAAGTCGGATACGACTGGCTTTCAAGCATGGGCAACCTTTACCTTTACCTATAAATAAGTATAGCAAATTAATGAAGAAACATTATTATTCTTGTGGTTTAAAAGCTGAACCATTTCTTTAAGAGACTATGTAGTCTACTTCAACAAAAGTAGACAACAGAAAAAACAGAGACATTCCTATTGGAAGGATTAAGGCTGTTTGAAGCAATGAATTTAGGGAGGCCCTGACTCACCAAATCCCCACTGCTTCAGTGGGCCGATGGTAAATGCTAAGCAACAGGCCAACGGTAAAAATATCACATGAGATATCATCGTCAGCTCCCAATATTTTAAAGATATTTTCACTGACACCAGCTTCTTTCTTCACAAGGACAATCTTGAATCAACTGAGTCTAAAAATTAAAAGACCTGAACTCAAACAAGGGGTAAGTCGCTGTCTATAAAGCAAAGTGTCGGATTAGACTGGAAAAGCCACATCAATACTAAAAAGCAAAAGGGAATTCACCCAATCCACGTGTTCTTTAGACCGAGACAATAGCTCACTTCAAAGATACTGAACTTACTGCTTTTGAGCCTCCTGTTCACTCTTCAAATGTGTCCAGGTCATTGAGTGGGGTAAGTAGGATCGCTGTGCCCATTTTGGCCTATGAGGTTAGGGGCATAATTGTAACTAGCTAGGCTAACTTTAGGATGGCGGAGCAGACTTAGGTTGGCTGAAGCTATGTTGTATCCAGACCTCTCCTGGCTCTGTAGGAGAGGGACTTTAACTGACCTAAGGGGGAAACAGTACAAGTTTCTGTAATGTGGGTTGAGACCACAGGCAGAGCACAACCACCATGGAAACTGAGTTAACAGCAATGGTGGGCTCCAGCAGGTTCGGACAGGTTCGGGAGGACTGGGAGTAAAACTGGCTGGCCTCGCCCACTGCCCTGCCCTGCCCTGCCCTGCCCTCCCTCCTCCTCCTCCTCCTCCACTCCAGACATGACTCCAACATCCTTGCTGCTGGGTCTGGGCGCCCAGAGTAGGGTGAGGCTGAGCCAGCAGTTACTCTGCTGCAGTTACTCTTTAAAGGAAAATTAGAGCATTGAAGTGTAATTGCTTTATTGCTAACTAGTGGTCTGATGAAGTGGACTCAATCCACAAAAGCTCAGATTAAAATACAGCAGTTTAACCATGCCTACCTGGCCACACCCACAGAGTTGGCCACGCCCACAGAGTTGGCCACGGCTACAGTGTGGTAGTAAAAAATTTGAAGCCCACCACTGGTTAACAGATATAAATCAGCAGCTAACTGCCAGCACAAGAGCATTTCTGTCACACAACACACAAGGGGTTTATGCCCTATCCAACCCCACCTTGTTCTTAACTTGGAGTTAGGATTGTGCCCTAGGTCATCTACCTTTTTTTTTATTTAAAAAATTAAAGCATCAGAGAGTTTAGAATCGTGAACCTTAAGGGGAAGCTTAATTCAACTTACTTAAAACATATTTCATTTTATCTACATGTACACCCCACCTCTCTGCACTTGTCATTCTGTGATGCTAATGCCACAAACACAAGACTATTAGTGAGTGTTAACAGCAGAAGAACTACTAGAGGCCAAAACCCAAGGAAGTACAGTATACCGTTCCTTTTCAAAGCAGCATTTTGCTACCCTCTTTAATGCTCACATGCTAAACAGTCCAATAAAGACAAAAACTGGGGCTTCTTCTTTTGTTTTTCTAGCGTCCTGCTTCTTTTCTAATGGAAGATGGACAGTGCTCTTGTCTAATAAACTAGCCCCACCTTTTCTTTCTTTTTTAAATGAAAAGGTCATAAAGTAGGGAATGGTACTGAACTTAGAATGTGTCTAATATAAAGTATATTGTGCAGTACCCTTGTAAAATGCTTATCCCACAAACATCCTCCCATCTGTTTGTTTCAGGGTTTATTTCTCTTCTGCCAGATCATCTCTCACTACATTTCACTCTCTAGGCTTGGCTATAATCCTTTCCTAAGGATTTACTAGGGAGTAAGCTCTACTGAACTAAATGAGATTTACTACTGAGTAACTGTGTTTACAAATCACTGCATAGATGGTTACTGGTGTGTGTGTGTGTGTGTGTGTGTGTGTGTGTGTGTGTGTGTGTGTGTGTGTGTGTGTGTGTGTGTGTGTGTGTGTGTGTGTGTGTGTGTGTGTGTGTGTGTGTGTGTGTGTGTGTGTGTGAAAGGCAAGGCTGTGCAACTGCTCCCCTCACAAAATTTGTTCACGGGCTCATTTGAATTACAAAAATATAAGTACAAGTACAGTAGTGTGTACAGTAGTGTGTTGTGTGCTTGAATGAGCTCCCATCATATTACTGAAATCGACTGGAGTTGATGGTTCCACCTAAGTAACTGGTTTTTTAAAGTAAAAAGATGTACATTACCTCCAAACATTGTTCTGTCACATAATTAATGACCATTAAGTGTTATTTCCTCCATGAATTAATCTAATTCTTGAAAAAAGCCATTTAAGCAAACAGCTCTACCATTTTCCCAATGCTACTATGACAGATACTGGAGTAGAAACCGGCAAACCATGCCAGAAATTTTTGCCAAGAGAACCCTATGGACTAGAACAAAAGGCAAAACAAAAGAGGCAAGTTAGATGAAACAGGTTGCTTAACACAGATCAAAAGAAGGGGAGAGATGGGAGAGGGGGAGGAGAAATACAGTGTTGCAAAGAACAATACTGCATAGGAACATGGAATGTGAGGTCGATGAACCAAGGAAAACTGGAAGTGGTGAAAAATGAGATGGAAATAATAAACATTGACATCTTGGGAATCAGCGAGCTAAAATGGACAGGTATGGGTGAATTCAACTCGGGAAACCATCACATCTACTACTGTGGTCAAGAAAACTTCAGAAAAAACGGAGTAGCCATAATTGTCAACAAAACAGTGAGAAAAGCAGTAATGGAATACAATCTCAAAAATGATAGAATGATGTCAGTCAGAATACAAGGCAAACCTTTTAATATCACTGTAATCCAAATATATGCACCAACCACGGGCGCAGATGAAGCCACACTGGACCAGTTCTATGAGGACCTACAAGACCTCATAGAACAGACACCAAGAAATGATGTGCACATATCTTGGAAGATTAGAATGCCAAAGTAGGAAATCAAAAAGTAGATGGAATAATAGGCAAGTTTGGTCTTGGAACGCAGAATGAAGCAGGGCAAAGATTGATAGAGTTCTGTCAAGATAACACACTGGTCATAGCAAACGCCCTGTTCCAGCAGCACAAGAGGCAACTTTACACATGGACATCACCAGATGGCCAACATCGAAACCACATTGATTACATACTCTGCAGCCAAAGATGGAGAACCTCCATACAGTCAGCAAAAACAAGACCTGGAGCAGACTGTGGCTCAGATCACAACCTACTCATAGCAAAATTCAGACTTAGACTAAAGAAAATAGGGCAAACAATCAGGCCAGACAGATATGACCTAGACAACATCCCTAAGGAATACACGGTGGAGGTGAGGAACAGATTTAATGGTTTGGAATTGATAGACAGAGTGCCAGAAAAATTATGGACATCTGTGCATGACATCATGCAGGAGGCAGCAAGGAAAACCATTCCAAAAGAAAAGAAGCATAAGAAAGCAAAGTGGTTGTCTGATGAGACTTTTAAAATAGCAGAGGAAAGAAGGAATGCAAAAGGCAAAGGAGAAAAGAAAAAATACAGTCACTTGAACACAGAATTTCAAAGAAAAGCAAGGAGAGACAAGGAAGTCTATTTAAATGAACATTGCAAAGAAATAGAGGAAAACAACACAAAAGGCCAGACTAGAGATCTTTTCAAAAAAATTGGGGAAATCAAGGGAACATTCAAAGCAAAAATGACCATGATAAGGGACAAAGATGTCAAGGAGTTAGCTAATGCAGAAGAGATTTAGAAAAGATGGAAAGAATACACAGAGGAACTTTACAAAAAGGACCTCAACACCACTGATAATCACAATGATGAGAACATTGAACTTGAGCCAGACATCCTAGAGAGTGAAGTCAGAAAGGCCCTAAAAAGCACTGCAAAGAACAAAGCTAGTGCAGATGACGGTATCCCAGTTGAATTTTTCAAAGCTCTAAAAGATGATGGAATCAAATTACTGCATTCGATATGCCAACAGATCTGGAAATCAAAACAGTGGCCAAAGGATTGGAAAAGATCAGTATACATTCCAATCCCAAAGAAAGGTAGTGCCAAAGAGTGTTCAAATTATCGAACAATTGCGCTCATCCCACACGCTAGCAAGGTGATGCTCAAGATAATACAGGATAGACTTCAGCAGCACGTGGAGAGAGAATTGCCAGAGGTGCAAGTGGGTTTCAGAAGAGGCAGGAGGACTAGAGACCACATTGCTAATATACAGTGGATCATGGAGAAAACAAAGGAATATCAGAAACAAGTATACCTCTGCTTTATTGACTACACCAAGGCCTTTGACTGCGTGGACCACAATAAAATGTGGCAAGTACTTAAAGAGATGGGAATACCAGAACACCTCATATGCCTCATGAGAAATCTGTACAAGAGTCAAGAAGCAACAGTTAGGATAGAACACGGAATGACAGAATGGTTTGGAATAGGAAAAGGAGTAAGACAAGGCTGCATTTTATCACCCTACATTTTCAACCTATACACAGAGCACATAAGGCGCAATGTAGGGATGGAGGAATCACAATATGGGATCAAAATTGCTGGGAGAAACATCAACAATTTGAGATATGCAGACGATACCACCCTAATGGCAGAAAGTGAGGAAGATTTAAAGAAGCTACTGATTAGGTTTAAAGAAGAGAGTGCAAAAGCTGGCCTGAGACTTAACATCAAGAAAACCAAGATAATGGCAACAGGCCCCATCAGCACCTGGAAAGTAGACAGGGAAGAAGTAGAAGCAGTGATGGATTTTACTTTCTTGGGATCTAGGATCACTGCAGATGGTGACTGCAGCCATGAAATAAAGAGGCGACTGATTCTAGGGAGAGAAGCCATGAGAAACCTGGGGAACATAGTGAAAAGTAGAGACATCACCTTGCAAACAAAAATCCGTATAGTCAAAGCAATGGTATTCCCAGTGGTAATGTATGGATGTGAGAGCTGCATCATTAGGAAGGCTGAGTGCAGAAGAATAGACGCCTTTGAGATGTGGTGTTGGAGGAGAGTTTTGAGAGTACCCTGGACAGCGAGGAGAACAAATAAGTCAATCTTGAAAGAAATCAGTCCTGACTGCTCCTTAAAAGGTCAAATAGTAAAGATGAAGCTGAAGTACTTTGGACACCAAATGAGAAGAGAGGATTCACTTGAGAAACCCTTGATGCTGGGAAAGGTGGAGGGCAAAAGAAAATGGGGACGACCAAGGATGAGATGGCTGGATGGCATTGTGGACGCAGCGGGCACCGAGCTGAGCGGGCTGAGGAGGATGGTGGAGGACAGGGGTGCCTGGAGATCAATGGTCCATAGGGTCACAAAGGGTCAGAATCGACTGTGCGACTGAACAACAACACTATGACAGAGTGTTCTAGACTTAAGTTGCCTTAACCTCAGCTGTGTTCCGTTGTCCACAATAAGAATAAGAATAATTTCTGCCACTGTGGCATGAACATGAATTTGCTACATGTTTTTATGCTGCTCCATAGTTTCCAACTCTTGTCCTTTGACGGACAAAGCTATGATTATACTGTAATAGTATTTAGACCCTTGTACCCTTCTTCTTTGTGGCAGACATTATTTTTACTTCTAATGTCCTGAAATGATGCTGCACTGAAGAAGGACATCAATAAGTTTGATACTTCTCTACCCTTGAAACTGTCTCTATAGAAGAACTATCTATTCCCCATCCTACCAAAAAAAACCTCTGAATGCTGCCACATAGTCAGGCAGAGGTCATTTGGCCAAACCTTGCTCTTGCTACATTGCTCTATTGTGGCTATAGCTAACCAGCTGAACAAGGAGGGGATGAAACAAAGATGGAATGAATCTTGCCTCTGTACCTCAGTGGGGATAAGGCATTAGCCATGATTGAGAACCTGTCACTGAAAGACTTGCTTGGACAACCACTGCAGGAAGATTCCCAAGCTATTTCTGTTCATGCAAACAATGATGTCCTTGTACTTATATTGGAAGAGTAACTTTTGCTCAGCTTCTGATTCACACTACAAACCACAACAGTCTCAAATTCCACAGTACATGTGATGCACTGTGTAATTCTTCTTTGTGTCTAGGTCAAACGTTAAACAGCCCAAAATGAAGCCAAAAATACCACAGTCTTCAAGGAGGCTCTTTCTGTGTGCGCGCACACACACACACGTAATGATGCACTGTGGAAAGCACAACCCCCTGAGTTGTCATCAATTCCAACTCTCACTGGTTTTAAGAGGTACTAGCTGATTACCCGGCTTCACTCGTTTTTTTTCTTTTCTTTAACGTAGGCCACCCTTTCCCTCTTGGAAACCTCGTGGGGTGTATGTGGGTCACTCCTGCCTCCCTTCCTCCATCTCTCTCTTCCCTCACCCATCCCACTTCTCCACCAACGGTCACTTACTGCCCTTATCCTTCCCATGCCTGTGTCCAGCCACCTGGTGAGAGAGTGGCACACAGCCGTTGAGGAGCCCTCAGACCTTCCTTCCCTCCTCGGCATTGCCCACCGTGACTGCCGCCTCTGCCCCGGAGGCTGGGTGGCCATTTCTGGAGGGGGCTGGCCTCCTACACAGCTCCTGTGCCCTCCTGGCCCTCTCAAGGGCTTCCATCACCACCACTGTGCAGGCCCGACCAGGCCCCCCATTTGCCTTCCACCTACTGTAAAAACTACTCAGAGGGCTACAGCTGAACTAGTCAGATGATGTCACAATCTCAACCTACCTGGGACTATGACGTCAGCTCAATTACATCACTGGCAAACACACACATTGTATAGATCAATTGCTTCCCGATTTGGGGGGTGTATGCCCCCATGGGTTTTGAGACCACCTCAGTGCTAATCTCTCCAGCCCAACGTACATATGTGCCAAATTTCAGCAGGATTGGTCCAGGGGTGTGGGAGCTTTTAGAGCATATACAAGACGACACCTCTGTTTTATAGATATAGATGTGAAAATATGTGTGTGTGTTTTCTTTCCAATCTGACCTTCTAAATTCTTTGAATATGTTGATGATTTTAGTGGCGTTATCATTTACATGGTTTTTAATTATGCTTACTAGCTGCCATTAGTTCTTCATTCTAGCAGAAATGCAGAACAAAAATGTAATAATAATTTTGTTGTTGTTCAGTTGCACAGTCGATTCCGACCCTTTGCAACCCCATGGACCATTGCCCTCCAGGCACCTCTGTCCTCCACCATCCTCCTCAACCCACCCAGCTCTGTGCCCATTGCATCTACAATACCATCGAGTCATCTCATTTTTAGCTGCCCCCTTCTTCTATATAATTCTAACATAAATATAATTCTAACAGCGGGGATCCAATGCTTCCTATGTTTTGCCAAGGAACAACTTCTCCAAGAACATCTCCTTCCACAGCAACATCTTTTGTGACAGAAGGTGACACCAACATGGATTCTGTGATGCCACCTGTGAATGCCTACACCTAGTCTGAAGGTAAACAGTGTTCCATGCAGTCCGGTGTTGAGGCATGCCTGCCACATCTCCATGGAAACTTCTGCAGATGCAGACAGTGCTGGCTCTTTGGCTGTAAACAGAGATGAGCACTGGATCCTAGAGTCGGATATGACTGGCTTTCGAGAAAGGGTGACCTTTACCGTTACCTTTAGTCTGGAAAAAGAGCTACTAATTAGCATGGCTACCAATTAGTCATAGCTCTTGCACCCAAATACTGGTAAAAAAAAACATTCTGCCATATTTGTGCCTGTATGTTGAGGGCCAAAGATTCCTAGCAGTGACAGTTCATGCCTGGTGACAGCAGAAGGGGCCAGAGTTGAGCCAAAAAGGGAACGAATCATTAGAGGCAAAGCTGTATCTGCTTTCTTACCTACTCTCTTCTCCTTTAATGGCTTAAACACTTTAATAATGTATAATCCATTATAATTAATGGCCAAAAACTCTGTCATTTCAAGAAACCTTGTGCTGGATCCAAAATCAATGAGAAAAATTAAGGACTGGTGTCATAAGTGCTGAACAAACAGGAAATAGAAGGACTTTGCCACTGAAAAGCAAAAATGGCATTTTTTTCAATAAATAAAAAAAATCTAAAATCTATATAAAGGCAGTATCTTTACTAAATCAACTTGGATGTCACAAAATATCTGGCCAATTCCTTAGATTAATTGGTTAACCAGGTGATCCAGCAATGCTTTTGCAGCCTTGGTTCTGGGTAGAGATGGCAGGACTGATACAGGAAGGGCCAGAAAGAAGGTGGCTAAGTTGAAGAGATGGACAAGCCAGATCACAATAAGGGTGTAATGGAAAAGAGGGCAACATGAATTGCCAGGGGAGAAAAAGAAAGATGGAAGTAATGATAGGCAAGAATTCCTGTCCAGTCACCAGGTGTGTTAATGATGTTGTCAATGGGTATAATTCTGGGTTGAAAGGATTTTTGCTGGAGAAACTCCACTCAGGGGATGCCCGAATGAGGCTCCTTTCATGTCCCCAAGATATTTTCCCACCAAAGTGGTCCATATTTATCTACTTGCAATTTCTTGCATTTGAGCTGCTAGGTTGACAGGAGCTAGGACAGAGATGGACGCTCATAGATGGAGCATCCTTGTTGCATTTCCTTGTACCTGCTCTAATTTGTTTGCATCTTTCTTAAAGTGTGGTGCCCAAAACCGGACACAGTACTCTAACTAGTGCTGAATAAAAGGAGACTATAACCTCACAGGTTTTGGAAACTATATTGCTGTTCCTATAGCCTTAAAAATAGCATTGGCCTTTTTGCAGGCACATAGCACCATTGAGTCATGTTCAACTGGTGATTTAAAACAATTCCTAGATCCTTCTTACTTGTAGTATTACTGAACCAGGTTTTGTTGTTCAGTTGCATAGTCAATTCCGACTCCTTAAAACTCCATGGCCCATTACACGCCAGGCTCCCCTATCCTCCACTATCCTCCTCAACCCGCCCAATTCTGTGTCCACTGCGTCAACAATACTATCCATCCATCTCATTCTCTGCCACCCCTTCTTCATTTTCCCTCTACTTTCCCCAGCATCAAGGCTTTCTCAAGTGAGTCCTCTCTTCTCACTTGATTTTCAAAGTACTTTCGCTTCATAATCACTATTTGATCTTCCAAGGAGCAACCAGGGTTGATTTCCAGGATACTCTCAAGACTCTCCTCCAACACCACATCTCAAAGACATCTATTCTTCTGCACTCAGCTTTCTTTATGGTCCAACTCACGTAACCATACATTAATACCAGAAATACTATTGCTTTGAATATGCTAACTTCTGTTTGCAAGGTGATGTCTCTACTTTTAACTATGTTCCCCAGATTTCTCATAGCTTGTCTCCCAAGCACCAGTCGCCTTTTTATTTTATGGCTGCAATCACCATCTGCAGTGATCTTGGATCCTAAGAATGTAAAGCCTGCCACTGCTTCTACCTCTTCTCCATCTATTTTCCAGGGACTGATAGGGCCTGTTGCCATTATCTTTGTTTTCTTAATGTTGAGTCTCAAGTCAGCTTTTGCACTCTCTTCTTTCAACTTAAGCAGGAGTTTCTTTAGGTCTTCCTCACTTTCTGCCATTAGGGTAGTATCATCTGCATATCTCAAATTGCCTCAAGTGCCGTGTGGCCATGTCAGGCACCAGAAAGGCATCCTGGGCTCCAGATAAGCCCTGATCAGCTGCTAGAAAGGCCTCCTGGGCCCGCAACAGGCCTTCCCACCCCCAACCAGCCCTCCTACCTGACTGGTCTTCCTTCCCCCTGATGGTCCTCCTTACCCTTCATCGGGCCTCCGCCCATGACTGGTCCCCACTTTACCTCTCACAGTCACAGCCTCCCGGCCAGGATTTCAACCTCTCCTCTCACCTCTCCTTTGGCTGAGAAGAGAGGGGGGGAAGTGGTGCAGGCAGGGCTGCGTGGGGGTGGGGCTTCCCCTCAATGGCGCATGTGCCAGAAGAAAAGGCTTCTGCATGCCACTTCTGGCACACATGCCATAGGTTCGCCACCACTGATATAAACAATGGAAACTCCTGCATATTGTGAGTGCTCCTCCCCTCCCTCCATAAACCTCACACACACAATATCTTTACCTGATTAAATATAATTAAAAGGCAAACTTGCAGAGTGTAACTAAAAACCATCTTATAATAAATATAAATAAGTAGTGCAATGAATATACAGGATTCTGTTTGCCAAAGGAGGTTTTGCACATTCATTCTTGAATAAAGTACTGTATAACAAAAGCTCGCCCTCGAGAACAAGGAACCATTTGGATAGCATAACGGTCCTACTATATATATAAGCCAAACTATTTTATTATATTTACACTACTGTTTTTATGTTTTAAGCTGTCTCTGAAAGATTTTGGTCAACAAGACAGTCCTTAAAGACAAAAAACCCAAAGAAATGTTAATTGAAAAGAATCTTTCACCAAATAGCTAAAGAAACATCAGAAACATTGAAGTGCTTCTCAGTTTCCCTCCAAGTCCTATCTGTTACTCTGTGCAAATCCTTCCCCATAGTGTAGTCAATTCTGGGGTGAAGCCAAGGGAAGGACGTAAGCCTTGGGAAGGGAGGAGTTCACTTTTTGTTGTTGTTGGGGGAGGGGGTTGTTGGTGGGGATGGGGGTTGTTGGGGTAGGTGTTGTTGTTGCTGTTGCTATTGCTGTTGCTATGCTGATGCTGCTATTGTTGTTGAGTTGCACAGTTGAGCCTGACCTTTTGCGACCCATGGACTAATGCATGCCAGGCTCCTCTGTCATCTGCCATCCTCCGTAGCCCACCAAGATCTATGCCCACCACATCAATGATGCCCTCTAGCCATCTCATCCTCTGCCGTCCCCTTTGCCTATTACCTTCAATCTTTCCTAGCACCAGGGCCTTCTCCAATGAGTCCTCTCTTCTCATTTGGTGGCCAAAGTACTTGAGCATCAACTTCAATATTTGTCCCTCCACGGAGCAGTCAGGGTTGATTTCCTTCAGGATGGACTGATTTGATTTCCTTGCAGTCCAGGGTACTCTCTAGAGTCTTCTCCAGCACCACAGTTCAAAGGTGTCTATTCTTCTGTGCTCAGCCTTCCTTATGGTCCACCTCTCACAACTATACATTAATACTGTGAAGACCATTGATTTAACTATATGGACTTTTGTTGACAGGGTGATGTCTCTACTTTTTATTATGTTGCCTAGGTTTCTCATAGCTTGCCTCCCAAGAAGTAAGCATCTTTTTATTTCATGGCTGCAGTCACCATCTGCAGTGATCTTAGATCCCAAGAAGGTAAAGTCTGAGGCAAAAAGCTCATCTAGGCCAGGTAACTTCCTAAAGTTTAGTCAGACAAACACATAGATTGCACTTTTTCCTACTCCCAGGTTCTCAAAAACTTCAAGGAATGTCCAGTTTCATGAGATGAAAGAAGGATGAAATTTCAATGAAGCTGTGCACTAAGAAAAATACTCCTTCCTCCCAAAAACAAAACAAAAACCACCACAAACAAAAAACCTGAAACTGCTAGATTGTTTTGGATCAATTGTATACAACTTACCACTTCTCACAGTGAGTGTGCCTTTGACAGCATCTGCCCCCAACACATTCTCTGCTTCACAAGTATATTCACCGGCATCTTCAACTTTCACTTTATTTAACTGGAGTCTGGAATTTTTTCTGTAAAACAGACAAATGAATGTAACATGATCAGGAAAGCATATAACCAGTATAGTGGGAGGAAGTTAAGCGACATTTCAAATTCTAAGTCTACAGAATCCCTCATAGCTTGATTGTTGGTGTCTCTTTGCATTTCTAAACACTGAAACATGAAAAGTCAAAATGCCAGTTAATAGAGATCAAGAAATTGCTTCTAACATCTATTCAACTTTCTAGATTTTAATGTTTGCTACTCAGCCTGACTACACATCTGCTTCTGGCTCTACTAATTCTTGACTCTGCCTTAACCTATCTACTCACCTACTGCTTTCTGATCTTCTGGCTGACTCATTGCAGGCCTGACACAAAAGTAAGATGTAATCCTGTCCTAACTTACATAGATCTAGCCCCACTATGGCTCCTCAACAAAATCTAAGGCTTATCTCCCTCTGTTATGATCATAATGAGTTTATTTTTAACCTTTTTGTTGTTGTTTTGTTCCTTAAACTGTTACCAGATGTGGTGACTCTCCAGATGCTTTTGGATTCTGAATCCCATCAGCCCTAGACAACATTATCAATAATCAAAGATAACGAGAAATGTAGTCTAACAATATATGGTGGGTTGCAAGTTGTCATTCAATCTCTTAAATACTTCTAAGGAGAAATAATGACCAAAGCTTATTGAAAATGTAATGTAATCTATCATATTGCTAATGTGTTCATACGAGTATCCTAAATAATCTTTGTAGAAGTTATGCTGAATTTTCCAGGTACCATTCTCTTCCCAGCAATGCTTTCTATCAAATTTGCCTGATACTAAACCTTTTGGACAGTGTCTAGTTTATACATACCAAAAAAATAATAATCAGTCATTTGGGAGAGTCAGGCTGCTGACTTTAGACATCTGCTCAATATCCTCTGTTAAAAGGAACCATATTATTCTGCATAAGCAATAGAAGGACAAATCTGCAAAATCTCAGGTGAAAGATCTGTCCGTTAACCCTGACAAGACAAATTGTAGGAAGCTGTGCATTTCTCCATATTAAGTTATCCAGGCCACAGTGTTTCTACTGCAGGGGTTCTCAATGTTTTTCAGCTGTGAGCCAGACCACGCCCCCTCAGACAGCTGAGCAGGCTGGAATGGTGGTTTCCCCCACCATAAACACGTCCACAGCTGTCGTAAACGTGTTTACGACAGCCATGGACTCATTTATGGCTGTTGTAAATGCATTTACAATGGCCATAAATGAGTCCTCGGCTGATTCCGGGGTGGTGGTGGCTGGAGCGAGGCCCGTGGCCGGATTATTTGGTGACATAGGCCGTAGGTTGTGAACACCTATTCTACTGTAAGGTTCAATTTGAAATAGTCTTCACCCCAACCATTCACAAATTGACCAGCCATAGGATTACTACTTGCCCCACGAAGTGCTGGTTCTTTGAGTCGTGATGTCAGTTCATGAGTATCATTTATGATTGCTGGTAGCACATAACTGGGATTACCATTGGAAAAACTAAAATGAATCACAATCTACCAAATGAACAAAATAGGACTGGGGTGGGAAATTTAAGAAATACAATTAAATCACATGAAAAATGACACTTTTAAAAAGCAAAAGGAGAATTTTTTTTCTTCATTGCCCAGTGATCATGCCAGCAGATGAGCTAACAAAAATGTACCTCTGTCTGACTGAACAACTCTGCTGATGATAACACTCCTGAGCAAGCAGTGAATTCCAAGTTAAGTACTGTGTTGCTTATGTATGTAAATATTAAAGTAACAACTGGTAGCAGCATATTGCAGTGCTAAATGTAAGCCTTGCCTGGTCACTCCAAAAAATCTAACACCTGAAGCACACAAATGTACTGTAAAAATGCTCTTTAGTCTGCCTCACTATAGGGAACAATCCAGGCCTCCTTGTGTCTTTTCCAATACTGTACTTATAATAATGTTTTTGATGCTGATTCAGTCATCAGTCACTCAGTCCTCTTCCCTAGGCCTTCCCCCCTTCTCTTGCCATTTTTGTCATATGACGCCACTACATCTCGGCTCCCTCCCCAGGCCTCGCTGGTCAAGGGAGGTTGGAGCGCAGCTGCCCCACATCACCACGGCGGGGCCGTGAAAAAGCCGCCACCACTGGAGTCCCAGAGCCACTGCCACATCTCGGCTCCCTCCCCTGGCCTCACTGGTCAGGGGAGGTTGGAGTGCAGCTGCCCCGCATCACCACGGCGGGGCCGTGAAAAAGCTGCCGCCGCTGGAGTCCTGGAGCCGCCGCCACATCTCTGCTCCCTCCCCTGGCCTCGCTGGTCAGGGGAGGTTGGAGTGCAGCTGTCCCGCATCACCACGGCGGGGCCGTGAAAAAGACGCCGCCACTGGAGTCCTGGAGCCGCTGCTACATCTCGGCTCCTTCCCCTGGCCTCGCTGGTCAGGGGAGGTTGGAGCGCAGTTGCCCTCAGGGGAGGTGGGAGCAGTCCAGCTGTGCTGTGTTCCGGGGGGGGGGGAGTAAGGACGTTTGAGCCTTGGCTCCATTTATGGACGTTTTTAAACCATGGGGCTCCGGCTATGGGCGTTGAACATTGGGGGCTCCGTTCAGGGACGCTTAGTAGCCGAGGATAATGTTTATCTAATTTTGTCGACATTAGTATTTAAATAGCGTTTTTATATGATATGTAGTTGCTTTGTAAACCTTGAAAGTGTGAATTTTGTATAATTTGTAATATTATACTTTATTTTATTTATTCTGGAATAGTTTAGGGACTGTTTATTTTATTGTAATGTGTATTATATTGTGGTTATATAGAAATCAATTTTGCTTATATTTTTTACTGTATATTGTATTTTCAATTATGTTGTAATGCCGCCCAGAGTCGGCCATGTGCTGAGTGGGGCGGGGTACAAATTAAAGTTGGAATGGAATATGATGCCAGATGAGTCTGAAGTGCAGAGGTTCCTGCTCATATGTAGTCTCTAAATACAAGCAAGAAGCCTGGAAATTCTAGGTTTTGCTTGCATTTGGCTCTAAGCATGTTGAGGAAACAAGATTCATTAACATCTAAACAGGGACATGTTATGAGTTATGTTATGTGCTATCAAGTCATAACCAATTTAAAGTGGTCTTCATAAGATTTCCAAGGTAACTTAGTGGCGTTTCTCCAGCAATAATCCTTTCAACCCAGAATAATTTCTGACACAAAATAATTATTATTACTGAGATATTCAAGGAATAGTTTTACCAGTCCCACCCCTGCTAAGCAAGCATTCGAACCCACATCTTAAGGGTCCTAGTTCACCACTCTTTCCACTACACTGCAATGTGTACACAAACAGGAATACACACTGCTACAAATCCTTAGAAAGAAGATGGGTTTAGTGGATGGGATTCATTAGATGGGACCACAGCCCATGTGAAATTCTATGGGATTGACTAAACATGGGATATCAAGTAGATTTGCTGGCAAAAGCATACAGAATCTTTAAATAATAAGCCCAGTCAGAAGTGAGTTCTGTTTTAACTGCCACTAGCTTTGAAAGCAGACGTACCACAAATCTAGATGTCTCACATATGGTGAGATCCAGTTCAGGTAACATGGATCTCCCAGCGTGTACTCTGTCATTAAAATCATTATGTTACTGCATTATTGCTCAAATCTTTTGCCACAATTTATTTATCAAGAGGAAAGCATATTAAGCAAAAGGAAATATCTTCCTTCCAAGATCTGTTTCGTTTCTGAGCGAGGCAGACATGCCCTTGCCTGTTGTTAATTAGTGACAGAACATGTAGTTCACCAGTAAGATGCCCCCCCTGCCGCTACAGCAAATTTTCATTGAAAAGGACAACTCCCCTGCCCAATGGCGCCAGAAGGCTGAGCAAGTGGTTTGGAAGGAAACGAGCTGATGGGAAAGTGGATGATTTGACATACAGGTAATTGCTACTTTCCGCAGTACAGACTTCTCAGTTTCATGAAAGGCCCCACCATCACTGAAAATAATAGTAATAGTTTTGAAGTCATTTGGCATGGAAAATATTGAATAAGAGGCAAGTATTTAGGAAGAGAAAATATGTGGACCTTAAATGGCATGCAGCCTTCACAGGATTCACCCAGTCTTAAAACACGGCACTACTATTTACAGCAGGGGTTCTCAACCTACGGCACAAAGGCTGGATGCAGCCCATGACACCATTTCATGTGGCACACCACCACCTCCACCACACCTGGAAGTGCCCCTACTTTTATGATTTTGTCAGTTTCCTCTTTGGGTATATACCATATAATTGTGTTATAGATAAAGAAATTCATGAACAAATTAAGTATAGAATTGATTGGGCCTTCTCTGTATCTGCACTGGCCCTATGGAACCTCCTGCCAACAGAGTTACGGCTGCAGACAGAATTGCTGTCCTTTAGGAAAGAACTGAAAACCTGGCTGGCAGAGCAGTGTGGGGCACCGATGGATGGGTGACCCCCGCCTGCTGGCTAATATAACTAAGATTTCTCTCTCTCTCTTAATGGATGGGGTGAGTGGGTAAATTATTTAGAATTTTTAATGGTGTTTTTAAGGGATTTTTAATTAGTTTGATGTTGCTTTTAATTGTTCTTAGCTGCCCAGAGTCGTTGCCAAGTTGGGCGGCAATAGAAATTTGAAGAATAAATAATAAATAAATAGATTGGGCAGCTAACAGGAATGTACCAAAGCTTAGCAAGGATTGCATAAAATTATATAATAGAAACAGCTTTGTTGACTGTCTGGCATGTAAGAATAAACCTGTTCAAAAAGATTGTCTGAAGTGCATCTTGATTAGCAACAAATCCTACATGTTCGGAATTGATTTAGATATCAAGAAATACCTGTACATGGTGCAACAGCTGGGATGCACTTTATCTTGCTTCCTAATAGTTTATTTTAAAATGACCAAGAGGGGTACTTTCTGTTGTACTGATTCCTTAAACCACTGTATTCTTCTGCATGCATGCACAAATTCCTGCATATTGTGTAATGTGCATCTTGCCCCATAAATTTTGTAGGATTCCCTGCAGCCTGAAAATACTTCCCTTAAAAAAACTTACTGTTATAACATTACAACAGTAATCAGCTGTCATGACAATGCAAGCGTGGTGCCAAAATGGCCGCCGTGCTCTTTGCGCCCCCCCCCCCCGGACTCAGACATCCGGGTTAGTTAGGGGGCGTGGCCACCTCTCTTTAAAAGGGGTGGCCACGAGGCAGCAGCGCTGCCATTTTAGAAGCGACGGAGCGGAGAAGTTTTCTCCATCGCTTCCCTTCTCGGCTTTCAATTTTTTTTCGGAGGAATCTTCCTTCCCCGAAAAAACGAACGCTTGGGTGTCCATGGCACCCAAGCGCAAGACAGTGGCCTCCAGGCCGTGTAATAGGGGGAGGGCTCTGCCTACCCCCTCGACCTCTCGGGGGCTGCCGCCGGGCCGAAGGGCTCGGGTGGCACCCCCACAATCGGGTGGCAGGGCTTTGGTGCCCACTGCCACCAATGCGGGTGAGCTGGCTCCTGCCTATCCGCCCAGTCTGGGGACTCGGGCAGGGGCGGCAAGGGCCTGCCCCTTCGGGGTTTCTACCCCTGTTGTGCCTTCGCCCGGCTTGGGGCATGGCGGCCCACTTGGACTTGGTGCGGGTTCCCGCCCCACCATTCTTCCGGCCCCTCATGGGCCGGATTGCTGGGCATGGCCCTATGTGGGCCAGGGATCACCATTTGGGCTTATCCCCCAGCAATTGCTCGGTGGGCCATCCGGCCCATCCGGCCCACCTTACCCAGGTGGGTCTGAGACGGTCGATGCTCTCCACGCACGCATTTCGGTGCTGGAGGCATCGATGGGCATTGCTTTGCCACCTGTCGATAGTGGGCTCGCAAACCCTGTGGATCCGGCCCACGCCTCAGCCACGGCTGTCCAGCGGGCCGCTAATAGGGTCGAGCTGCTCGAGGCCATCAGGCCAGCCCAAGCTGGCGCCTCGCAGTTCCCCGCCAGGCCATTGCAACAGGCCTTCCCGCCGGGGACCGGTCCTGCTCGGCAGGGGTGCAGGGGCACGCAGAGCTCGATACCCATCGTGAGCTCCGACACCCATCGTGGGCCGGAACCCCCAGTGGGGGCGGCCCATGGGGGTGCACCGAGTGAGTATACGGGTCAAGTTAGCACAACAGTAACACTACCTAATTCTGCTGGGGGGGTTCAGTGGCCATGGCCACGACAAGTTACTGTGGGAGGACAGTTTAATCCATACTGTCCTGCTAATTCTTGGTTACCCAATTACGCCCCGGTTATGGTAGGGGTGACCACCCCTTTGGGTACGCCTAATGTTACAGGGGTTCTGCAAGGACCACTGTGCACACCCCCAATTCAATCCGTGCCGACGGCGGCACTACCAACGGCTGGTTACTCCTTACCCCTGGGTGACCACTTATCCCAGGCTACGAGGGAGAAGATTTGGCGGGGGGAATATGTGGACATCTTCTCACTTCTAAACCATGAACTCACTAAGGAGGAGAGGGAGGGGCAGGATGATAGGGACAAGGAGTTGTCCCGTCGTCGTAAGCCACCTCGCACTTGGGCCAATTGGTTGCCGGCCTATCTGATTTATATGGCGGTATACCTGAGGGCCCGTCCTGATTTGGCCATTCCAATGGTCCAGTACCTGGACAATATTTACTGGACTGTGGTTGATTTCCCTGGCCCATCATGGTTGGCCTACGATGAGGAGTTTAGGATGAGGGTGGCCCTTCACCCTGAGATGAGGTGGGATGAGCCCTGCCAGCAGTTGTGGCTGCTGTATATGACCCCCACGTGGCCAGCGCCTGGTGACCGGTACCACTGTTGTCATGCCGTGCAGCGGGCTGCTACTTCACAGACTACCCGCCAGCCGGCGGGGCAGGGGGTTCCAGCCCGCCTGCTGTGTTGGAGATTCTCCACCAACGGTGTGTGCAGCAGACGCCAGTGTCGGTTCAGGCACGAGTGCCCTTCTTGTTCTGGCCCTCACGCCGCTTCCGCATGCCCGCGGGCTGGTGGGTCACGAGGCAGAGGACGGGGTGTGCAGGGGGCGGTCAGAGCTCCCTCTGACGGGGCTACCCATCCAAAAGTCCCCCTCTCCAATTAATATACTAGTGTTGGAACGATGGCTGCGTGTTTATCCTAGACAGGATGATGCGAGATACCTACCTGAGGGCTTTCAGTTTAAAGGTGTTCGCGGGCCTCAGGACGCCCCGAACTTACTCTCTCTCAGGGGTAATGAGGATATTGCTGCGGAGCAGATAGCCAAGGAGCTCAAGGCACAGAGGGTGGCAGGGCCATTTCTCAACCCACCATATCCCAACTTGAAGGTATCCCCTCTAGGTTTAGTCCCTAAGTAGTCCCCGGGTGAATTTCGCCTAATTCACCACCTTTCTTACTCGGCGGGCTCTTTGGTCAATGATGCTATACCTGATGACCTTTGCTCTGTCAGGTATACGTCCTTTGACCAGGCCTTACAGATGGTACACTCGTGCGGTCCCGGGGCGCTACTGGCAAAGTGTGACATCAAATCGGCATTCCGATTGTTGCCAGTGCACCCGGATGACTTCGAGCTGTTAGGTTTTTGTTTTCGGGGCAATTTTTATGTGAACAAAGCCATGCCTTTCGGCTGTTCTATTTCATGTTCGGCCTTCGAACAATTTAGCACCTTCCTCCACTGGGCTTTTGTTTGTAGGTCAGGGTCCCAGTCTGTTGCCCACTACCTCAACGACTTTTTGTTTGGGGGTGGACATGGCACGGGCACGTGTGCCCGCCTCCTCGCCACATTTCAGGTCCTTATGCGGGAACTCGGCGTCCCCCTAGCACCTGAAAAGACTGAGGGACCAGCCACCACTCTCACCTTTTTAGGTATTGAAATCGACACTGTCGCTCAGACATCCAGGTTGCCCATGGAAAAGGTGACTCGGATCTCGGCTGCGATTTTGGCAATGCTTGCCAAGCGTAAGGTGTCGCTCCGAGAGTTGCAGGTGCTGCATGGCCACCTCAACTTCGCCTGTAGGGTAGTTACACCAGGCAGAGCCTTTGCCATGCATCTTTGTGATGCCATGGCGGACCTTTTAAAACGTCACCACAGGGTACGGCTGACCAGAGGTTTATGGGCAGACCTTACGGTTTGGCTCACATTCCTACAGGACTTTAATGGCGTCTCTTTCTGGAGATCGGAGCTTATGGTCAGCCCTCAGTTCCAAGTACAGTCGGATACCTCCGGCTCCCTGGGTTATGGGATTTACTTTGAGGGATGGTGGGCCTATGGTCAATGGCCTCAGGCATGGCAAGGCACGGATCGCTTATGCAATCTTACTTTTCTAGAGTTTTTTCCCATCTTGGGGGCACTAATGCTCTGGGGGGATAGGTGGGCTAATTCGGTAGTTCACTTTTGGTGTGACAATGCTGCAATGGTGCACATTGTCAACACCCAGACATCCAAATCCCCCAGGGTTATGGCATTAGTTCGCCAATTTGTTTTGAGGTCCCTACGTCTTAATGTGCTATTCAGGGCCAGACATGTGCCAGGCATTAATAATGATATTGCTGATGCTTTATCCCACCTGCAGATCTCCCGGTTCCGTGCCTTGGCTCCAGACGCAGAGGAACTTCCCTCTCCTCTCCCGGCCGAGATCTGGACATTTGGCGAGGAGAGGTGAACCGGGCGATCGGCATGTCTTTGGCACCTCGCACACGTAAGGCGTATATACATGCATTCCTCCAATTTAGAACCTTTTGCGGGCAAAGGCAGTTGCCCAAAGTGTGGCCGATACCAGTCGACCAGATTTTACAGTATATGGTCCACCTCCACGATCAAGGATTAGCCCCACGCACCATCGCCACTAGGCTTTCAGCATTGGCTTGTTACGGCACCCATTCTTTCAGGATAGGCGCCGCTTCAACCGCAGCTGCGTTTGGGTACTCTAAGGCGGATATATGTCGGATGGGCAGGTGGGGTTCCACGCGTTTTTCCTTATATGTACGTCCCCTCACTGTATGAGTACTAGTTATGTCCTTAATTTCTTCTCCTTCTTTTACAGACCCTGTGTGTCCACGCACACCGGTGGCAGTATGGCTGGTGGGCCACAGTTACGTGCACTGGGCAGCGCAGTATGCTGCAGCGACCGAGTGGGGACCCCATCTCGGGCTGCGTGCATCCGCACGTATGTGATGGTATGGTATGCATGGCATGAGATGGCGGGAACTGTTGCCATTCCTGATGTCCATCAGGGATGCTGGACCGCCTGATGTCCTGATTCTGCACCTAGGCGGCAATGATCTCGCACAGATCACTGGCCTTTCTTTAAAAATGTCAGTGTGCAGCGACCTGGCGTTCTTACATCATTTATGGCCGCGCACATGGCTGCTATGGTCTGACATCGTGCCGAGACAATGCTATAGAGGAGGCATGGATCTCTGTGGCTTGGACCACGCTCGGCGGTCCGTGAACAGGGCTGTTGCCCGTTTCCTTGTTGATAATGGCTTAGGGACAGCCATTCGACATACGAGAATAGGCTTGCAGGATTTCGATCTATATGCAGGAGATGGGGTCCATCTGTCGGCTAGAGGTATGGACCTCTTCCTGGAGGATGTGCAAGCAGGCCTGGCGACCAAGCTGACGGTCTGGGGGGGGAGGGGTGGTGAGTCATCATGGACGCCTCCCCGTGTGGCGGGTAGCACTGGTAAGGTAAAGATTTATGACCCAGAGGTATCTGGCAGGTTCGCAATTGACTGGCCAACACGTAGATAGGTACAGGGGAAATAGGATTGGCCGGTCAAGGGCAAACCATGATAGGGGTGATGGCAGGAGCTTCACAGCCTGCATCACCTTGATATTTGAACGGATACACGTCATAGGGTGGGGTCAGTAGATAGTATATTGACTCCGGTCAACAATTTGTTTGTATCAACAAACAAATTGATACAAATAGATACATGTAGCCAATTTCCATTGGCATTTTGGGTGGAACCTTACCAGTGTTACTGCGGCCTGCTTGCCTTAAAGAATTACAATTGGATGATACACCAATTGAAAGTGATAATTCGGACTAGAGCATTATTCAATAAAAGTGGCCCGATGCCTTTAATCCAATGCCAGTGTCTGAGTCTTTCTTTGGGTGGGTGCACCTGCAAAGAACTGTTGTAATGTTATAACAAATAACGTTCTAACATATAACCAGAGCCCTGGTGGTATAGTAGTTAAACTGCTATACTGCAGCTCAAATGCTGTGAGTTCGATCATATTGGGGATCAAGGTTGACTCAGCCTTCCATCCTTCTGAGGTCATTAAGCTGAGTTTACCCAGCATGTTGGAGACAAAATGCTAATTACCTTGTGAACCACCCAGAGAGTGCACTAAGCACTATCGGACAGTATATAAGTCTAATTCCTATTGGTATTGCTAAATATATATGCAGTAAAAACCCAACTTACATATGCCTCAAGTTACATAAAATTCGACTTACATAATGATTTTTGCACGAAAAACCATGTCCCGATTTACATAAGTGTCCCGATTTACATAACACAATTTCCTATGGGTTTGCTTCGAGTTATGTCAAAAAATCATTTTTCCTATGGGGTTGCTTTGATTTACATAAATATCATTTTCCTATGGGTTTGCTTCGGGTTAAGTAAAAAAACCGATTTACATAAAAGCCTACGGAACAGACTTTTTATGTAAGTAGGGGTTTTACTGTACTGTAATTTTTAAAAATTGGTACCATATATCATGTGCAGAGTAGCAACAATAGCAACTGAGCCCATACCACGCTGAATTAAAGGCAGAGGTTGAGAAAGTGACTGAGATAGCAACAGATTCTCCCACCCTATCCTACCACAGAATGGAGGACGGCAGTGGCAGAAAATTACTATGCAGACCAGAAAGGAAGGTGGAAATCAGGCAAGTGCTTCGTGGTGGCCGTTGCAAGTGCTTTGTGGTGGCCGTTGCAAGGTTAAATAAAACCTGTTCAGGCAATGTTTGTCAAAGGACATGAAACACCATGTGACCTTTATTAATTTTTTAAAAAGCATGATTGGATGTAGACTTATTAATGTTCTCTGAGTACAGTACAGTTGGTTCGGGACATCAGAGCTTGAACCTCATGGTTTCCAATTTTACATACAGAAGCTCACAAGCACTATGGAGCAATCTGGGTGTTCAGGGATGTTTTGTTGATAAGGTGAAAGAAGAGCTTTGCTACACCAATCTGATGTTCTGTTTGTACAATAATATCCAGCAGAAGGAAAATGGAAAAATATATTAAGACGTATCAGCTGAAATCTTGTTCTATAAAGTTCTATAAACTTTCTGCAGCACTATTTCAGAAATAAAATACGTCCCCACCCCATAGGTCTTGAGGTCCAATGGAATCCTTTTGTGTGTGTGTGTGTCACTGGAAAACTGTTGGGGGCTGCATGTTGTGCTGGAAGGTTTTTAATTTCACAGAATTGTTTCTGTGAGAATATGGTTTCAACCATTATATATGTAACATATTTTGATCAACCAGAGTGAGGTAGTGGCTAGAGTAATGGATTAGGACTCAGAGGACATGGGTTCAAAACCTCATTCAGGCATGGAAACTCACTCCTTAAATATCTCATATACAGTACAGTAGACTCTCGCATAATGACGTTACTTGGTTCCCCAAGTAGCATTGCTAAGCGATTTTGCTGTTATGTGGGTTTCTATGGAGTTTTCCGCATAACAACGTTTTTAGCGTCATTGTCTGATTATTTTAGCGTTGTTGTCTGGACAATGACACTAAAAACGTTGTTATGCGGGGGAACAAGTGGTGTATAACGATGCGTTGTTAAGCGAAAATGATGTTATCCAAACGTATTGTTATGTGAGGGTTGACTGTACCTTGCACGTGATTGTATATAACAGGGGTGCCCAAACTACGGCACCTGGTGCCAAATCATCCAGTCCGCCCTGCCCGCACTGCTCCTAAAAGCGGAAGCAAAATGTGTGGGAGCGTTATGCTCACATGCATGCGTTTTTACTTCCACTTCCAGTGGAAGGAACCACATGACTGGCACACTCAACCACGTGACCAGCCCACGGCCCGAAACATTTTGGCACCCCTGGTATATAACATACATAATGCAAGCGCGGCGCCAAAATGGCCGCCGTGCTCTTTGCGGGCCCCCCCCCCCCCACAGGACGAAGGATCCGGGTAGTTTAGGGCGTGGCCAGCTCCCTCATAAAAGGGGTGGCCACGAGGCAGCCGAGCTGCCATTTTAGCTAAGCGACGGAGCAGAGAAGTTTTTTCCCCCCTCTGTGTCTCCGTCGCTCCTTACCTAGTGTGGAAGCCTTTTTGGCGGCGAATCTTCATTTTCGGCTTCCTTTTGCCTTGCGTGAGATGCCTTCGAAGAAGAAGGCGCTATCGGGTGCGGCTCGCACGAGCAGGAGGCACAATCCGGGTCGGAGGACCACGGTGGCGCCTCCCCAGCAGCCGCCTTTGCCGGCACCCGCCGCGACCGGCGGGATGGGGTCGATCACCCCTTGGCCGGAAGCGGGAGACCTGAGCATGGGCTCGGTGATGGCTGCGGCCCGCGCCCCACATGCGGTGGACGCCGCCCCTGGATCTGCTCAGTCTGCTGGGCCTGCACCAGCGGTGGCGCAGCTCCCCCCGGGGCCTTCTAGCCTTGGGGGGTGGTGTGGCCCCCTGCCTTGGCAGGTGCCGGCACCGACCCTTCCGGGCTTCGGTGCGGGGCAATGGCCCTACTCGGGTCCTGGGGTACAGGGCCCTGTACCCGCACCTCTCACAGGCGGGCCGGCCGGCCCTTGGCCCATGGTTAGTGTGGAGGCCTTACTGGCCCGTGTGGCAGCCCTCGAGGCCTCCTTGGCTCGGGCCAGCCATGCTGGGGCTACTTGTGGGGTTAGTTTTGGGGCGCCGTCGGTCGGGCAGCAACAGGCGACGGGACGGGTTGAGCTGCTGCAGGCGCGTGGCGCACCTTCAGCCACTGCCTCGCAGCTCCCCGGCCAGCAAGCAGGTGTGGGTCAGGCCCCGATGATGAGCTCTACGGCGGTCGTGAGCTCCGACGCCCCTGGTGGGCCGGAACCCCCGGTGGGGGCGGCCTGCGGGGGTGCGACATGTGAGTATGCGGTACAAGCCAATACACCTACACACATTGCCACTACGGGGGGGCCGTTCAATGGCCATGGCCTCGCGCGGGTGGTGCGGTGGCCCAGTCGCCGGCGCCCCACTCGGCGATGACGACTACCACCCAGCTCGCTGGGGTTGTAGGTGTTCCCTACCCTGCCGGGAATGTATTGGGGGTGGCGGGGTCAGCACAGGCCCCTTTGCAGATGCCCGCGTTGGCTGCGGTCCCTGTTTCGGCCTTGCCAACGGCGGGATATTCTTTGCCACTGGGTGACCACCTAGCGCAAGCCACCAGAGAAAAGATATGGCGGGGGGAGTATGTAGATATCTTCTCACTCTTAAACAGAGAGCCCACCAAGGAGGAGAGGGAGGGGCAGGACGAGAAGGACAAGGAGCAGGCGCGTCGTCGCAAGCCACCACGTACCTGGGCCAACTGGCTGCCGGCTTATTTAATCTACATGGCAGTGTACTTGAGAGCGCGGCCAGATTTGGCTATTCCGATGGTCCAATATTTGGACAACATCTATAGGGCGATGGTCGACTTTCCGGGCCCCTCGTGGTTGGCTTATGACGAGGAATTTCGCATGCGGATTCCCCTGCACCCCGAGATGAGGTGGGACGAGCCGTGCCAGAGGCTTTGGCTTCTGTACATGACGCCCACGCGCCCAGCGCCAGGGGAGAGATACCATTGTGGACATGCGGTCCAGCGAGCGGCTCCAGCACAGGTTCCCCGCCAGGTGGCGGGGCAGGGGGTTCCAGCCCGCCTGCTGTGCTGGACTTTCTCGTCCAATGGTTCCTGCAATAGGAAAAATTGCAGGTACAGACATGAGTGTCCCACCTGTGCGGGCCCCCACGCAGCCTCTGCCTCTCCCAGGCCTGGAGGGACGCGGGGCAGAGGGAAGGGCGGACAGTGGACTGGCAAGCCTGCTGCAGATGGAGCTGGTTCACCGAAAGGCTCCCTCCCCAATTAATGTGGACATGTTGGAGCGTTGGCTCGCATTGTACCCGAAGGGGGAGGATGCAGATTATCTACTTCAGGGCTTTAGGCAGGGGTTCCGTATCCCTTTCATGGGTGATAGGTCCCCTCAGGATGCCCCCAACCTTTTGTCCCTCAGGGGGAGGGAGGAGGTGGCTGCTGCCAGCATTAATAAGGAGGTCGATTCGGGCAGGGTCGCTGGCCCTTTCCCTGCACCCCCGTTCCCCAACCTTAAGGTATCGCCCCTGGGCTTGGTTCCCAAGAAATCTCCAGGCGAGTTTCGCCTTATCCATCACTTGTCCTACCCAGCCGGCCGATCGGTCAATGATGCTATCCCTGATGACCTTTGTTCAGTCAGGTATACATCTTTTGACCATGCGCTGCGCATGGTGCGCTCATGTGGCCCGGGTGCGCTGCTGGCTAAGTGCGACGTTAAGTCGGCTTTTCGCCTCTTGCCAGTGCACCCGGGCGACTTTGAATTGCTGGGTTTCAAATTCCGGGGTGAATATTATTTTGATAAGGCCATGCCTTTTGGCTGTTCCATATCATGCTCGGCATTCGAGCGTTTCAGTACCTTCCTGGAGTGGATTTCGTCCGCAGGTCAGGGTCCCGGTCTGTAGCCCATTACCTGGATGACTTTTTGTTCGGGGGTGAACGGGGCTGGGACACGTGCACACGTCTCCTCAACACATTTCAGACGCTAATGGAGGAACTCGGTGTCCCTTTAGCACCCGAAAAGACCGAGGGCCCATCTAACAAGCTAGTATTCCTGGGGGTGGAGATCGACACAGTAGAGCAGGCGTCTAGGTTACCGGGGGATAAAGTGTCCCGGCTAGTGGCCCTCATCTCGGATTTGCTTGCCAAGCGCAAGGCATCGCTGAGGGAACTCCAAGTGTTACATGGTCACCTTAATTTTGCCTGCAGGGTGGTCGCACCGGGCAGGGCTTTTGCCCGGCGCTTATGCGACGCCATGGCAGGGTTGTCCAGGCCCCACCATAGAGTCAGGATTACCCGGGATATCAGGGCAGACATGTTTGTCTGGTTGCAGTTCCTGAGGGAGTTCAATGGGGTCTCATTTTGGAGGTCTGACCTCCTGGCTTCCCCTAATTTTCAGGTCCAGTCTGATGCCTCAGGATCCCTGGGTTATGGGATGTACTTCAATGGGAAGTGGGCCTATGGTGGGTGGCCACCGGCATGGGCAGGCACGGGTCGCCTGCGTGATCTCACATACCTTGAATTTTTCCTATCCTGGGGGCTTTGATGCTGTGGGGCGAGGAATGGGCCAACTCGGTCGTGCATTTCTGGTGTGACAACGCTGCGGTTGTCCACATTGTCAATGCACAGACTTCCAAATCACCCAGGGTTATGGACCTAGTGCGCCAGTTTGTGCTGCGCTGCCTGCGCCTCAACGTTTTGTTCAGGGCTAGGCACGTCCCAGGGGTTAATAATGATATTGCCGACGCTTTGTCCCGCCTGCAGATCTCCCGGTTCCATGCCTTGGCCCCGGATGCGGAGGAATTTCCCTCGCCACTCCCGGACGAGATATGGACCATTGGCAGGGAGAGGTGAACCGGGCGATCGGCCTGTCACTGGCGCCCCGCACGCGTAAGGCGTATCAACAAGCTTTTAATTCTTATAGGGCATTTTCTGCCCAGTTTCATCTGCCAGAGACCTGGCCTATCCCGGTGGATCATGTGCTGCGGTTCATGGTTCACCTGCATTCCCAGGGCCTTGCACCTCGCACCATAGCATCCAAGCTCTCGGCGCTGGCTTTCATGGCCAAGGTGGGGGGTCATGTGGACAGCACCTCTGACTTCCGTGTGAGACATGTTTTGGAGGGGTGGGTGCGCGAGCGCGGGCGTTGCCCGGACGACCGGCACCCTATTTCCCCAGGGGTTCTTACCCAGTTGGCCCGGGGCTGGCCAGGCCTCTGTTTTGATCATTATGAGGCAGCCCTTTTTCATGCAGCCACAACGGTGGCATTTTTTGGAGCGCTCCGCATCAGCAAACTTGTGATGCTGTCTAAGGTGGATGCAAGTTGTAGGGCACTGGAACTCGAAGATGTATATGTTGCCAAAGACTGGGCCCAGTTGAGGATACGCTCCTCTAAGACTGATCAGCAGGGCGTAGGCAGTGGTGTAAGACTGCTACGGTGTTCTTTGGCAGACATCTGTCCGGTTGGTGCCCTACAGGAGTTCCTTGCACTGTGTGGCACGCACCATGGCCCGTTTTTCTGTCACCAGGATGGGTCTCCCCTCACTAAATTTCAGTTTTGGAAGGTGACAGGCAGAGCCCTCGCCAGGGTGGGCCTACCAGGTGCCCGTTATGGCACACATTCATTCCGTATTGGGGCAGCCTCTACAGCAGCTGCTTTTGGGTACTCAGGGGCTGACATACGCAGCATGGGAAGGTGGGGTTCACAATGTTTTCAGTTTTATGTGCGCCCGCTCCCGCCGTGAGTACCGACCCAGTCACCTTACATCATTTCCCTCAATTTTTTCTTGCAGACCCTGGGTGTCGTATTACACCGGTGACAGTATGGCTGGTGGGCCACAGCTACGTGCAAAGGGCAGCGCGTTACGCTGCGGCGACAGAGTGGGGACCCCGACTGGGACTGGGTGAACACGCCAGTCTCACATGGCATGGTAAGCCTGGGATGTTGTGGCGGGAGCTGCTGCCTTTTCTGTTTTCAGGCAGAAGTGCTGCCCCGCCTGACATTCTCATCATGCACCTGGGGGGCAACGATTTGGGTCAGGTCACCGGCTTGTCGCTCAAACATGCGATTTGCGAGGACCTCGCCTACTTGCACTACGTCTGGCCTCCCGCAACCCTGGTTTGGTCGGACATTGTCCCGCGCCATTCTTACAGAGGAGGAGTTGACCTCATGGCCATTGACCGCGCTAGGCACGCGGTCAATAAGGCGGTGGCGCGGTTCCTTGCCGACAAGGCTTGGGGACGGGTCAGTCGTCACCCCACTATTGGACTAGAAAATTATGATTTGTATGCAGGGGATGGGGTCCATCTGTCGCGAGGAGGTATGGATCTCCTGTTGGGTGATTGGCGAGCAGGCCTGTTGACCGAGCTGACGGTCTGGGGGGGGCGTCAGGCCTTCTTTGAAGTAACTCCGTGTGGCGGGTAGCACTGGTAAGGTAAACAGTTATGACCCACAGGTATCCGGCAGGTTCGCAATTGACTGGACAACACTAGATAGGAATAAATTAGTTAAACATTGTCCGGTCAACGACGAACCAGGCGATGGGGTGATGGCGACAGCTAGCCAGCATGCATCACCCCGTGATTTCACGGATACGAGTCAGAGGGTGGGGTCATGAGTTAGATATTGACTACGGTCAACAATTTGTTTGTTGTCAACAAACAAATTGATACAAATTGATACATTGTAACCAATTGCCGTTGGCAATTTTGGGTGGTACCTTACCAGTGTTACTTCGGCCTGCTTGCCTTAAGAATTATGATTGGTCGTTTTACCAATACAAATTTATAATTCGGACTAGGGCATGAATCAATAAATGTGGCCCAATGCCGTTATCCACTTTCAATTGTGTCTGAGTCCGTTATTGGGGGGTGCGCCTGCAATGCAAGCGCGGCGCCAAAATGGCCGCCGCGCTCTTTGCGGGCCCCCCCCCACAGGACGAAGGATCCGGGTAGTTTAGGGCGTGGCCAGCTCCCTCATAAAAGGGGTGGCCACGAGGCAGCCGAGCTGCCATTTTAGCTAAGCGACGGAGCGGAGAAGTTTTTTCCCCTCCACCCCCTCCCTAGTTAACAGTGTGATATTCTGGTCGCTTCGGGGCCGGGTGGGAATTTTTGGCTGGGACCCACATTGGCTTCCGGGTCCCGGCTTTTTTGCCCATCCCACACTGTTGCTATGGTTTGATATAGGGGTTCTGCTACGACTACTGTTGACTTTGGTCACATGGGCGGGTAGCACTGGTAAGGTAAACAGTTATGACCCACAGGTATCCGGCAGGTTCGCAATTGACTGGACAACACTAGATAGGAATAAATTAGTTAAACGTTGTCCGGTCAACGACGAACCAGGCGATGGGGTGATGGCGACAGCTAGCCAGCATGCATCAACCCGTGATTTCACGGATACGAGTCAGAGGGTGGGGTCATGAGTTAGATATTGACTACGGTCAACAATTTGTTTGTTGTCAACAAACAAATTGATACAAATTGATACATTGTAACCAATTGCCGTTGGCAATTTTGGGTGGTACCTTACCAGTGTTACTTCGGCCTGCTTGCCTTAAGAATTATGATTGGTCGTTTTACCAATACAAATTTATAATTCGGACTAGGGCATGAATCAATAAATGTGGCCCAATGCCGTTATCCACTTTCAATTGTGTCTGAGTCCGTTATTGGGGGCTGCGCCTGCAATGTATATATCTACCTAATGAGATACTCTTATCCCATTTTTAACTGACTTTAAAGATGTATAGTTTAAATTCTTATCAGACATCACACATACGTAGATTAAAGTCTTATTTTAAATTATGGCATAAATACAAATCAGGAGTGAGATTATAAGTGAAAGAATTGGAGTAGAACCAGTCTTAAACTGCATAAAGAGATGACAAATGAAGTGGTTTGCCTATTTGGAGAGATTATTTTGGAATTTCATACCATACAAGGCATGTGTGGAAAATGAAAATGACAAAGACCACGAGGCAGACCCAGAGGAAGGTGGAGAGATATCATCAGAGATATATTACAAGAACACCAAATAATGTCAATGGAGGCCACCAGAAGTGCCACAGCAAGAACCTAGTATCTCCCTCAACACCCAAAGGGATAAAAGAGGAAGTAAAGAAGAAGACAAAACAGTGCCTTTCACTGTACATTTAATTTTCGAACCACAATTTTGTGCAATACAAACACAAACAGTTGGGGATGCTAGCAAGTCTGAAGTATTGGAATTGACTAATTTGTCACTAATTAAAATATAATGAAAGCCAAAAGCCTGCCTCTCTTCAAAGTACATTAGCAAATGATTTAAAACTTGTAATACTGCCATAGTTTTAGCAACAGAGCTGGGAAAGTTCTTTTAGTTAGAGTGACAAAATTAAATGAATATTTGAAGAAATTTCCATATTAATTGAATAGATTTTAAATGACCTATATTTTATTTTTTATTTTATTTTTATTGAGATTTTATAATACGAAAGTGTTAAATGAAAATGAAAATAATCACAAATGAATATACACCAAGAAAATATCAATCATTTTTTCCTGAAAGCATTCAGTATCAATTTATAATCCTTATAATGGCCTACATTTTAAATTATGCACATTTCACACTGGAGATTTTTAAAATAATAACTAATGCATATGTATATTTCCAAAATATGAATGAATAATAACATTATATTATTTTATATTCAATTCTATGGTAACATTCATTGAGGATGCAATAGAGACTTTTCAGTCTTATTTCACTGGACTCGCTGAGATGCATCATCTTCAAATGACAACTAGGAGGTTTTTCGATGTATTTGAATGAACTATCCATAGAGGTATCGGAAGAAGTGGTTAATGGAAGGTCTGTCAAATTAAGCATAAGATTCCCCATTGTTTTTGCTGTAGGAAAAGTTATTAGACCACCCGGCACAGGAAATTTCTAACGTATTAGCAGCTAAACCATTTACCACAAGCTAATGGAAGAAATCCATGGTGGCTTAGTGGTTAGGACACTGAGCTTGATAGCCAGAAGGATGGCAGGTCAGCAATTCGAGACCCGAGTGCTGCATGACGGACTGAGCTCCCATAATCTGTCCCAGCTCCTGCCATCATAGCAGTTCAAAAGCAAGAAATTGCAAGTAGATAAACAGGTACCGCTTCAGCGGGAAAAGTAACAGCATTCTGTGTTCTCCGGTGTCTAGTCATGCCTGCCACATGTCCACAGACACAGTGTGTGTCTGTGCAAACACAGACAGCGCTGGCTCTTTGGCTATAAACAGAGATGAGCACTGAACCCTAGAGTCAGATACAACTAGCTTTTCAAGCAATGGAGACCTTGCTTTGTTTATTTATTTATAATTCAATTTATATTGCCGCCCTCTTGCCTGGGCAACTCTGGGTGACTCACAAAAATAAAAACATCATACAGCAAGAAACTCACAAGAACCTTACTTAAAACCATTAAAACTATTAAAACTATTTTTATTTGTTTACCTTTACTCATGGAAGAAGCCTTGTGGTGCTCCAATTATGTTAAATTGAATTTATAGGATATGGAACAATGTAATTTTGTCTGTGTCTGCAGATGTTTTCATGGTCATGTGGCAGGCATGACTAGACACCAGAGCACATGGAACACTGTTACTTTCCTACTGAAACAGTACCTATTTATCTACTTCCAATTTCTTGCTTTTTGACCAGCTAGGTTGGCAGGAGCTACGGGTAGTACTTGAGTCTCAAACTGCTGACCTTCCAGTTATCTGCTGACCTTCCAGTTATCAACTTCAGTGTCTTAACCACGAATAGCCACCAGTCCCAGGGCCAGTCAACCTCACGGCAGTTCATAGGGCACCATCGCTCATTTAAAGACTTACATTTCTAGGCATCAGGCAATCTTTTCCTGTTTTGATAATACCTTGCAGAGAAAGGAAATAGGCCAGACGCCTTAGGTCCCAAGCTTCAGTGTCTATTCCTCTTTTAGACTCCACATTTTTATTCTGTCAAGATGGCCTTGAAATGACTTGCTAGCCACAGGAAAAAAAACCCTAAAATAATATAATGTCTTATCCTCCCCTTCAATAAACTATCATTTGCCATTTGTGAAATGTAAAGATGCAGTTTCAAAAATCTAACATGGGTATGCCATCAAATACAGAAAACAAAACCACAACCCACAAACTAGAAACAATCATTATACAGTCCAACCCCCAAGAACAGTAGTAGGCAACTGTAGGATAACTGCATTCATTTCTCATGCAAGATTTTCTACACAAAAAAATGATTTAGAGAGAGAGAGTCAGCAATGGCAAATGTTCAGCCAATATTCAAAAAAGGGAGGGGTGCTAAAGATCATATTGAAAATATACATTGGCTACTGGAGTGTACAAAAATCTTTCAAAAGAAATGCCGTACATGTTTTATAGTTTACAGTAAGTCCTTTTACTGTGTACACAATGAAAAGCTATGAAAGTTTATAAAAGAAATAGGTGTGGTACAACGTTTGATTGCCTTGATGCACAACTTATACCCCCCTCAAGGATTGTTGCCTTCCCATGGTGAGGGGGTTTCCATGGTTTGATGAGGCTATGGGCTATGCCGTGTAGTGATGTCCAAGATGAACAGGCCATAGTGGAGAAACACAATCCACTGGTGATGAAGGAACTGACAACCCACACCAGTACATATGCCAAGAAAACCCCATGGATAGTATCAAAAGGCTTAACTATTTGACGCTGGAAGATGAGCCCTTCAGGTTGGAAGGTGTCCAATATGCTACTGGAAAAGAGCAGAGGACAAGTACAAATAGCCACAGAAAGAGCAAAGTGCCTGGTCCAAAGCTGAAAGGATGCTCAGCTGTGGATGGATCTGACAGTGAAAGGAAAGCCCAATGCTGTAAAGAACAATATTGCACAGGAACCTGGAATGTAACTTCTATGAATCAAGGCAAGTTGTATGTAGTCAAAAATGAAATGGAAAGAATGAGCATTGATATCTTGGAAATCAATAAACAAAAGTGGGCAGGGATGGACTATTTTAACTCAGTGGACCATTATATCCTGTGGGCAAGAATCCCATTGAAGAAATGGAATGGCCCTTATCTTCTATACCTATAAAATGGTGTGTTAACCGTTGGAACGTGACAAAGGATGTTGCACCAGGCCCCACTAGCCCCGTCCAAGCCTCCATGCACTCGCTCGAATGGGGTTCGCAGGTAACTGTCAGGTTGAAATTTTCGGCCAGGGGGAAAGGAGCCCCCTGGATGCAAACAAAAAAGGGAACTTCAATTCCCAACGTTCCTTGCACTGTGCCGCACCAGAGCCAATCAGGCTGAGCGGCGTGGCAAAAGGAACGTTCGGAAACGCGCCGCGGCCAATCAAAAAAAAGCCGCAGGAAAAAACCGCTGCAGTAACCAAACACGCGCACGCAAAACTACAAGCCCCAGCATCCTGCGCGCCATTAGCATGCAGAATGCTGAGGCAGCCGGCGCGTGAAAAAAGGGTGGTTTTTTTTTTTGGGGGGGGTGTTCTTTTTTTCGCAGGCCAGGCTCCATCCCTGGCCCATTGAAAGAAAAGGGGGTGGTCTTTTTTTTCATGGGCCAGGCTCGAAGCCTGGCCCATGAAAAAAAGACCACCACCACCTTTTCTTTCAACGGGCCAGGGATCGAGCCTGGCCGCGAAAAAAAAGAACACCCCCCCGCCACCCGTTTCTTTCCATGGGCCAGGGATTGAGCCTGACCCGTGGGAAAAAAAGACCACCATCCCCCGCCCTTTTCTTTCCATGGGCCAGGAATCGAGCCTGGCCCGCGGGAAAAAAGACACCCCCCCAAAAAAAAAGATACACACAAAAACATTTAAAAACACTCACAAAAACAGTCAAAAAGAAACACAAAAACATCCAAAAAGTAACCACAAAAACATCACAAAGACACCCCCCCCAAAAAAAACCAACACAACCCCCCCCAAAAAAAAACCCAGAGAGCTTACCATGGGACATCTTCACTCCATGACGACCGGAACTCAACTGAGAAAATAAAGAAAATACTTACCGGAAGTGACACTCAGAGGACAGAAGAGAAAAATTGTAGAGAGGAAGAAAAGCTCACCACCCCCACCCAGAGGCCACAAGAGAAAAAACATTCAAAAATCTTGAAACTAATAAGATTAATTCCCAAATTAATCAAATAAATTATCAAAACATTAAAAAATATTCACACTAATCTCAAAAAATACCAAAAAAACAGAAATCACTTTTCACTCAAAAAACCCAAAAAACAAAAATAAAAAATAAAAAATGCGTAAAAATAAAGATTTAAAACCAAATTAAATTTGAAATTAAAAAAATTTAATTTACATTAAATAAATTAAATTAAAATAAAATTTGCATAAACATAAAACAAAAACCTTCCAAAACCAATTTAAAGAGCCTGGCACTGAGGAAGCCGGCACACAAAAAATAAAAATAAAACACACACTAGGAGCACAAGTCCGCTGCAGGCAGACACAGCACCTCGAAGCCACAAAATCACAAAACCTTTCAACACCATTTAAAACAGCCCAGCACCATTGGTTCAAGAAAAAAAATGAAACCCTTTACTATCCAACACAATTTTACAAAGCCCGGCACCGCCGGGCAAAATATGCTAATAATCTATAAAACCAAGTGTTAACCGTTGGAACTTCGCATAGGTTCCTAAGCCAGGCCCTACTAGCCCGCACCTACCATTCGTGCACACACCCAAACTGGGTCCGCAGGTCAACGAAGGTTTGAGAAAAGCACCAGTGGGGCAAGAGCCCCACAAATGCGAAAAAAGGGAAACAACTTCATTTCCCAATGTTCCTTGCGCCGTGCCACGCCAGAGCCAATCAGGCTGAGAGGCGCGAGCAAAAGGAACGTTCGGAAACGCGCCGTGGCCAATCAAAAGAAAATCGCAGGAAAAAATGACGCACAAGCCAAAAACGCAAACACCAAACTACAAGCCCCAGCATCCTGTGCGCAGAACCCTGAGGAAGCTGGCGAGCGAAAAATAAAAATAAAAAACACACCGGGAGCGCAAGTCCGCAGCAGCCAGACGCAGCGCCTCACAGAAAAAAAGCCACAAAAACAGGGGGCAAGGGGGGAAAAGGCACTGCCGGATAGAACAGCCAAATGGGCCGGATCCGGCCCGTGGGCCGTAGTTTGCCCACAGCTGGACTAACCTCTACTTTACAAACATTATTAAAAAAAAACTTCCAACACCATGGGGCGGAGGAACACCAAATGGGGCTGATCTGGCCCATGGGCCATAGTTTGCCCACGGCTGGACTAACCTCTACTTTACAAACATTATAAAAAAAACTTCCAACACCATTTAAAACAGCCCGGCAACGCCGGGCAACCTCTGCTAGTAATCAATAAGAGAGTGAGGAAAGCAGTAATGGGATACAATCTTAAAATGACAGAATGATCTCAGTCTGAATTCAAGGCAACCATTCAACATCACAGTAATCCAAGTCTATGCCCCAACCACTGATGCAGAAGAGGCCATAGTCAACCAGTTCTACGAAGACCTACAACACCTTCTAGAACTGACACCAAAATGATGTCCTTATCATGATAGGAGACTGGAATGTCAAAGTAGGAAGTCAAAAGCTAACTGGAATAACAGGCAAGTTTGGCCTTGGAGTACAAAATGAAGCAGAGCAAAGAATAATAGTTTTGCCAAGAGAATGCACTGTCATAGCACATAACCTCTTCCAACAACCTAAGAGGTGACTCTACACATGGACATCACTAGATAGCCAACACCAAAATCAGATTGATGACATACTCTGCAGGCAAAGATGGAGAAACTTTATATAGTCAGCAAAGATGAGACCTGGAGTGGACTGTGGTTCAGATCATGAGCTACTGATTGCCAAATTCAGGCTTAGAATGAAGAAAGTAGGGAAAACAATTAGGCCACTCAGGTATGATCTAAATAACATCCCTCATGAATATACGGTGGAGGTGAAGAATAGATGTAAGGGATTAGATTTGACAGATAGTGTGCCTGAAGAATTATGGTCTGAGGTTCATAACATCATAGAGAAGGCAGCAATTAGAACCATCCCAAAGAAAAAAAATACAAGAAAGCGAAATGGTTGTCTGATGAGGCACTACAAATATTTGAAGAAAGAAGGAAGGCAAAAAGCAAAGGTGAAAGAGAATGCTTCACTCAACTGAATGCAGAATTCCAGAGAACAGCAAGGAGAGGTAAAGAGGTCTTCTTAAATGAACAGTGTAAAGTAATAGAGGAAAACAGCAGAAGGGGAAGGACTAGAGATCTCTTGAAGAAAATTGGGGAAATCAAGGGAATGTATCAAGCAAAAATGGCCATGATAAAGGACACAAACAGTAGGGACCTATCAAATGCAGAAGAGATTAGGAAAAGATGGCAAGAATACACAGAACAACTCTACAAAAAGTCCCTTAATGTCCCAGACATGGTGTGATCATTGACCATGAGCCAGACATCCTGGAAAGTGAAGTCAAGTGGGCCCTAGAAAGTATTACTAACAACAAAGCTAGTGGAGATGATGTTCAATTTGAGCTATTAAAAGCCATAAAAAAGATGTTGTTAAAATGTTGTACTCAGTATGCCAGCAGATTTGGAAAATGCAACAGTGGCCACAGGATTGGAGAAGGTCAGTCTACCTCCCAATTCCAAAGAAGGGCAATGCCAAAGAATATTCAAATTATCATACAATTGCACTCATCTCACATGCTAGCAAGGTCATGCTCAAGATCTTACAAGCTAGCCTTCAGCAGTACATGGATCAAGAACTTCCAGAAGTACAAGCTGGATTCCGAAGAGGCAGGGGAACTAGAGACCAAATCGCCAACATTTGCTGGATCATGGAGAAAGCAAGAGAGTACCAGAAAAATGTCTACTTCTGTTTCATTGACTACACCAAAGCCTTTGATTGTGTGGACCACAATAAACTGTGGCAAGTCCTTAAAGAGATGGGAGTACCAGACCACCTCACCTGTCTTCTGAGAAAACTGTATCTGGGTCAAGAAGCAACAGTTAAGGACAGGATACGGAACAACTGATTGGTTTAGAGTAGGAAAAGGAGTACAACAAGTCTGTATATTGTCACCCTGCTTATTTAACTTATATGCAGAATACATCATGCATAATGAAGGGCTGGATGAAGCACAAACTGGAATTAAGATTGTTTGGAAAATTATCAACAACCTGAGATATGCAGATGACACTACCCTAATGGCAGATAGTGAAGAAGACCTAAAGAGCCTTTTGATGAGGGTGAAAGAGGAGAGTGCAAAAGCTGGCCTGAAACTCAACATAAAAAAACAAGATCATGGCATCCGGACCCATCACTCACTGGCAAATAGAAGGGGAAGAAATGGAAGCAGTGACAGGCTTTATCTTCTTGGGATCTAAGATCACTGCAGATGGTGAGTGCAGCCATGAAATAAAAAGACGTTTACTTCTTGGGAGGCAACCTATGGCAAATTTAGGCAGCATAATAAAAAGTAGAGATATCACCCTGCCAACAAAAGTCTACATAGTTAAAGCAATGGTCTTCCCAGTAGTAATGTATGGCTGTGAGAGCTGGACCATAAAGAAGGCTGAAGGCAGAAAAATAGATGCCTTTGAACTGTGGTGCTGAAGAAGACATTTGAGAGCCCCCTGGACTACAAGGAGATCAAATCAGTCCATCCTAAAGGAAATCAACCCTGACTGCTCCTTGGAATGATGAATACTGAAGCTGAAGCTCAAGTACTTTGGCATATGAGAAGAGAGGACTCACTGGAGAAGACCCTGATGCTAGGAAAGATTGAAGACAAAAGGGGACGGCAGAGGATGAGATGGCTAGACGGCATTGTTGATGCAGTGGGCATAGATCTGGGCAGACTATGGAAGGTGACAGAGGAACCTGGTGTGTGGTGGTCCATGGGGTCGCAAAGGGTCAGACTCGGCTGTGCAACTGAACAACAATAACAACCTATACTCTGGACAGAAGCTACCATTTTGGACAAATATGGAGAAACACAATAGTTTGCAAAACACAAAGGTGTCAGATAAGGGTGCATTTCATACATAATATAACATCTAAAAAACTGGACAAGAGTCAGATGAAGGAGTAAAAATTGGTGAGAGAAACATCAAAAGTTTAAGGTATACACATGATATTATATTACTGAAAGAAAGCTGAAGTGACTTGAAACAACTACTGAGGAAGTAAAAAAAGAAATTTTGATTTAATTTTGACATGTGTCCCAGGTAAAGTGATGGAAACCATCCTAAAAGATAGAATTAATAGGTACATAGAAGAGGAGGCGCTGCTAAAGGAGAGCCAACATGGCTTTTGCAAGGGCAAATCATGCCTCACTAATCTGTTGGAATTTTTTGAGAGTGTCAACAAGCATGTGGATAAGGGGGATCCAGTTGACATTGTTTATCTGGACTTTCAGAAGGCTTTTGACAAGGTCCCACACCAAAGGCTCTTGAATAAACTTACCAGTCATGGAATAAAGGGACAGGTCTTGTCCTGGATCAGCAACTGGCTAAGGGACAGGAAACAGAGGGTAGCACTAAATGGACACTTCTCCAAGTGGAGGGAAGTAAAGAGTGGGGTCCCCCAAGGTTCAGTACTGGGACCCCTGCTTTTCAACCTCTTCATAAATGATCTAGAGGTAGGAGTAAAAAGCAAGGTAGCCAAATTTGCTGACGACACTAAATTATACAGGGTAGTGAAAACTGTGAGAGATTGTGAAGAGCTCCAGAGGGATCTCTTGACACTGGGGGAGTGGGCAAAACAGTGGCAAATGAGCTTCAACATCAGTAAGTGCAGAGTGATGCATGTTGGGGCAAAAAACCCCAATTACATTTATAAACTGATGGGGTCTGAACTCTCTGCGACAAACCAGGAAAGGGACCTTGGTGTCCTGGTGGACAGCTCAATGAAGGTGTCAACCCAGTGTGCCTCAGCAGTGAAAAAAGCAAACTCAATGTTAGGGATCATTAGGAAGGGTATAGAAAATAAGTCAGCAAGTGTCATTTTGCCTCTTTATAAATCTATGGTGAGGCCCCATCTGGAATACTGTGTACAGTTCTGGTCACCATACCTCCAGAAGGATATTATGGAGTTGGAGAAAGTACAGAGGAGGGCAACCAGAATGATTAGGGGACTGGAACACCTTCCTTACCATCTGAGGCTGCAACGGTTGGGCCTTTTCACTCTTGAACGACGGCGTCTAAGAGGTGACCTGATTGAAGTTTATAAAATCATGCACGGTGTGGACAAAGTGGATAAGGAAAAACTGTTTTCCCTATCGCACAACACTAGAACTAGGGGACACTCCATGAAACTTTTGGGTACTAGTTCTCAAACAAATAAGAGAAAGTACTTTTTCACCCAGAGGATTACTGGTCTATGGAACTCCCTGCCAGAAGAAGTGGTGACAGCTGTCAGTCTTGACAGCTTTAAGAAAGGATTAGACAAGTTCATGGAGGACAAGGCTATCAATGGCTATAATTATGGCTACCTAAGGACAACCTCCGGGTTGGAGAGATAGGCAGGATATCTCTCAATGCCATTTCCAGGGAATCCTAAGCAGGTGAAGGCATCTCCTTGGGAATACCCTGAAGGAAATGGTGAGCCACTGTGTGAGACAGAATGCTGGACTGGATGGGCTGTGGCCTGTTCCAGCAAGGCTGTTCTTATGTTCTTATGTTCTAATTAAAGATATCAATTGTTGAATGATGATATAATTTGACTTGCATGGTATAGATTTACATCAATAGGATTTTAGGCAGTAACTACAGATGAATGAAATAACTTTAATGCTACTGATGAAGAAATCAAAAATATTATATATTTTCTATCCCTCAGTTCAATTATCCGTCCAAATTGAGACTGCAGCCAAGAAGTCAGAAGACTAAGACTTAGAAGGGCAACAACAAAGGAAATAAGAAAGATTCCTAAGAGTATGGCTGTGTTGCCAGAGACCAAGACCAAAACCATTATTTCTATGGCAATCCATAGACTGTCATTTGTGCAGCTGAAGAGTAAAGAAAACTGACAAAGGTGGGGAGAAAATTAAATTTGTGCAAAATATGGTTTTTCAGAAGAGCTTTACAGATAATATGGACTGCCAAAGTGAGAACTAGATCAAAACAACTTTGAATTCTCCTTAAAAGCAAAAATGACCAAACTGTGTCTATTACATTTTGGATACATTAAGAGAAGACAAGCTTCACTAGAAGAGATAATAAAGGTAGGAAAAGTTGAAAGTTTTAGCAGAAGAGAAAGAAACAACATGATTCAATAAAGGAAGTAACAACACTTATTTTGTAAGACCAGCTGTTAATGACAGGATAGTGGGGGAGGGGTTTTTTGTTGTTGTTTTTAGTTAATTTATTCAGAGGGCCACTATGATGAAAAATAGATGGAGACTGGCATTTTTTCAAATGTTCTTATATTAGAATAAGGCCTTCTTCTTTTGAGCCCAAGCGTAACCTTAGAATGGTGAATTTGTCAACAAAAAGCACATCTGAGCATGATATAAATGGATATCTCTTTCCATGAAAGCCATCTTGTGGTTTAGGAAAGGACTTGAGCCTGGGTTTATTTAGAAACTGTCAATGCCAAATAATTTTTTCCCCCAAAGCCATAGTGGGTATGAAGCAGACAAGTGACTACAAGTGATAAGAGAAATATAATGTACTTACTTTCCATTTCCATACTTTATTCTGATGTCTTTGCTTTTTTTCAGTTCTTTGCCGTCTTTGAACCACTTGTAAGATGGCTGGGGATTCCCTGCACTTGCCTCACATTTCAAAGATACCTTTGCACCCACTTCTGCATTTAGGCTCCTTAGCTTCTTGAGTTTCGGAGGAACAGCTATAAAGAGAAGGGGGGAAACCCAATTAATAACGGCACCAGTTTTTTCCAGCAGTGCATGCTGCTAAGAAAATTACATCCTCTTGGTTTTCTCTTGGCAGAGCCTCCAATGTAAGCTTTGATAGCTGCATTTAATCCTAACAACAAGCAGTGGTTCCCATTATGACACTCATAACACCAAGGCACCAAAGAACAGGTAACATTTCATTCTCTCTACACATTCAGCATTTTATCTGTAGCATCAAGAGAAGCTGGAGTTTTCTGCTCTGCAGCTTTTTCTACCCATTACATTTGCTCGTTTGCATCCTAATCTCTTCCCTTAGAGACAGCTCCCAGCACCCATCCTATTGAAGCACAAGAAACCTAAATGCCCATCCAAATGAAAGCAAAATGACAGCATTAGTTCAAGCAGGACTTTCTCTGGAGATGTTTTTGCCTTTATTCTGTTGCTGCTGCCACGGCCTCCTTCACTGCATTGTGTCTCTTACCTTTGTTGCCGTCAGCAGACATGCTGTTGATTCCACCGCCTGTGCTAATCTGAATGGGAGCATTGGGCTACAGAAAAGGAAAAGGAGGCTGTGTCTCTTCCTTTCAGTTCAGCCACAATCACTGCAGGTTTTTTTTAATGCCCATGTGCCTTCCTATCTGTTCTGGGAATGTACTGTACATTAGCGTCTAGGCTGCCAAGAGAGAAAAGTCTAAAATACATCTCCATAATAGAGAAAACAACTGGGAATACAGAAGGTCATTCGGCTTTTCAAAATGACATTCTACCCAACCAAACAGGAGCAGAGGCAAAGCCTCCAAAAGGAAAGTTTGCCTATGAGAAAAGCTAAGCAGGGCAGGAAAGCAAGAGGGTGGTCTTGAAGGGAAGACCCCAGAACCAGATCAAGACAAGTCTCAGTACAACAAACATCAGATAAATAGTCCCCCACCACCACCTTCCAGCACCTCCTGCTGTGGTTGACTCTGACCTTTATTGGATGCTTCAGAAACAGAGGGATTTAACCCACTTTGTACCAGGAAAGAATATCCACTATCACAATAATTGCAATCCAACCAAAGTTCTACTGACATATCATGACACCTGTAGCAAAGTACTGCTATTTCTCTTCTCTAATGCTATCTTTTATAATTTTATAGTTTTGCTAATTGTTTTAAATTATTAAATGTAACCTAATTAATTGGAATCACCTGGAAGATGCCTCAAACCTAACCTAAAATTCATATAAGTAACCATCGTCATGCTATTTACATGCTAAGCACAGCCTACCCATTAGTTTCAATGTTTCTGAAGAGATAGTGTTTTATACTGTACGTGTTTGCATGTACAGTGGAACCTCATACAACAATTGCCCCGTATAGCAACGAAATCACATAACAATTTGATTTTGTGGGGAAATGGCATCCCTCATAACAATTTTCCCTATGGAAAAAAATGTACAACAATGTTTCAATGGGAAAAACCACTTAGCAAAAAAAAAAATCATTGTACGATGCATCCCATAGGGAAAATCACTATACGATGCATGTATCATATAGCAATTATTTCGTACAACAATGAGCCCCAGGAAACGGATTAATATTGTTGTATGAGGTACCACTGTATACCCTATTTCATACTCACTATTCTATTTTCTTATGATATAGATTTAGCCAAAGTAGGAGCCAAAGCAGGAGACATTTGCTTTTCTGTTTTATCAGGTTGATGCTGCATAATTCTTTTCTTAGCAAATTTATAATTCCTGAGCCTTAAGATATTTCTGGATTTAACTTCTATAACAGCAACAGCAACACAAAATGACTTGAAAACTTTCTGGCAGACTCTTAAAATTCAAACTGTCACTGGTAGGTACAATGGCTGGTTTGATGAGCCATGTACCTACCTTTATGACTTTTTTTAAAAAAACAGCGCCACTTTGAATAGCTTTTCTAGAAGAAACAATGGTCACTAGGTTTTTGTGGTGGCCCTTACTCCATGTCCCTCCTTCTGACACATTGCTCCAGACAAAACCAGTTCCAGAACATTTTAGAAAATGCAAAATGAATATACAGTTGCTTGTGTTCCCACTTGCAGTGAAAGAAAGGCAGAACGAATATACTGCATTTCTGTCAGCAACAAAATACTGAATCTTTTCTCCTTTCTAGAAGAATGCAGTGAACCCTTATTTATCTGCCAGCACATAATGCCATTTGCACATAGCATTAAAGGCTTAAGTCGACCCAAGCCAATTGTATTAACAGGTAGAATGTCAGGCATAAACAAAAAGAGAAATGTTGGCCAGTAACAAAGAAATATTAGCTAATATTGACCAGTATTACTGACCTGCAAGAATAACATTTTATCCAGCAAGGATGAAGTACAATCTAGCTATCACAGCTTTCCATGGAAATTAAGGCACATGACAATGGCTGTTGTGGGGGGTGTCATGTGGCAGGTCCAGTTCTGGGAGGTCTAGTAAAATGTTCCTTTTATCGGAAGATCCCCTTTACTACATCTTGTTAATAAAGGGGGACAGGTTCTCAAACACCATTTCTTAAAAAGGGCAACATTGGCATCTCCAATATTTACCATTAGGCAGGAAAACATTCTATTAACTAAAATTCAAAAATCTAAAAGGAAAGTGATAGAGATAACAATGTAACAAAGAATGTCCTTGTTTACATGTCATGGCAATGCCTTTATGTAAAGGAGTTCTGAGAGGATATTTCGAGGATGACAAAATAAACAGCTCTGCCAAAAAGAGAAAATTCTTCTTCTATGCCCAGGTCAGACATTAAACTGCCAGAATGAAGCCACCTTTTGGTGAATTCATTCCATAGTTCCTTTCGCGCAACCTTCTTCTTCTTCCTCAGGTGCAGGATATACTTCGGACATTAGCTATCATCATGGCGATAGTCTACCTGTTCTTAACTCCTTGGAACACTTCTTCCAAGGACATACCACACCAGTCTCTCAGGTTCTTCAGCCATGAAGTCCATCTACATCCAGGGCCCCTCTTTCCTTGCAGAGCAAGTTGTCAGAGCAAGTTGTCACTCGACCTAGCTCTGCCAAATGATTCTCAAATATTACTGTTGATATGTATATCTGTAGCAGAGAGTACCACATCCCAAGATTGGATATCTTTTGCTTCTTAGCTGCAACAAAAATATTGGTGTTAGCTTTAGAAGCGGGGTTGATCCCAAATGATTGGAGGCGTCCCCCGTAGGGAAGACTGGGCCATTATTGGAAGAGATATAAAAATGATGCTTTCTCTGCAACACATCATGCTTCTTAGTGTTCAGTGCAAACTTTGAACATCTCCTCAAACACAATAGCCAATAATGGAAAAAGGGGGAGAAGAAAGCTAATTTATTCAGGCCTGCCTTTGATTTATAGTTGTGGAACAGAGTTTTCCTTACAGAGAGAGCATACAAATTAAAACTTAATCTGGGTTAGACAGACAGGTCTCCACTGCTTTTTCATCCAAGTACATCTCTGAATAATCCAAGAGCTCATCATAACTTTGGTGGTCTTGCATTGCCGTTTTAAGATTCACATTTCATCAACAACACATCTTTCACAGAAACAAAGCTCTAGGTAATGTTTTTAATTGACTTTGAATTGGCTACAACTGGAACACCTAGTGGGTAAACCAAATTCCCCCCCCCCCTTTCCTGATGGAGATCACTGGAATTTGCATTGCATTGCATTGAACAATTGCACTCATCCCATATGCTAGCAAGGTCATGCTCATGATAATACAGAATAAGTTTCAGCAGCATGCAGAGAGAGAAACTACCAGAAGCTCAGGCTGGATTCCGAAGAGGTAGGGGAACTAGAGACCAAATTGCCAACATACGTTGGATCATGGACCAAACAAAGGAATATCAGAAACAAGTCTACTTCTGTTATCTATATACCTAAAGCAAAGGCATACGTTGTTATATCCTGCATAGGTTGCCCCCCCCCAGCGACCCACCCCCTGACAAGTCGACAGGGCCCACTTCCCTTCGGTCAAAGAGGGGTGTATGGATGGTGTGGGTGGGGCACTACCCCACCGGAGAAGATCACAGCAGTGGCACTGGTGCGCCTGCCTGGGCGCCTGAAGCTGGCATGCATGTCAATGGCGCTGGTGTGCCCGTGCGCGCAAGCGTGAGGGCATCACAAATGAGCACCCAATGCTTGCATGCCCACGTCACCAGCAGCACGGCCACATCACCGGCGGTGCGAACGTGTCACCAGCGGCGTGACCGTGTCACCAGCAACCGCCGACGGCTGGCGCACATGCGGCGACTGATGGCGTCCCCAATGGGGAAGTTCACTTGTGCACACTAGTGCACAAGCATCACCTCCATGCACCCCTCAACCCCAACAGCCGGGAATCCCACACCAGAGGAGCTGCACCTGCCAGAGGTCGGGGACTCAGAGCAAATCAAAGGTACTCCGCACACCCCACAAACCCAGCCCGGCCAAAGGCAGGCACCCCCACTAGTATTGACTACACCAAGGCCTTTGATTGTGTGGATCACAACAAAATGTGGCAAGTAATTAAAGAGATGGGAATACCAGAACACCTTATAGGGCTCATGAGAAATCTGTACAAGAGTCAAGAAAGAACAGTTAGGACAGGATATGGAATGATGGAGCGATTTGGAATAGGAAAAGGAGTAAGACAAGGCTACATTTTGTCACCCTGCTTATTTAACTTATATACAGAGCACATAATGTGCAATGCAGGGCTGGACAAATCACAAGTTGGAATTAAAATTGCTGGGAGAAACATCAACAATTTGAGATATGCAGATGATACTACCCTAATGGCAGAAAGTGAGGAAGACCTAAAGAAATCCTGCTTAAGTTGAAAAAAGAGAGTGCAAAAGCTGGCTTGAGACTCAACATTACGAAAACAAAGATAGTGACAACAGGCCCTATCAGTCCCTGGAAAATAGATGGAGAAGAGGTAGAAGCAGTGACAGACTTTATATTCTTAGGACCCGAGATCACTGCAGATGGTGATTACAGCCATAAAATAAAAAGCTGACTGATTATTGGGAGACAAGCGATAAGGAATCTGGGGTACATAGTTAAAAGTAGAGACATCACCTTGGGAACAAAAGTTGGCATATTCAAAGTAATAGTATTTCTGGTAGTAATGTATGGTTACGAGATTTGGACCATAAAAAAGCTGGGTGCAGAAGAATAGATGCCTTTGAAATGTGGTATTGGAGGAGAGTCTTGAGAGTATCCTGGACAGCGAGGAGCACAAGCAGGTTGATCTTAGAAGAAATCAACCCTGACTGCTCCTTGGAAGATCAAATAGTGAAGATGAAGCTAAAGTACTTTGGCCATCAAATGAGAAGAAAGGATTCACTTGAGAAGGCCTAGATGCTGGGAAAGGTTGAGGGCAAAAGAAGAAGGAGGCAGCAGAGAATGAGATGGCTAGATGGTATTGTTGATGCAATGGGCACAGAGTTGGGCGGGTTGAAGAGAATGGTGGAGGATAGGGGTGCCTGGCGTGCAATGGTCCATTGGGTTGCTTGGGGTCGGAACCAATTGTGTGACTAAACAACAACAACGACCTGACCAGAGAAAGGGGCTACAGCCTCAATAGATCCATTTGGAGTAGACAATAAACAGAGGTCTGGTTTTCTGTATTTGTGAAGTGGGGGTAGGGTATCAAATGTACTGGTGCTCCTCCACATTCATGTTTAAGAACAAAGCCTGGCAAACAGACCATCATACTATGAATATTTGGACTTTCATTGATAATTTCCCTGCCTTACCCACAAGAATGCCTGAAGAAGTTATCTTGAATCACGAAAGCTCGCAATGATTTTTTTTGTGTTTAGTGATCCAAACAAGGTATTGCCTTCTCCTTCTACATCTTTCACAGGTTCCCCACCCCCTCTCTTTTGACATTGATTTGCACTTTTTGCTTGCCATTCTGTAGTCATATATCTTGTTATTCGTAAGTTCACACAACCAACCGTTCAAACAATGTCAGGCAGATACAGGCTCTCTGACATGTGAATGAGACTTAATTTATGTGATCCCACTGTAAGTAGCAGCTAAATAAACTAATCTACAGGAAGTTATAACAAATGTCCTGTAACTTCAGTTCCACAGATTCAGAATTTTTTAGTCACCAAACATTTATCTATGACATCCATAAAATCTGAGCACATGTCTTCACATATGCCACAGCCACAAAGACAGAGAACCAGCATCCTATTGAAGTTATAGCAGCAGCATGCCATTGGCGTAAATTTGTTTAAGGCGGATCCCAACTTGCCATTAAGTGACCCACACACTCTGATCACGGAGCCATCTTTTGTGGCACATATGAAATGAGACATGCAGGATTTAACACTGGGACTGCAATGGACTGTCACAGCCAACCCATCTGGCATGGCCTCTTCCGCTTCCATGACCGTTGGGAATCAGAATAGTGTAGTGGTTCCTCCTCCGCTCATTTTGCTGTTGGGCCCAATGTGACGGTTTTCAATGGAATTTCCTCCACTGAGGGGACTATCGCCCCACCTAAAGGGGCTCATCCACCTTTTAATAAGGTATTAACTAATATAGAAATATAAATGTAGGCAATAAAAAAATTTCGCTTGTATAAAGTCACCTGGACAATATAACTTTGTTTTCGGCCAATATTTATCAGAAGCAGGTATCATTATTTTCAATAAATTCTGTACCAGTTGTAACTCTCTCTTTAACGTATAATCCTCAGCATAATTAAAGAAGAATTGATAAGAGAAAATTTGAAATAACATGCTAGAACTCAATGACAAAAGCCCGGCTACTCAGTGTATTAAATCACATTAGAGTAGACCAACTGAATCAATGAGAATTTAATAAGTCAACTCCTGTGTAGGCTTTGTTGATTCAAATGGGCCTACTCTAACTATGATCTTCTTTAGCCTAGTAAATTACAGTTAGAGAAGGTGTATTTGAAGCAACAAAACCTACCAAAGCTGACTCACTAAATCCCAACTGAGTTAGTGGGTCTGCTCTGGTGCAGTTTACCATGCTAAACAACAGGATCAGGCCAATGTGTCTCAAAGAACTCCAGTACCCAACACAGCAAACCTAAATCTATTTCTATTTTATGTACTCTTATAGTAGTAATATAATGATCCTGTTTTAAAAAAAGAAATAAAATCTCCAAGCATTTTATTCTGTTTAAATCAACTTTTTGTATTAGTGCTGCTGAAAAAGATCCCAATTGAGTTTGTGCAGTCTTTCTGATTCATTTATGTGTTTTGCTGATGTAACTTAATGAGACTTTCACATCAGAATTCTTCTTTTAAAAGCAGCAGTTAGTAAAATGTTGTTGTAACCTAGACTGAGGGAACAAACAAACAAACAAGGTAAATAAATGAAGCTATGATATAAATTGTAGTTGAGCATGTGTATGCCTATTATTTTTCCAGAAATGTCCCCTTGTCACTGTAATTCTAGAGTTAAACTAGATAATAAACTTAGGCTGTATTTAAAAGAAGTACCGTATTTTAAATTGTGCCTTCACAGTGAAAGACATCTGTTTGTCTGTTAGTGGTAGGGTTGCCATATTTACCAGAAAACCGGGATTGTCCTGGATTCAAGGTCCAAAAAATTGTCCTGGCCAGTTCAATAAAATTCATGTTAAAGTCCTAGAATTTTAAAACTTACTGATTGTGTATTATAACACACCATTAAAATAACGTTGTGCCAGCTAAATGACTCACTTATAGCAGTTAGTCTTTAACTCGCCATCCACCATCCCCGCTACTTTACCAAGGCTCCCAGGGGAGCCAGGAGGCAGCACCCACTTCAGCTAGTGCCATCCCCAGCCCTTCCAAAAGACCAATTAGGAGGCCGTTCCAACCCCATTCGCAGAGGAAGGCATGCTAAGTGGGGCAGACACTGGACCAGGTTCCCCCTCACGGGGCTGCGTGCTTTTGGAGTGGCAGCAACTTCCTCCCCATGCATGCACGCACACACACCCGCCTTGTCCATCATCCTCTCCTCTCCATTCCCTCACTCTTCCTCTGGCAGCTTTGGAGTCACCAAAGCTTTGGAGCCAATGCTTTTGAGTCTGAGGCAAATTCTTCTCTCTTTGACAGGTGTGGGAAGAAATTGGGTAGAGGGGGCTTTCCCCACCTTTACTCATAAGGAGACCCACCTGGGGAAACACACCCACCCATTTTTGTCAAGTGTACTTCTGTCCTGGTTTTGTGAGAGACAATTATGGCAACTCTAGTTAGTGGGCTTTTCCTCCTATCCTTACTTTACACATCATGCAACATACTGAAAAGTATATTAATTTGCAAGTCTGATTGCTGAGACACATGTTTGTGAGAACACAACATTGCTGAAGATAAAACATAATTCCCAGGAAATACACAATCCCTTTAATGTCTATTTTGTCCTTTCACTTTTCTTTCTGGAGCAGCCAATCCTCAGTCTCCCTTCACTCAAGGTTTAATAGATGATATACTCATTAAGGCAGGGAATCTGACTTTTTAAAATTTATGTTCTCTTCTAACATGGGGTGTGCTTATTAATGGTCTGTGTTGAAACAAAATTGATTGAATTAAAACGATTCCCAATTTATAGTTAAAATAACACCAAAATGGGTCTCATCTGATATCCTAATGGAGAAGAAACATGAGTCACCATATAAGACATTACATCTAATTGAAGCACAAATCACTTATACTCTTTTCAGTATTAAAGCTATCCAGTTAGCCTCCTTTTATGGCCATTTGACAAGAATTCCACTAAATTGCTGTAGTTGTAACAACCTCACATGCTCGTGGCAGTGAGTGTAACTTGGAGGAACTTTTCTGGCCTAAGGTGACTGCCTATCTTTCAGCAGTGCACTAGCCAATTAGTTTCTTCCTGCCTTTGAATTCAAAGGAAAGCTCTGCTTCTTCCCCTCTCCCTGCTGTACATGTTTCCTGTCTTTGTTACTTTGTTATTTTCTCTATTATCCTGAGCATCTGACTGCATGTGTGCATGTGTGCATGACTGCCTTCCAAAGATGGAGTGAGACTACATTTTTACCTTTCATAGCAGTGTTTCCCAACCTTTGGTTTTGGGACTTCAATTCCCAGAAGCCTAAGTCAATTCCCCAAATCACCAATCAGCCAATGTACTGACTTAGGCTTCTGGGAATTAAAATCTCCCTGTGGGGCATGGGCCCCACACTGGGAACCACTGTTCTATAGTCTTCCAATGTATCCAAAAGTAGACCATAAGCAAAGATATTTTTCTTCAATTTATTTTTTGTGCCAGAAATGTCACAAGACTGAACCAACAAATAGACTATGAGGGGTGAACACAACAAAAGAACCACAATCAGCTCACCCTTGTTTTAATATATTGGAAAGGAGTCCCAACTACTATTTCTTGTAATCACATTCAACCTGCCGCCTCCTCCTCCTCCTTCTTCCATGTCTAGGCCAGATGTGAAACTGCCAAAATGAAGCCACCTTTTGGTGAGTTCATTTAACAGTTCCTTTTGCCTGATCCAGAATGAAAAAGATTAGCTGGCAACACAAGGTTGCCGTTTCAAGGGTATGCCCGATTGTGGTTCAAAAATAGCACAATCTTCAAAGAGGCTCTTTCTGTGTACCACTATGAGTCAAGTGCAGTGGAACCTCATAAACAATTGCCCTGTATAGCAACGAAATTGCATAACAATTAGGTTTTGGGGGGAAATGACGTCCCGGATAACAATTTTCCCTATGGAAAAAAATCATTCAACAATTTTTCAAGGGGGAAAAACCACTTAGCAAAAAAAATCGTTGTATGATGCATCCCATAGGGAAAATCGCTATACGATGCATGTATCGTATAGCAATTATTTTGTACAACAATGAACCCTGTGGAATGGATTAAAATTGTTGTAAGAGGTACCACTGTATTAAAGGTAAAGGTAAAGGTTTCCCTTGCTCAAAGGCCAGTCGTATCCGACTCTAGGGTGCAGTGCTCATCTCTGTTTCTAAGCCGAAGAGCCAGCGCTGTCTGCTTCTGCAGATGTTTCCGTGGTCATGTGGTAGGCATGACTAGACACCGGAGCGCACGGAACACTGTTACCTTCCCACCGAAGTGGTTCCTATTTATCTACTTGTAATTTCTTGCTTTTGAACTGCTAGGTTGGCAGGAGCTGGGCCACTGTATTACACATTTTAAATTGTGCCTATAGCAATCAGTCTAAAATTCTCTCCTATCCACAACTATTTTTGTTTAAAGTTTCTAAGAATATTTGTTCACACGCATTTCATCAACACAGTGGCAACCATTTCACTTAGAAATCTTATTGAAAACTTTCATATTTTTATAAGAAGTACTACCTGTCTTTAAGGTCTATAATTCAATAACCATGGTCCTTATATTATTGTGTTAATGTATGCACAGTATCACCTAACCTTTCCATTTCTTTTCTATTATTATTTCTATTCTTTTTATTTGGACACTTTGGTTTCTCCTGGAAAGAAGATGACCACAAAGAAACACACACACACACACACACACACACACACACACACACACACACACACGTATGTATGTGTAACTCACTGGCTATCAAACTACAGTACTCACTCTTTCCACTATATTCCATCTCATGTGTTTATTTTCATGATAAAATGAGATGACTCATAAACACCAGCCTAAGGTCCTTGGCATATATAAACATGAGGCCTATAATAAATGAAATGCCTCCATTCCTCACAACTCTCCCAGAAAAAGGAAGCCCCAGTAATAATGCATCAGAGCACCAGTGATGAAGTGCTGAGAAACAGATAATAGGTGAATTTATCTCCTATGTGAATTCAGGGGAAAAAAGAGGATTCATGACACCACAATAGCATCTTTCCACTACAACAAGTAAACGTACCCAACTGACATCTTTAAGTATAAACTTGGTTTCAAAAATGGTTAAACAATGTATCAAAGCAGCTAATTAGGACAGACACACAGTTTGCCCAATCTACAAAGTCAGTGACTTCATAGGTGCATAAAATTTAGTCCAAACCCACCTAACACAGTAGCAGCAGCAGCAGAGACAACAATGACGCTGACGACGCGCAGCGACGCCGATGTTGATGATGATGATAATAATAATCAGCACAACTACAGCTTCCTTGATAAGTGACTGCCCAGATCCCTTTTCAAACTGTTTAATCACTTGCTATTCTATATTGCATAGAATGTCACAAAGATGACCTCCACCACCTGGACCAAACTTACATACATGTCTTTCTTAAGGAACAAAGCCCTTAAGGAACAAATTCATTTCACTACAGCCAGAGTATTTGACCTAAATATGCAGACAGCAAGAAGAGGTGAGGAGACCTTCAGGGACTTTGCACAGGTGTCTCACGCTCATGGTAATGGCTTGCCACCTGCCATGGAGAATGCCATGGGGAATGAAGGTCTCAAGACACAAAGGTATCATTGCAAAGAAGAGAGGAATATTGCTTCAAGAAGGACCCACACACAAGCAGGATTCATATCCTCTTTACATAGAAGAACTACCTTCAGGTTTAGGAGCATACAACAGTAATAGATTCAGTAATTTAGAACAAAAAGATACAAGTTTATCTCCATGTTGACTTCCCTGTCCTGGTGATAATTCTTGACATTCCGCCTGACCTAAAGTGACCACATCTATATCTCCAAAAGAAAAGTGGGCACCTATCACCCACCCCACCCACCCCCAAAAAAGATACAGATTTACATAAAACTGAAAATGCTAATTTAGAGCTACAAAATGAGAAATTACTTTTGAAAATTAAAACATGGCTACAGTTCCTTTCTGTAATTATGGAGAAGAGTGTGACCAGATGACCTCTTACACCTGCTGCTGAGTCAGCTAATGGTGAGTAGACAATGTCAAGGTCTCTGATCTTTTGTTAGGATACATGGTCTATGTAGTCCCCACAGTGTATTGTATTGGATCGCAGTCTGTCCCTTTAAGAGCCTCTCTGTGCTCTGCCCCATCTGAACCGAATCAGAGAGTGGCTCAGCAGTTTTGCTACTATAAAGGAAATGCACTCTGAGCATTCTCTTGGGCGATACTGCTAAAGGGGCTATATTCTCCAAGGGCTATCTGAACTATGGTGCTACACTGCTAGAAGCTATGGTGAGCTATGGAACTATGAGCTATGAGGCTGGATACTGAAAGACTGCAATGATACTACAAAAGGCTTCTAAGGACTGAACTCTGTTTGCTTCATGTTTGCAACTGAATAGCAAGCCTGCTTACCGCACCTGGAAGGAAACTACTGCTTGCATCTGCTCAGAGGTAAATCTCTGCTAAAGACTGTTTACTTGGACATTTGCTATCTCTTATGGACTGCTGCCAACTGTACTGAGAGCTGCTTATCTCAGGCATATGTTTGTGCTTCTCCTGTGTTTGCTGAAAAGTAAAGCTATTTTCTTTTCCTTATACAACCTACTTGTCTGTGTGGAAATCTCTCCCAGCTGTCGCTGCGTACACAGCTAGCCGCTTTGCTCTGCTAAACACAACCAAGCCTAATTGGGGTACCCCCAGTACCCCAACACCCTTTCACCTTTTTCTTTTAATTAGACTTGGGCTGGACTTGGATCTCCAAACAGAGGACATCTCCAAAAAAGGAACAGCCCTCTGGGAGCCTTTCAAACAGAGAACAGCTAGCTACTCTAGCCAGATCTATCATTGGGCAGGGTATGACAGAAACCGTTGTGGGAGCAATAGAAGCAGTTTCCCCAATTCTCCATGCCCCACCCCCCTCAAAAAATTCCTCTTCAGTCTCTCCAACATTTTCATTTGTTCAAGTGATGGCAGTCAGAGCTAGACCACTTTAAGTCTGTTGTGGAGTGCAACAGAAGCTGCTCCTCTAACACCAGTGTTAAATAGATAGGCAAAATTCAGCTGATATTAACAATGCACAGATAAAAGTTGTGGGGCTGTTGGGAAGGGATTGGAATTCACTGTTTACTGGAAGTCATGAAGTGTTAAAGGTCCCTATTTTCATCAATTATGTGTCATGCACAAATGACATTTAGAAGTCTGTTGTATTCGATAGCGGCTATGTTTCACATTCCAGCTTTTGAGATATCAGGAAAATAAATTGGCACAAAATAATTTGTTTTACTATTTGTTTTGGGCCCCTCTGTATATTGATTTTATGAGATAATATACAATAATCCACTGGAGTTCAAAATTAGCAGAACAAGCAGAAATCCTAAAAATGAAAAATATCTACACATCAGCTGGGAAAGAGATAAAATACAGTGGCACAATTTAGAAGACTCACCTGATGGGAGTCTCAAATTGGTTTGGGGTGGGGCTGTTTGGCCCACTTGAGCACATAACACTTGTGCACATGATTGGACCAACACATCCCAAAGAGTGGGGTATATGCTCTGTATTGAGAGCCTCTTGGAGTACACAGAATGAAAGTGCGGCGGCAAAATGGCCGCTGCGCTCTTTGCGGGCCCCCCCACCTGGACTCAGACATCCGGGTGAGTTAGGGGGCGTGGCCACCCCTCTATAAAAGGGGAGCTGCCATTTTAGAAACAGCGACGGAGAGGAGAAGTTTTTTCCGTCACTGTTTTTTCCTCTTAGTCTTCGGCTATTGAGCCCTTGCAGTTCTTTCCCGGCTGGGAAAGGAGGATTAACGCACGCAGAGCCTTGGTTTGCTTGGCTACCGCGTTGCTTAGGCGCTAGGCGTTCGATCCCTGGATAGGGATCCTGCTTTTCTTCTCCTAGGGAGACATGGCTCCCAAGCGGAAGGCCCCGGCGATGAAGCCGCGGCTGAGGGGGGGGAACTTTTACCGGCCCTGCGCTGGACGGGGGCCAGCCATCGGGTCGGAGGACCAGGGCTGCACCCCCGCGGCAGGGCAATGCGCCAGCCTTGTCGACTGATACCAGTGGGGCTACTCAGGCTGGCACTTGGCAGCCGGGCTCCAGCTCGGTAGCTGGTCAGCTACAGGCCGGCCCCTCAGGGGCTTCGGCCCTCAGCCCGCCGTTACCGGCCATGGGACAGGACAGCATGGGGGGGCCTGGTGTGGGTATCTTCTGGCCCTGGCTTGCCTTTCGGGTTACCTTTCCAACTGCCTAGTGGGCCGTCCGGCCCACCCGGCCCGCCTTATGCTGGAGGCTCTGTGGCAGTGGATGCTCTGTTAGCACATTTAGCAGTGCTGGAAGCATCCTTGGGCATTGCACAGCCTCCTGCGGAGGGGGTGGTAATCTTTCCACTGGGGCCCCTTCGTTGGCCCCGGCTACCTTGACGGCCGCAACGCTTCAACGGGCGGCCAGCCGGGTTGAGCTGCTTGAGACGCTCCGGCCGGCGCCAGCTGGTGTCTCGCAGCTCCCCGTTCGTCCATATTTGCAAACTGGGAGTAGTCAGGTGTGGTCCCAGAGCTCGAGTCGGTCGCGAGCTCCGACACCCGCCATGGGCCGGAACCCCCGGTGGGGGCGGCTCACGGGGGTGCACCTAGTGAGTATCAGGTTCAATTTAGTGCACCTACATCACAGCCCACTTACAGTGGTGGGGTTCAGTGGCCCTGGCCTCGTCAAGTTGAGGCGAGTGGGCATCAGTTACCAGCCTATCCCAGTGCCCCATGGTTTCAAAATGGCAGCTCATTGAGGGCGGGGGTTTCCGCCCCTGGGGTAGTGCCAAGCATCGCAGGGGCTGTCCAGGTCCTGCTGCGTATGCCCTCTATACAGAATGTGCCGATGACGGCTTTGCCGACGGCTGGTTATTCCTTGCCCCTTGGTGATCATTTGTCACAGGTCACGAGGGAGAAGATTTGGCGAGGGGAGTACGTGGATATATTCTCCCTATTGAACCGTGAGCCCACTAAGGAAGAGAGAGAGGGACAGGATGACAGAGACAAGGAGCTGGCTCGTCGTCGTAAGCCACCGCGCACCTGGGCCAACTGGTTGCCGGCATATCTTATTTATATGGTGGTATACCTTAGGGCCCGGCCTGATCTGGCCATTCCTATGGTCCAATACTTGGACAATATTTACAGGGCGATGGTTGATTTCCCTGGCCCATCGTGGTTGGCTTACAATGAGGAATTTAGAATGAGGGTGGCCCTACACCCGGAGATGAGATGGGATGAGCCCTGCCAAAAATTGTGGCTCTTGTACATGACCCCCACGCGTCCGGCGGCTGGGGATAGGTACCATTGTGGCCATGCTGTGCAGCGAGCTGCTCCAACACAGGCTCCCCGGCAGCCGGCGGGGCAGGGGGTTCCACCCTGCTTGCTGTGTTGGAGCTTCTCAGCTAATGGCGTGTGCAATAAGCGACAGTGTCGATACAAACATGAGTGTCCCTCTTGCGCTGGCCCCCACGCCGCCTCCGCATGCCCGCGGGCTGGTGGGTCACGGGGCAGAGGTAGAGGTGGACAGGGAGCGGGCAGGGCTTCCGTTGATGGAGCTAGCCAGTCAAAAGGCCCCCTCCCCAGTTAATGTGTATATGTTGAAGCGATGGCTCTCAACTTATCCAAGGAGGGAGGACGCAAGGTACCTCCTGGAGGGTTTCCAGTGGGGCTTTCGTATCCCATTCAAAGGGGTGTGGGGACCCCAAGATGCCCCCAATTTGGTTTCCCTGAAGGGTAAGGAGGGGGTGGCTGCCCTGAGTATTGCCAAAGAGGTAGAGGCCAGGAGAGTAGCGGGCCCCTTTTCCGAACCACCTTTCCCTAACCTGAAGGTCTCCCCTCTGGGGCTAGTACCTAAAAAGTCCCCGGGTGAATTCCGTTTAATCCACCATCTATCGTACCCGGCGGGTTCTTCTGTCAATGATGCTATTCCTGATGACCTTTGTTCGGTCAGATATACGTCATTTGACCAAGCCCTACGGATGGTGCGCTCTTGTGGTCCCGGTGCCCTCCTGGCAAAATGTGACATTAAATCGGCATTCCGATTGCTGCCAGTGCACCCTGGGGACTTTGAGCTATTGGGTTTTAGATTCCAAGGGAAGTTCTATGTAGATAAGGCCATGCCTTTTGGCTGCTCTATTTCATGTTCGGCATTCAAACGTTTTAGCACTTTTCTTCAGTGGGCCTTTGTTCGCAGGTCCGGGTCTCGGTCTGTAGCCCATTACCTCGATGACTTTTTGTTCGGGGGTGAACGGGGCTCGGACACGTGCACGCATCTCCTCACTACATTTCAGATGCTAATGCTGGAACTGGGTGTCCCTTTAGCGCCCAAAAAGACAGAGGGCCCATCTACTACGCTCACATTTCTGGGTATTGAAATTGACACGGTCGCACAGGCATCCCGGTTACCCATTGAGAAGGTCACCCGGATCTCCGCGATGATTTTGGCGTTGCTAGCCAAACGTAAAGTGTCACTTCGTGAGCTTCAGGTACTTCATGGCCATCTTAACTTTGCCTGCCGGGTGGTGACACCCGGCAGAGCATTTGCCCGGCACCTATGTGACGCCATGTCTGGCCTGTTAAAGTGCCACCACAGGGTCCGACTGACCAGGAGCATGCGGGCTGACCTTTTGGTTTGGCTCACTTTTCTACGGGAATTTAACGGGGTCTTTTTCTGGAGATCGGACCTTTTGGTTTCCCCTAGATTCCAAGTACAGTCGGATGCCTCCGGCTCCCTGGGATATGGGATTTATTTTGAGGGGAGGTGGGCTTATGGCCAATGGCCTCCAGCATGGCGGGGCACGGATCGCCTCCGCGATCTTACCTTTCTTGAGTTCCTTCCAATCCTGGGAGCTTTGATGCTATGGGGCGAGGAGTGGGCCGACTCAGTGGTCCATTTTTTTGTGACAATGCGGCAGTGGTGCACATTGTCAATGCTCAGACGTCTAAATCACCCAGGGTGATGGCGTTGGTTCGCCAGTTTGTGTTACGAAGCCTACGCCTAAATGTGCTGTTTAAGGCCAGACATGTCCCAGGCATTAATAATGATATTGCTGATGCTTTATCCCGCCTGCAGATCCCCCGGTTCCGTGCCTTGGCTCCAGAAGCAGAGGAATTCCACTCGCCGCTCCCGGCCGAGATTTGGACATTTGGCGAGGAGAGGTGAACCGGGTGATCGGCATGTCTTTGGCACCCCGCACACGTAAGGCGTATCAACATGCTTTTCTACAATTTAGAATATTTTGTGTACACCTACAGTTGCCCGAAGTGTGGCCCATTCCAGTGGAACAGGTTTTACAATTTATGGTTTATCTACACAGTCAGGGTTTGGCTCCTCGTAGTATAGCATCCAGGCTGTCGGCACTGGCATTTATCGCCAAAGTGCGGGGTTTTGCTGATTGCGTTAATGATTTCCGCATACGTCATGTTTTGGAGGGGTGGACACGGGAACGTGGCTGCCGCCCGGACACTTACCACCCAATTTCACCAGAGGTACTAACCCACCTTGCACGAGGCTGACATAACTTGTGCTATGATAGGTACGAGGTGGCTCTTTTTCACGCGGCCACCACGGTGGCTTTCTTTGGAGCGCTCCGCATCAGTGAGTTGGTACTACTGTCTAAGGCGGATGCGACTCGTAGGGCACTGGAACTCGACGATGTCTATGTCACTAATGAGTGGGCTCAGTTGAGGATACGGTCCTCAAAAGTTGATCAGCACGGCGTAGGCAGTGGAGTTAGACTGCTACGATGTTCCATTGCAGACATCTGTCCGGTTGGTGCCCTACATGAGTTCTTGGCAGTGCGTGGCGCGCACCCTGGCCCGTTTTTCTGCCACCAGGATGGGTCTCCCCTTACTAAATTCCAATTTTGGAAGGTGACCGGTATGGCACTATCCAGTGTTGGCCTCCCCGGGGCTCGTTACGGCACCCATTCATTTAGGATAGGTGCTGCATCCACTGTGGCTGCATTTGGGTACTCTGAGGCTGATATACGCCGAATGGGGAGATGGGGATCCATGCGTTTTGCATTGTATGTTCGCCCACTTCAGGCATGAGTACCAGTTAAGTCATTATTCTCTTTTCTTCTTTCACAGACCCTGTGTGTCCCCGCACACCGGTGGCAGTATGGCTGGTGGGCCACAGTTACGTGCACTGGGCAGCGCAGTATGCTGCAGTGACAGAGTGGGGACCCCAGCTTGGACTACGTGCGTATACGTTGGTACGGTAAGCGCGGAATGAGATGGCGGGAACTGTTGCCATTCCTGTTTTCCATCAGGGATGCTGAACCGCCTGATGTCCTTGTACTGCACCTCGGGGGCAATGACCTTGCCCAGGTCACTGGCCTTTCCTTAAAATTCACGATTTGCAGTGACCTAGCTTATTTGCATTATGTGTGGCCGTACACAAGGCTGCTATGGTCGGACATCGTACTGCGTCATACATACAGGGGAGGTATTGACCTCCGTCCCCGTGACCGCGCTCGCCGCTCGGTGAACAGGGCTGTTGCCCGGTTCTTGGCAGACAAGGGTTTGGGGATGGTCATTCAGCACCCCACGATTAGTTTGCAAAATTATGATCTTTATGCAGGGGATGGGGTCCACCTGTCGGCTAGAGGTATGAACCTCTTTCTTGAAGATTTGCAAGCAGGCCTGGTGACCGAGCTGACGGTCTGGGGGGGCGGTGAGTCTTCATAGACGCCTCCCCGTGTGGCGGGTAGCACTGGTAAGGTAAAGATTGATGACCCATAGGTATCCGGCAGGTTCGCAATTGACTGGCCAACACTTAAGACAGGTACAGGTGTAATAGCTTTGGCCGGTGCATGCCACACAGGCAAGGGGTCATGGCAGGAGCTTTACAGCATGCATCACCTCGTGATTTGACCGATACACGTCATAGGGTGGGGTCAGTAGATAGTTTATTGACTCCGGTCAACAATTTGTTTGTGTCAACAAACAAATTGATACAAAAGGTTACATTGTAGCCAATTATCATTGGCATTTTTGGGAGGAACCTTACCAGTGTTACTGCGGCCTGCTTGCCTTAAGAATTACAATTGGATGAATACACCAATTGAAAGTTATAATTCGGACTAGGGCATTATTCAATAAAAGTGGCCCAATGCCTTTATCCATATACCGGTGTCTGAGTCTTTCTTTGGGGGGTGCGCCTGCAAAGAGCATCCTCAAAGATTGTGGTATTTTTAAACCACAATCGGGTTTACCCTGGTATGGCAACCTTGTGTTGCTGGCTAATCTTTCTCTCACTACTAGGTCAGGTGAAAGGAACTGCAAAATGAACTCACCAAAAGATGGAGGAGGAGAAAGAGGAGAGGAGGAAGATGAAAGACTCTTTATTCAGTCCTTTGTGAGACTTTTCTCCACTCAACATACTGCCCACTTTTCTAACAATAGCTGTTAGATACTTTGCACCATAAACTGGTCATGGGATCTTATTATTTTGCATCTGCTTTAGGGAATAGGGACTTCAGTGGCTCAAGTGGCTAAGATGCTGACTGGCAGGCGGAAGGCCAGCAGGTTCGATTCCCAAGTACTGCAGAACGGAATGAGTTTCCCGCCTTTGTTCCAGCTCCTGCCAACCTAGCCGTTCAAAAGCAAGAAATTGTAAGTAGATAAATAGGGACCACTTCGGTGGGAAGGTAAGAGTGTTCTGTATCTAGTCATGCTTCCCACATGACCATGAAAGCAGACAGCACTGGCTCTTCGGCTTTGAAACAGAGATGAGCACTGAACCCTAGAGTCAGATACGACTGGCTTTCGAGCAAGGGAAACCTTTAGGGAATAACTGGGCATAGTATGGCATGGCCTTGTGCCACAGGGCCGCTATGGTAGCCAGGAAGGCCATCTTGGATCACCCTGATATATCGTGGCCAAAGGGGCATTGGTGAAGTTGTGAGAGGACAAGCAAGTCGGCAACAGATAACCTACCACTACAAAAATCAAAAAGAGAATGTTAACAAAGTACAACTGAAAAATAGCCAACCAGGAAAACTCATCTGAAGGCATGCAACATTTCCTGTAATTCATTCCTACAGTTGACATTTGTGTCTGTGTACCACTGGGACATTCAAAACTGCACAGCTACTCTTTATAACAGAAGGGATAGAAGTTGCAGAACTATTTACAGTATCTCAAATAACTACATTTAATAATGACATTTAAATATTTTTATTGATTTAATTGGCATAACTTGATTAAATGTGTTAATGAATATAAGCACATTAATGACAAAAATACATTATAATGTCAATGCTTTAGGGCATTATTTATATGTTATTTTTAAAAATTACTGTAGACATAATTGAGAAATGTACTTACAGATTGACTAGTGATGGGAGGAACATCAGAAGGCGTATCCCACCCAAAAAAATGTAATTACAGATTGAATAGTGATGGGAGGAACATCATAAGGCGTATCCCACTCAAATTTTGCAGCAGCTATTTTATTAAATTCAAATGATTGCATAAAAGGACGCAGAGCAATATAGATAAACTGGAATAGGGACAGGACTATCAGTTTAGATGAAACAAGCTTCACCAAAAGATGGTTATTCTGGGGTCTTATAGCTATATTACTATTGGAAAATCTCACTTTCCATACAAGTAATGATTTTGATTTACGGTAATCTTCTGAGAAAATGCAAGCGCGGCGCCAAAATGGCCGCCGCGCTCTTTGCGGGGGCCCCCCCACAGGACGAAGGCATCCGGGTAGTTAGGGGCGTGGCCAGCTCCCTTATAAAAGGGGTGGCCACGAGGCAGCCGAGCTGCCATTTTTGCGAAGCGACGGAGCGGAGAAGTTTTTCCCTCTTACCTCCGTCGCTTTTGGCTTTTACCGGGAAGCCTTTTGGCTGCTGAAATCTCTCGTTTCGGCTTCCCATCGATTGGCTGGGAGGCCCGCGAAGAAGAAGGCGGCTGCGAGCGCGGCTCGTGCGGTTTGGAGGCGCAATCTGGGTCGGAAGACCGCGGCTGCGCCTCCCCAGCAGCCGCATTTGCTTACACCCACCGGGACCGGTGGAATGGGGTATATTCCCCCTGGCTAGAGGATGGTGGCCCACGCACGGGGCCAGTAGGGGCTGCGGCTCTCGGCCCGCAAGCGGTGGACACCTCTCCTGGTGTCGCCCATTCCGCTGGGCCTCCCTTTATAGGAGCGTAGCTTGCTCCGAGGCCTTCCAGCCTTGGGGGGTGGTCCGGTCCCCTTCCCTGGCAGGTTGCTACATCGGCCCTAACGGGCCTGGGTGTGGGGTTGTTGCCCTATTCGGGCCCCGGGGTGCAGGGACCTGTACCCATGCCTGCAGTAGGCGAGCCGGCTGGTCCTTTGCCCCATGTCAGCGTGGAAGCCTTATTGGCCCGCGTTGCGGCCCTCGAGACATCCCTGGCCCGTGCTGGCCACTCTTGGTCTCCCTTTGGGGTTCGTTTCGACGCGTCGTCTGCGGGGCAGCGGCAGGCGACGGGACGGGTCGAGCTGCTTGAGGCGCGTGGCACGACCTAGGCCACTGCCTCGCAGCTCCCCATTCAACAGACCGGTGCGGGTCAGGCCCCATCGACGAGCTCGACGGCGGTTGTGAGCTCCGACGCCCCCAGTGGGCCGGAACCCCCGGTGGGGGCGGCCTACGGGGGTGCAGCATGTGAGTATGCGGTCCAAGCTAGTGCACCTACACACGTGGCCACGTTGGGGGGGTTTTCAATGGCCTGGCCTCACGCGGGTGGGGCGGCGGTCCAGCCGCTGACGCCCCACCTGGCGACGACAACTACCACTCAGGGCCCCATGGTGGGGGGTGTTTTCTACCCTGTGGGGAATGTTTTGGGGGTGGCTGGGTTAGTACAGGCCCCCTTTCAGATGCCAGCAGTTCCTGTTGTGCCCGGGTCGGCCTTGCTGACGGCGGGGTATTCCTTACCGCTGGGTGTCCATTTGGCACAGACCACCAAAGAGAAGATCTGGTGGGGGGATTACGTGGATATCTTCTCACTCCTCAACAGAGGGCCCACCAAGGAGTAGGGGGGGCAGGATGAGAAGGATAAGGAGCAGGCACGTCGTAGCAAGCCACCACGTAAGTGGGCCGACTGGTTGCCGGCCTACCTCATATACATGGCGGTGTACCTTAGGGCCCGGCCGGATTTTGTAATTCCGATGGTCCAGTATGGACAACATCTACCGGGCGATGGTTGACTTTCCGGGCCCATCGTGGTTGGCTTATGACGTCTAATTCCATATGCGGATTCCCCGGCACCCCGACATTAGGTGGGTTGAGCCATGCTAGAGGCTGTGGCTTTTGTACATGACGCCCACGCGCCCCGCGCCCGGGGAGAGATACCATTGTGGACATGCGATCCAGCGGGCGGCCCCAGCACAGGTCCACTGCCAGGGGGCGGGGCAGGGGGTTTCCAGCCCGCCTGCTGTGCTGGACTTTCTCGTCCAATGGTTCCTGCAATAGGAAGAATGGCAAATACAGACATTAGTGTCCCCCCCTGTGCTGGCCCCTATGCGGCCTCTGCCTGTCCCGGGCCTGGAGGGATGCAGGGCAGAGGGAGGGGTGGACAGGGGGCTGGCAAGACTGCCGCAGATGGATCTAGTTCACCAAAGGGCTCCCTCCCCAATTAATGTGGACATGTTGGAGCGCTGGCTCACATTGTACCCGAAGGGAGAGGATGCGGATATCTCCTTCAGGGTTTTAGGCAGGGGTTACGTATCCCTTTCATGGGTGATAGGTCCCCTCAGGATGCTCCCAATCTTTATCCCTCAGGGGGAGGGAGGAGGTGGCTCCTGCCAGCAATGATAAGGAGGTCTATGCGGGCGGGGTCGTTGGCCCTGTCCCTGCGCCCCCGTTCCGGGGAGCATATTATTGCAATGATGCCATGCCTTTTGGCTGTTCCAATTCGGGCTCGGCATTCGAGCGTTCCTCCATCTTCCTAGAGTGGGCTTTTGTTCGCAGATCAGGGTCCCGGTCTGTAGCCCATTCCCTGGATGATTTTATTCGGGGCTGAACAGGGCTGGGACACGTCCACACGTCTCCTCAACACATTTCAGACGCTAATGGAGGAACTTGGTGTCCCTTTAGCGCCCGAAAAGACCGAGGGCCCGCCTACACAGCTAGTATTCCTGGGGGTGGAGATTGACACGGTAGCACAGGCTTCTAGGTCGCAGCGGGATAAGGTGTCAAAGCTAGTGGCCCTTATCTCGGACTTGCTGGCCAAGCGCATGGCATCACCGAGGGACCTGCTGGTGCTACATGGTCACCTCAATTTCGCTGGCAGGGTCGTCACACCGGGAAGGGCATTTGTGCGGCGCTTGCGCGACGCCATGGCAGGATTATTCAGGCCCCACCATAGGGTTAGACTTACCCGGGGTATCAGGGCAGACGTGCTTGTCTGGCTACAGATCCTGAGGGATTTCAATGGGGTGTCATTTTGGAGGTCTGAGCTCCTGGCTTCCCCTCGCTTTAAGATACAGCCCGATGCCTCGGGATCCCTGAGTTATGGTATGTACTTCAATTGGAAGTGGGCCTATGGTGGGTGGCCACCATCCTGGGCAGGCACGGGTCGCCTGCGTGGTCTCACGTATCTGGAATTTTCCCTATACTGGGTGCTTTGATGCTATGGGGCGAGGAGGGGGCCAACTCGGTTGTCCACTTTGGTGTGACAATGCGGCTGTTGTCCACATTGTCAATGCACAGAGCTCTAAATTGCCCAGGGTTCTGGACCCAGTGCGCCTCAACGTTCTTTTCAGGGCCAGGCATGTCCCAGGGGTTACTAATGATATTGCTGATGCTTTGTCCCGCCTGCAGATCTCCCGGTTCCGTGCCTTGGCCCCGGATGCGGAGGAATTTCCCTCGCCACTCCCGGACGGGATATGGAACATCGGCAAGGAGAGATTGGCCTGTCACTAGCGCCACGCACGCGTAAGGTGTATCACCACGCATTTAATGCTTTCAGAGCATTCTGTACCCAATTTCAAATGCCAGGAACCTGGCCGATCCCGGTAACCCATGTTCTGCGGTTCATGGTTTACCTGCATGCCCATGGCTTTGCACCTCGCACCATAGCATCTAAGCTGTCAGCGTTGGCTTTTATGGCCAAAGTGGGAGGTCATGTGGACAGCACCACTGACTTCCGTGTGAGACATGTTTTGGAGGGGTGGGTGCGCGCGCGTGGGCGTTGCCCGGACGACCGCCACCCGATTTCCCCAGGGGTTTTTACCCAATTGGCCCGGGGCTGGCCTGGCCTCTGTTTTGATAAGATGAGGCAGCCCATTTTATGCGGCTACAACGGTCGCCTTTTTTGGAGCGCTCTGCATCGGCGAGCTTGAGATGCTGTATAAGGCGGATGCAAGTCGTGGACAGCACCACTCACTTCCGTGTGAGACATGTTTTGGAGGGGTGGGTGCGCGCGCGTGGGCGTTGCCCGGACGACCGCCACCCGATTTCCCCAGGGGTTTTTACCCAATTGGCCCGGGGCTGGCCTGGCCTCTGTTTTGATAAGATGAGGCAGCCCATTTCATGCGGCTACAACGGTGGCCTTTTTTGGAGTGCTCCGCATCGGCGAGCTTGAGCTGCTGTATAAGGCGGATGCAAGTCGTAGGGCACTGGAACTCGAAGATGTCTGAGTGAACAATATTGGGCTCAGTTGGGGATACGCTCCTCTAAAACGTATCAGCACGGCGTAGGCAGTGGAGTAGACTGCTACGATGTTCCTCGGCAGACATCTGTCCGGTTGGTGCCCTACAGGATTTCCTTGCACTGTGTGGCATGCACCATGGCCCGTTTTTCTGTCACCAAGATGGGTCTCCCCTTACTAAATTTCAATTTGGGAAGGTGACGGGCAAAGCGCTGGCCAGTGTGGGCCTCCCAGGCGCCCGCTATGGCACTCATTCATTCCGTATAGGGCGGCCTCAACCGCAGCTGCTTTTGGGTACTCAGGGGCTGACATACGTAGCATGGGACGGTGGGGTTCGCAATGTTTTCAATTTTATGTGCGCCCACTCCCGCCGTGAGTACCAACCCAGTCACCTTACCTACTTTCCCTCATTTTTCCTTTACAGACCCGGGGTGTCTTATTACACCGGTGACAGTATGGCTGGTGGGCCATAGCTACGTGCACAGGGCAGCGCGTTATGCTGCGGCGACAGAGTGGGGACCCCGACTGGGACTGGGTGCATACGCAAGTCTCACATGGCATGGTAAGCCCGGGATGTTATGGCGGGAGCTGCTGCCTTTCCTTTTTTCAGGCCAGAATGCTGACCCGCCTGACATTCTGATCATACACCTGGGGGCAATGATTTGGGCCAGGTCACCGGCTTGTCGCTGAAGCATGCGATTTGCGAGGACCTCGCCTACCTGCATTACGTCTGGCCCGCCACAACCCTTGTTTGGTCGGACATGGTCCCGCGCCATTCCTACAGAGGGGGTGTTGACCTCCTGGCCCTTGACGTGCTAGACGCATGGTGAATAGGGCAGTGGCGCGTTTCCTTGTCTACAGGGCTTGGGGAAGGGTCAGTCATCACCCCGCTATTAGCCTCCAAAGTTATGACTTGTATGCAGGGGATGGGGTCCATCTGTCGCGAGGAGGTATGGACCTCCTGTTGGGTGATTGGCGAGCAGGCCTGTTGACCGAGCTGACGGTCTGGGGGGGCGTCGAGCCTTCTTTGAAGCCCCTCCGTGTGGCGGGTAGCACTGGTAAGGTAAACATTATGACCCACAGGTATCCGGCAAGTTCGCAATTGACTGGACAACACTAGACAGGCATAAGTTGGTTAAACGTTGTCCGGTCAACGACGAACTAGGCGACGGGGTGATGGCTATAGCTAGACAGCATGCATCACCCCGTGATTTTACGGATACGCGTCAGAGGGTGGGGTCATTAGTTAGATATTGACTACGGTCAACAATTTGTTCGTGGTCAACAAACAAATTGATACAAATGGATACATTGTAGCAATTGCCGTTGGCAATTTTGGGTGGTACCTTACCAGTGTTACTTCGGCCTGCTTGCCTTAAGAATTATGATTGGTCAATTACCAATAGAAATTTATAATTCGGACTAGGGCATGAATCAATAAATGTGGCCCAATGCCGTTATCCACTTTTATCAGTGTCTGAGTCCTTTATTGGGGGGTGCGCCTGCAATGACAGAAGAATCCTTAGCTTGGTCTTAATTGGTCAGTGTACAACTTGCTATAATGTCCCAAACCAGGACAAACAAGCCAAAGCTAGAACTAGATTGAGCCTGGAGCCAGCAGAGTTGGTGTAAATTGTTTATTCATTCTCAAACATTTCCTCTCACTTGAGATGGTGCAACCAGACTGCCAAGACTCTTTTCTGCATTCCAGCACACCTCCAATAGAGTCATGGCCTCCTCAAACATAGTTGGCTGGTGATGGTTCACCCAACTCCTGGATGGTGGTGTCCTAGTGTGGTAACTAGTTGCTCCAGCACCACCAAACTCCACTGTCTTGTCCACTGATCATACTACTGGCTTTGGCCAGTGTAGGGTATTTGCCTTCATTTTCTAGTGCCAAGGCTCTGGACACAACCACAACTTGAGGAACCTCCCCTGATATGCCTCCTCTGATAAATTAAGCATGCCCAAGGTAGCTTGTTTTACTTTCTTGTTGTCTAATGCATCCACTGGGCCAAATGTGTTGACTACTTCTTGAGTCAAGCTGGTTAAGCATGGAACTAGATCAAGGGCCCACTGATACATGACTAACCTGCTGCAAAACACACCAATTAAATGTTTTAAAGTGTAAATTCTATCCTCCATCCGTGACTCCATAGACGCCTCCAAAGATAATTCCACTCAAACAGGATTTATTTCAACTGGGAGAGGGGAAACAAACACTGTGCTAGAAAACTCCTTTGGGACAGTTCCTTCCACTTCCTGCAGATCCTTGACAGAATTAGATTGCTCTCCGGTGATACAGATCCCTCGAGCTCTACTGGCAGTATTCTCAGTTTGGTGCTCTAGACCAGGGGTCAGCAAACATGGCTCTTCAGATGTTCTTAGACTTCAATTCTCAGAAGCCTTGATCAGCAGGTGTGCTGACTTGGGCTTCTGGGAACTGAAGTCCAAGAACACCTGGGGAGCCATGTTTGCTGACCCCTGCTCTAAACAATTGCCCAGCTCTGTTCATTTGTTACAGTTATATAATATTCAAATACTTGATCTGTTTAGAGATTGTTACATTTGAACCCCACTGCCATATCTCCAATAACATAAACCTATCTTCTACCACACCCATTAGATCTTTATAACAACCCTGCAAGTTTAAACTGTGATAGAATTTGCTTGTGACCCCAAATGGAAAATATATCAGAGAGCAAACAAACTTCTCACTCTTCTGTCTGACAAAATGGACTTGATCCACGAAAGCTAGCATCAAAATACAGCAGTTAGTCTTTAAGGTGCCACAATGTTTTTTGTCTTTTTGTTTTGTTTAGTTTCTGATATGTTTGCCAAAACTAACATGGCTACCATTTCAAAAACATGGAAACTGAATCCTTATTTCTCTAGTTCAAGCCCACAACTCTGTTCAGTCCCTCATGCTGTGTTCTGGCATGAAATACATTGAACACGCAAAGTGGAATGTGTAAACTCTAGAACAAAGAATTTCAGGATTAAGGATGTAACAAACAGTTATCACCCTTGAAAAAACATCCCAGTGACATAATAATTAGCTATGGGAAGATTTTTCATACTTGCACGAGTGAGATAATAAAACCAGTGGGTTTTTTTCATTAGCAGCATTAACAAAAATATTGGGTTTGCACATATCCTTTTATTTTAAGAAAAAAGCTCTTTGTGTTTTGTATTCAATAAATTGCATTTTGTGCAAAATACATGTTGTTTTGTATAAAAGACACTACAGTACTGCAAAAAGAGTTCCAAATAGTCTGAAATGTCTCCTAATTTTGTCCAAAAAGAAGAAAACCTTAAAATGTTCCATTCTCACCAACAAAAAATATGTAAAGTGGAGAACTCTATCCCTAGATAAGACAATGAAACAATTCATGAATTAGCAAACACTGAAACCACAGAATATGGAAAATAAAGATGAGTGCCATAGGGAGTATACAGTGATGCACTGAAGCAGGTCCTGTCCTGTTCAGGAGAACCGGTAGTGGAAATTCCCCCATGCCATGCCCACCTGGCTGGTCACGCCCACCTCCGTACCCCATTGTGTTGGCCATGCCCACAGATTTGGCCCCACCCACATATTTGACCCTGCCCACAGAAGTGGTAGTAATTTTTCTTAGAGTGCATCACTGGGAGTATAGATCTGTTAGTGTTTACAGGTTTTAAGGTGTAACATCCAAGGGGCTGTGGCACCACAGATTACCAACAGTTTAATTACATACATGGAGAAATCTTCACAAGTGATGCAACATTCATGAACTATATGTAAAAAGGGTCCCATTACTGTCTTGGAAAATCATAAACCTATACTAGTCCTATTCTTCAGCATTTGGCCATTGTCTAAAGTCCTCCTATGTTGCAACCCTACCAAAAATAAGCAGGTCTGGGTTTTGCAATGTCTAATGGAAGATCAGCTCAAAACAGTCTGCTCACTGTTTTGAATTCCATAGGAGATAGGTGAGACATAAATGTAACCAAATAAATAAATAAATGGCCCCTGTGATATTCAGTCTAATCTCTTAATTTTGTGCTAGTTTCTCCCCCTCTTAATTTTAAACTATCTTCATTTCTTTTTAGTAGAAAGAAACAGAAATATTATAGAAATATTTTAAAGCAAAGATGAGGAATTGCTATTTCAGCCCAAGGGCACACTTCATTGATGTTCTTGGGAGCAGAGTGTTATATTCCTATTCCAGTTGAGGGCAAGCAATATGACAGGGATTTTATTGTTATGTCTTAAAATGGTACAATGATGCTGCAATAGTAAGTGCGCAGCTTCATGGGAACAAGATGGATCTGGTGGAAATGCAGAACTCTCTTGACATGGATGGAAACACATCTGGCCTTGTGTGGAAACTGGACATGCTTTCAAACATGCATGGAAGCAGATTGTTAACAATCCTAATGAATGAGGTGTCACTGTCCTCTCCTTTTTTAAACTATATTTTTAATATGGTATAATCCATACATCAACAACCAGTGATTACAAACCTCTTGATTACTGCCCTGCCCCCCCCCAAAAAAAATGTGATCTGTCAGCCTTTTCAAGATAGTCACAGTTAGGGATTGTCCCGGATTCAAGGTCAGAAAAATTGTCCCAGCCAGTTCAATAAAAATCATGTTAAAGTCCCAGATTTTTAAAATTTACTGATTGTTTATTATAACACACCACTAAAATAAATTTGAACTCTTGTCATCAAATGAGCAACTTCCTGCTACATTGGAGTCAGAGTATACCTGGAGACAAATCTTAACATCCTCACTTCATAGCACCACCTGATAAGTGTGACCAGTGTGTTTCCTGGAACTGAGGATGTTAAGAGTTAACCACGATGTGACTTCTCAGAAGTACAACACATCATCTTACAGTAAGAATTAACTGTTGTAAATAAATTCATTTATGTGTTGATATATTTAATGTGAAAGTGTTTTATAGCTGTCATTATATTATGCTTGTTTTAAAAAAAAAGGTTATTTTGTAAATAATCTGCCCATTTTTGTCAAGTATATTTCTGTCCCGGTTTTGTGGGAGATAATTATGGTAGCTCTAGTCACAGTGCATCCCTATGCAGGTTTTATGGAAACTAATCCTACTTTGACATTTGGGACATATCCTAAGCAAAGCATGCATATTCATGATCCTTCTAGAAACATGACTTCTGCTCAGAATGTTAAATATTTAGGTTGTATAGACTCCTAACTATGAATGATTGCCAATGGAATCCTCTGCCCTTCTCTATACTAACTTCAAATAGCTATCCTATGTTAAGCCTCAAGAAATTTGCCAGTTTTCCTGCCTTAAGATGTATTTCTGGCAGTGACTTAGTGGTAACTGTCTTTAGCTCTTTGTATAAACAGCTGAATGTTGTAACTTTTATTCTCCACATCCAAGCAAACTGAAGTTTTAGATGAAGAACAGACTGGTTCCACTATAGACTATTAGAAATACAAATATAACAAATCTATCCCTTTTTGCTGATGGCATTTTGGTGTGATGTGAAACTTCTCATTATTTACAGCCAGGACTTTTCTGAAGGGAGGATAAAAGTAGTAATTTTAAATCTGAGGCTAAGCTGTTGCCAAAAGCAGACAAGACCATCTTTTCCTGCAGTCACAAGAGAATAAGGAGAACAGAACAGAAAAGCAGGATAAATAAAGAGGAAAGAAAAGAGGGTGTGAAAGAAGGAGTGTGTGTGTTGTGGCCTTTAGGTTTTTAATGCGTACAGAATGAGAAATAAGCTAGTGTACAGTACTGATGAATAAAAATTGGTCAATTACCAATAGAAATTTATAATTCGGACTAGGGCATGAATCAATAAATGTGGCCCAATGCCGTTATCCACTTTCATTGGTGTCTGAGTCCTTTATTGGGGGGTGCGCCTGCAATGCAAGCGCGGCGCCAAAATGGCCGCCGCGCTCTTTGCGGGGGCCCCCCCACAGGACGAAGGCATCCAGGTAGTTAGGGGCGTGGCCAGCTCCCTTATAAAAGGGGTGGCCACGAGGCAGCCGAGCTGCCATTTTTGCGAAGCGACGGAGCGGAGAAGTTTTTCCCCTCCACCCCCTCCCTAGTTAACAGTGTGATATTTTGGTCGCTTCGGGGCCGGGTGGGAATTTTTGGCTGGGACCCATATTGGCTTCAGGGTCCTGGTTTTTTCGCCCATCCCACACTGTTGCTATGGTTTGACATAGGGGTTTTTCTGCTGCTGTTGACTTTGGTCACATGGGCGGGTAGCACTGGTAAGGTAAACATTATGACCCACAGGTATCCGGCAAGTTCGCAATTGACTGGACAACACTAGACAGGCATAAGTTGGTTAAACGTTGTCCGGTCAACGACGAACTAGGCGACGGGGTGATGGCTATAGCTAGACAGCATGCATCACCCTGTGATTTTACGGATACACGTCAGAGGGTGGGGTCATTAGTTAGATATTGACTACGGTCAACAATTTGTTTGTGGTCAACAAACAAATTGATACAAATTGATACATTGTGGCAATTGCCGTTGGCAATTTTGGGTGGTACCTTACCAGTGTTACTTCGGCCTGCTTGCCTTAAGAATTATGATTGGTCAATTACCAATAGAAATTTATAATTCGGACTAGGGCATGAATCAATAAATGTGGCCCAATGCCGTTATCCACTTTCATTGGTGTCTGAGTCCTTTATTGGGGGGTGCGCCTGCAATGACTGTTTCTCTTTTAATAATCTGAAGTCACAACTGTTTTTCAAAGACCTGCAAAACTATTCAGATAACTGATTAAATGTTTACTCCTGATCATTTATTAACTAACACTCTCCTCAACACATTTATAAAACTGTTTACTTCTGAAACCAGTACTACTATTGAGATCACACACATTCATTTTCTAGTTTAAATGAAGATCTTGGAAATCTTATTCTTCTGGACTACAGTGCACAGGACCCCCTATCCCTGGCATGGCCAGTAGCTATGTTGATTGAATGAGTGGAGGTGCTATTGTACTTGAATGAAAACACCATTTGGAGGGTAGAAAAAATATGTCAGAGTTCTTCACACAAACATTGCTATCCTACTAAAATATGACATGGCACATTTGGGTCATATTTCCTGCAAAGGGAAAATGTAGTGTTCACAGGATTAGGGTTTTCTGAATTGTCAGTTTACATGTCAGTGCATATCCTAGCATCATTGTGCATCGTCTCCTTTAAATATACACAGCTGTAATGTAACTGTGCATGCATCATACTCAGCGTAGCTGGTGTAGGGCTGATTGTGCACCTATTAATCTCAAGGTAGTTCTCTTTGTTTACATTTCTACTTATTTCCATATTCTTTAACCATTGGCTTACCTGCATAACAATGCCAGTTACAGAGAATACAGAACAACAATATGACTGTCAATACATCTCTTTCATTTACAAACAAATCTGCAATAATTGTTTGAAAGTCCATTGCAATATCTGGAGGTTCAAGCATGCAATTTTCATTCTCCCAGAAATGGGAGGAGAGGGATGACAGTATATCATCCACTTTTATCATTTATTATTCCACTTTCCTCTAACTTGGTCAATATGTCCTGTCTGCAACTTATTTTCTGTCCTCCATGCTAAAAGAATATATTTTAATGCACTCTTCAAGAATGAGGATGTTTCCTTGGAGAAATGTATGTTTATGTGGAAAGGTTGCACTTCCAGATCAAATACAGAGAGTATGTCAACTGCAAGTGGAAGATAATTTATGTTCTAAAACTGTGTTGGCAAACCTTGGCACTCCAGATGTTCTTGGACTTCAATTCCCAGAAGCCCAAGCCCCCATGAATGGGTTTGCTGCGATTCATCAGGCCCACACCGCCCTCACCGCTCCTGGAAGTGGAAATAAAATGCGTCCGTATGGGTTCTAAAAGAAGCATCATGTAAAAAGTATATTTTTCCAATTTTGAGATTCACATTTTGCAGAATGTCTTGTGTTCTCTATTTGAAAGCATTCTCCGTGTGAGGAACCATATACTCTGATGGTGAGGAACCAGTAATAGTCACCTGAACAGTAAACTGCACAGATACAGAGATCACCTGGTTCAATTCTGCCCAACAATAGTTCTACCTCTAAAAATATAGAAATCATTTCTAATTTTAAATCTGCACATTTAATTGAAATGTGAAGATATTAGTAATAATTTTTTAACCTGAAGTGGGCACTCTAACATTTTTGCTCCTGAAAGAGGATAATATGCTGGAGCCACATGCCATTCCTTTAAATGACTGTGCTGAGCATACCTGTCAAGCACGGCTCCGGACAATACAGGACCTACGCAGAACGGTTCTGCGCAGGTCCGTTTTATGCATGCATAAAAGCCTTTTACGCATGCATACAACAGACCTGTGCAAAACCGTTCTACGCTGGTCGGTTCTATGCATGCGTAGAAGGGTTCTACGCATCCCCTTCTGCACAGTTCTACGCATGTGTAGAAGTGAGCTGCGCAAAAGGGATGTGCAGTAACTCCTTTCCCCCGCTGCCAAGATCCGGGATAGTGGCAGCTCTGGGTGGGAAAGGACGAAAATCGGCACCAAAATACGGGAAATCCCGGCCAATCCAGGATACTTGACAGGTATGGTGCTGAGATACTGCATATGTATAGGGTAAAGGTCTCCCTTGTTCAAAACCCAGTCATGTCTGGCTCTAGGGTTCAGTGCTCATTTTCGTTTTCTGCCAAAGAGCCAGCACTGTCAGCATCTGCATATGTTTCCATGGTCATGTAGCAGGCAAGATGAGACACCGGGGAGTGCAGTTATCCTTTCTGCCAATAGCAGTACCTATCTACTTGCAATTTCTTGCTTTCAAACTGTTATGATCTTAACCAGTGGTGGGCATCAAAAAAAAAAATCCTAACACACTGTGGGTATGGCCATGTGACTGGGTGGACGTGGCCTGTTGGCCATGTGACTGCTCTTTGCTATAGAGCTATGAAAATGGAAGCCTCTTCTATTTTCATCACACTATAGCGAACCTCTGAAGCCATTTCCACTTGTCCCAAAGCACATCCCCAGCCACTCCCAGCACAGCACCATAATGCATAGGAGGTCATGCTGAGGCATCTGCCAGCAACCATTTTGTTCACCTGCTGCAGCCAAATTGTTAGAGTATGCACAGCATTTTTTAAAAAACACAAATAATGCATATGTGATTCCCTCCAACCTGAGGACACTTTCATTGGATCCAGGAATGTGGGTTCCACAGGCCAGATGGATTCATAACAGTGAAGCACAAAAAACTATATTTTCTACTGGCTGGAAATAAGGGAAATGCATATACAGTACTGGTGTGGTGCCACCTGCCCCAATTCCCATTTATATAAGCATCAAAATCTCTATCCAAAGTGGGAGAATAACCAGGTATTCAACTTACTTAGACATATCCCAATCTTGCTGGAACCCATTCATGTGTAATTGTAGACTCTGAGTTCAAACAAAGCACATAACACATAATATGGAGTCTATAATATACTGCAGGCTTCAGGCGGTGTATATTTTCTTTTATTTGCGAGAAAAAGGTGACCAGAGATTCTCATAGCTATTTAACTGGAATGCTTCAGCACTCTGATCTTTTGGGCAGAGGCAAAGACCAAAGAAACCACAACACATGTTTCTAACTTCCCAAGGGCAGCAATTGCAAGCCGCTCTTCATTAGGTCTTTTAATTAATGCACAGTAGAGGTTTTTTCCCTTAACTGTACCAACTAAGCTGGCAATTTTGACAATCTTGGATTCCTGGCATAAGCCCCAGTAATGTAAGAGGAGTTCATAGCCAAACCTCTTCCCATGCCATCCTTGCTTCTCAAGTAGTCACCACAGGATACAGTTAGCCTATGTACAAGATACTGCCTACACAAGAACTCATGCCTCTGCACCCATACATACACACCCCGAAATGTGCACCGACTACTTATGTGCTACCTGAAAGTAGAAAATAAAAGATATAGAACACATTTTAATGCCCTGTACACAGGGGCCTCTGCAAACATTACAATGAAAGAGCATGCCTAAGGACCACAACAAAACCACTTTCCCATCCGCATATCTATTTGTACCTGAAAGGAATATTGGTGTACATCATTAATAAATCCCAATCATTATCTGTAGCGATGTCTGGCCGCTAGGGCGGCGTTAGAGCCCGGAGGAGACTGATCAATGACAACACGAGGCAACAGGAGCGAGATCAGATCAGTACTTTATTGGAAAAAGGCAACATCATTTATAGGGAAAAAAGCGCAACGGTGGCAAGCTGTCACCTGACAGGAAAATTACCTCACTCACGTACACGGGTTAATGGGGAATTCTTCAAAGGGGAGTTTAATCAGCTGGGGCAAACATGGATTCAGGGACCTCATTGTCTTGGGGATTAGGCAGGGACAAACATGGCTTATTTGCGCCAGGGATTTCCCGAGCCGGGAGATGAGCTAGGCACTTAATGTTTGACAGAAGTCAGCTATCTGCTTACTTGGCCGAGTCGCAGGTCAGGTCACGGTAATTGGGTGAATCAAACCCTATACTTTATTCACCCCCCTTAATTTGGCGGCCGCAGAGCCCACGGGCTGGGAGCGTCTCTCACCGCGGTGGCCTCTGGCGGGCCGTTCCATGCCCTGCGGGGCATGGGGAAACCGCAATTATCTTTTCCTCCTTCCAATGGTTTTGCTACCCACTCCACAGGGAGAGACGGTATCTTATCTTCTGAACTTACACACAGAGCTCTTACAAATGGAAGCTCTTTAGTAGCTTCCAGCCCTCCACTTCTGTCTCATGACCAGTTCCTCATCATCTTTAGAAATCTCTCCTGTACTCACTCACTTATTCTTCCTCATATCCCTTTATCTATGGATGTTTCTGTTTTATAAACAAATATGTTTAAATCATATCCACTTTAACCTAATTCCCTTTCCCAAAATTGATGCTTATCAGAAAAGCAAACAAAAGCCAGGAAAGCTGGTTTGGAGGCCTCGTGTCTTAGAAGAGAGACTGGTGTACATTTTCCTTTAGTTATGTTCATGGTGCTCTGCTGCAGAGTCTGAGAAATAAGAATTATCCATGGTTTTCACCTTGGGGGACTAAAGCAGGATTCAATTGCCAAGATATCTTGGCAGCAAATAAGTCATAATTACACAGAAAAAGAAACCTTATCTTTCCTTATCTTGGATGAAAGCCTGAGAGAGGGACTATGAGGCTGTCTACACAGGTATATAGGCTGCTCTTTGGGGTGGAATGGGGTGGGTGGCTTGAAGAATCATGTGCACATGTCAATTAGACCAATCTGCCCAAACCTGCCCCCAACCCATCCCATTTTGAGACCCTGACAGGGGTTCAACCTAACTGCTACACTATATTTTATCCCATTCCAGTGTATGTGCTGACTGGGGATGGGATAAAATAAAGTGGCAACAGTAAAGCAACCTGCTTCGCAGATGCCCCAGCCACATTAAAGGACCTTCTGTATTTCTCAGATGATCAAAGAGTCCTTTCCCTGATCAGCCGAGAAGCTGTTGAGGTATAAGAGCTGCAAAGACTCAGTTCAAATTCCATGCTTGAGAATGATAGACCATAGGAGGAATCATCTATACTGCATGTAAGGATTGCAGGTAGGACAGGATTGTTGCAGCTAAGTAGTAAAGCATCTCCACTCCATTTATCCTAATAGAAAATGTGTAAAATATTCCTGAATATTGATTTACATTTGTGCAAAAATAATACCCAGAATTTTCTCTGGAATGTGATGCATCTAAGCACTGAAGGATTTACATATTTCGAGGGCAATAGCGAAGAGGAAGAAATATGACTTTGCCTTAATGTGTCATCTGGCATGCTAAGACTATGCTGAGGGTTGAGGAAAACAATAATTGAGGAAAGCAAACTAATTTTCAAAATACTGCAGATAAGAAAATGCACCTGATGTGCCTTTCATACGCAAGCAGCACTTCTAGTGACAGCTACCTGTAATGTTCTGAGTGTCCGTTTTTCTCAAAATATACATGTTAGGAATAGGTAAAGGCACAGAAAGTTCCATATTATCTTTCCAGAGGCACAGCCTTCAAAAACTCATTTTCTGGAACTCAAAACTATTCCTCTCCATAGTTCAAACTGGGTGTGTGCATGTGTGCTTGCGTACATACATTACACATGACAGGCTAGGGCAGATCATGTGGATTTCTTGCATTACTTCTTGAGCAAATGCTGCATGTGCAACACCCATGCACTGAGCCAGAGAGCTCTTGGGACCAGTGTGGAGGAATGAGTAACCAGGCATTATAGCCAGTGCACACAATAAAATAAAGCACTCTTCCTGCAGCACCAATTTGCCCTGAGGTATTTCTCCCTGCCTGAGACTGACAAGCAACCTAACAGCTCTCCTCTCTGCCCATCTCTCCCAAAGAGGTGGTTTTTTTAAAAAAAAATCCTTGTTTATTTCCCCCCTTTTCTGGGATCACAGGATAAATCTCCAGCCAACAAAATGTCTCCAGCTACATCCTAGCTCTCAGGGGTATTTTTACCCAAATCTCCCTAGCAATAAGTGTCACTAGCACACTTTGTCAATGATTATATGGAGCTTTAGATAGTGATGGCATTGACCTCATCAAAGCTCTCCTACCCAAACCTCCTAACATGTAACAATATGGTCTTACATACTCACACATCTAAGAACCCTATTCAACATTCTCCGGAACACCTTGGTCTTGCAATTATTCTGTTACCTTCCATGAAAATAATGAGAGCCATTTCACTCTTGCTTAACAGAGAAAGTGCTGTCTGCCACAGCTATTTTCCAGTCCATGCTAGGGGAACATCCTTATTTTAGTGGCAGAGCGTTTTTCTTTCAATGCAAAAGGCGCCAGATGTTATCCTCAGCCTCTCTAAATATAGCAGGAAGGGACCACCCTCTGACACCTGGGAGAGCCACAGCCAGTCAGCATAGACTAGGAATCCTCAACCTATGGCCCATGGGCCGGATCCAGCCTGTGGCACCAAATCATTAAGCCCTGGCTCCAGCTGCCACTGCTGCTTCAATCCTTGTCTCCTCTGTTTGGCTTGGCATGTCCCTAACGACACTCCATAGCAGGTGTATGTTGTAAAGCTTACAACATCTGCCCTGTTATGGAGCACCATTAGGGACATGACAATCCAAGTGGAGGAGACAAGGATTGAGGCAGCAGCAGCAGACGCGGGCGCATTTCCGGAACCTGCTGGCACATTTTCTTAACCACACGACGCAGCTCCTCCAGGCCAGTAAACAGGGGAGCAGTGGGGGATTGGGGGACTTTTGGGGGGTGGGGGCACAGGGTGGCTGCTGCCACCACCAAAAGAGTGGTGGTTGCAGCAGTGGGGGCCCACCAATCTGGCCCCTCAACAGTCTGAGGGAACATGACCCAGCCCCCAGCTTTAAAAGGTTGAGGACCCCTAGCATAGACAATACCAAAGTAAATGATGGAACAGTCTGACTCAGTGTCAGACACCTTTCTGCAGCCTGTAGTGTCAACTTGACCAATGTTGCTCCATAGGTTGTCCATAAATAAGAAAGACAAACAAACATTCTTCAAACCTTCCTTTGAGACACAAAGATCTCTAGAGAATTTCTTCCCCTCCTGCTCACTAAAGGAAGCCCAAATTTGGGTGAAACATTTAGACAGGAGGGGCTTCCTAATGAGCACTTCTCCAATCCTGAAGTATGCAGATTTGTTGTTTTGGACAAAAAGTGGTACCCCAAAACTCAAATCTTCACTGTTCTGACTGAAAAACAGATGAGGAAGGCACGTAACTGCAATGTCTGAACAATTTAATAGTGGCCATAAATTAGTATGTCAGCAATATGTGCTAATCTGCACACATATGATAATAATTGACATATGTGGCTTTTGGCTGACAGTAGGAATGGATTTTAACTGTAAGATAGTTGCATGAATTGTGACCAAAGCAAAATAATTCATGGTCTTATATCTCCTTGGCTCGGGAAGTTTCCTGGAGCTGTGGGCAAATTTAACAAAGGACAATAAAACATTTACTCTATCTGTTCAATAAATCATAGTATCTGGCCCTCGGGCACTGCTATATGCCATGCTCTCAAATCTTTAGAAAGCTGTCTGAAAGATACTTGGAATCTGTCTCCACACACATCCAAATCCCAACACAAGAAAAAAGTCTATGTAAAAATAAGGCTCGAGATTTTTTTCTCCAGAATTTTCTCTGGAATAGGAACCTGGAGATAAACCTATAAAGACAAACTCAAATGTGTGGGTGTGCTGGAATGAATTCTGAATATTTGGTGGGTTAATTCCATAACCCTAATTAGCCTTTGTTTCTGAATTATACTCCTCCACTGCAAAAAAAGAGAAAAAAGTGAAAACTTTTGTCACATTAAGAACTGCACTTTTCTCATAACAGGATAAGGGAGTGAGAGAATGGAAGCAGTGAAGTCTGTACTGAATTCATTATAATGCTCGATTTTTGCTTACAAAACCAAATTCTGAAAACACCATTACAGGAAAAAAAATGACCTCCATTAATTAATCAATAGGATAACCTCTTGGATCTAAGCGTCATCATTCAGAAGAAAATTCTTAACTTCAGACGGGTATATAGGGATATATGGAAATATTTTAAATGGAATATAAGTTGCAGTCTCCACTCTGCTCCATGGGAGAAAGTCCAAAGCACTTCGAGCAGCTTGGGCAGCTTCTCCTGAAGCTGCCCGAAGATCTTTGGACTTTCTCCCACGGAGCAGAACGGAGACTGGCGAGAGGAAGCAAAGCAAAAAATGCCAAGGTTGTGTTTCCCTTTAAGGTATGGGCTTTGAGCAGCAGCACGTGCCCATCCACCCTGGTAAATTATCTCCCCGCCACAGGGGAGCAAGAAATCACCAGGCCACCATATATTACTTTAAATTTATTCACCCACAATAACCATAAAAACAAAACAGGAAAGGCACAGAAAATATAAGTTGACTTAGACTGAATGGCAAAAAAAAATGCTTTGGTCCTATGTCCAAGCTTGGTATATAATAATATGTTACAAGCATCAAATCTGGCCAGTGGGCTTAATACTATTTAATTCTGGTTATGTCACTAACCAGAAACTCCTCTCGCTTTCAAGTGATTAGGCTTGTTTCTGCAGCATCTGCTGCAGGAATAGTTAGAAATCAATTTGAGATGCATTGTCATAGGGCTGAGCTGAACGGTTCCCAGATAATTTTGCTACCGTGCTCACAGGTTGGAGCTTCATTTGGATGAAAGCGAGACAAATCTACTGCCAATATTGATGCTCGCTGCAATACTGGCAGCTCCAGTAAACACTACTGTGTTGTCATACAACATTGTTTGGAGGTGACTTCTGAGATTTTTTTAAAAATAGCATGCTAGCTGGCAAGAGGATAAATACAGCAGCCAAGAAACAGGTGATGGCAACAATAAAGGCAAAACAGATCAGTCTGGGATGTAGTCTTGGTGCACCTTTTTTTTGCCACCAAACTCAGTCTTCTACTTTCATAATGAAATTTGTTTATAGAAAAGGAAATTGCCCTCAATACGTACTGCTTCCAGAAATAACAAATCATTTCCAAATACTTTAGGAATACCTTTAAAAGAAATACATGAATACTGGCAGAATGTCTTGGTCTAACACTACACTTGTAACCACTGGGAACAATAACCACTTTGAACAGTTGGTAATCTATCTGGCTGCAATCACCATCTGCAGTGATCTTAGACCCCAAGAAGGTAAAATCTGTCACTGCTTCTATTTCTTCCCCTTCTATTTGCCAGGAAGTGATGGGTCCGGATGCCATGATCTTGGTTTTGGGGGTTTTTTTAATGTTGAGTTTCAGGCCAGCTTTTGCAGTCTCCTCTTTCACCTTCATCAAAAGGCTCTTTAGATCTTCTTCACTTTCTGTCATTAGGGTAGCATCATCTGCATAGCTCAAATTGTTAATATTTCTTCCGGCAATCTTAATTCCGGCTTCTGCTTCATCCAGCCCTGCATTATTAGTAATGTACTGCTCATATTCATTAAATAAGCAGGGTGACAATATACAACATTGATGGCGAACCGTGGCACTCCAGGTATTCTTGGACTTCAATTACCATAAGCCCAAGTCAGCACTCCTGCTGATCAGGGCTTCTGGGAATTAAAGTTCAAGAACACCTAGAATGCCAAGGTTTGCCATCACTGATATCCAGCCTTATTGTACTCTTCTTCCTATTCTAAACCAATCCGTTGTTCCGTATCCTGTCCTGACTGTCTTGAATACGTTTCACCTTGTTTGAACTAATAAAAGGCATTTATAATTTCTCTTTATTCTTTATAACAACTCTAAATAAACCTTTCCATTAACTGTAACTGCAAATAACCTAGTTGCCATGATGGTGAACCTTGGCACTCCAGATGTTCTTGGACTTCAATTCCCAGAGGCCCTGATCAGCAGGTGTGCTAACTTGGGCTTCTGGTAATTGAAGTCCAAGAACAGGTGGAGTGCCAAGGTTTGGCCTCCAGGATGTCATCTCTGGTTTTGCTCTTGTTCCCACTGGAGTAAAAAGGACCTCATTTTCACACTGTATTAGCTCCCCTGGCTTGTCACATCTGCACCACAGACATCACCTTATTATAATCTTTATCTGGTTGTTTCTGAAGACAGGGCATGTTATTTGTGCAATCCTCTTGCCTTGGATTTCATACTACCTGCAGAACCAACTCTGAGAGGAAAAGTGTTTCACTGCCTCCTGTGGATCTCCAATAACTGCAGATCAGTTCACTAGTTTTGGAGAAGGGTTGGTCTCTTGTAAAGCACACTTTGCGAACTATTTTTGTTGCAGCTGCTTCAATAGCCAGAGACTTCTCCCATGTCTCTTGGAATGTGCACTGTCTCTCCTGCTCAATGAGACACTTCTGTACATCCTCATCACACAAACTACAAGCCAAATCACCATGCAACAACCTTTGCAAGCTTGAAAAATTGCAGTGCTGTGTCAAATGTGTAAATTCAGCAATATGCAATGAAACATTGAGCAGGTTGCATTTATAGAAAGAATTATGTTCTGCTATTTATTTTGCTCTGGAGAGGAATGCCCTTGTAAAGCAGCCAAAATATCCTCCTTATAAAGCAAGTTGTTCCAGTGCTTAAAATATCTGGGTGGAGTCAAATGCTTTTATTCAGTGTACATTGAATATTTCTCTGTAATTGTAGCACTATTTGCTGTCAAATAAAAATCCTACTTGTTTGCAGTTTCTCCATCATCTGGACAATGCAAGTTTGTATACTTTAGCACAGGGGTTCCCAAACTTCTTACGCTGCAGGCCAGTCATGTGGTTGATTGGGCCGGTCACGTGGTTCCTCCCACTGTAAACATTGGTGTAAAACACATCTGCAGCTGTCATAAACACATTTATGACAGCCACAGGTGCATTTATGGCAGCATTTACAGCAGACACGGATGTGTTTATGCATGCGCAGGCCCATTTTACGGCTGTCATAAATGCACCCACTTCTGCTTCCGGTAGCGGCAAGGGCAGCAGCGGCGGGCCACATCAAATGGTGCCGCGGGCTGGATCCTGCTTGTGGGCAGTAGTTTGGCCACCCCTGCTTTAGCATGTCCCTAGGGAGCAGGTATATTCCACACAGAGTGCACACTAGTCAGTCATTTCTGTAATGTCTCACAAAATCATCACCAGGGAAAATGGTAAGGCCACAGAAAGGATAAACAACCAACAACAACTTTAATAAGAAAACAAACCTAACTGGCCATGAAGCAGAGGGCAGCTGGTAAAGCTAAAGCTTGGATATTCACTTTTGAACATAATTTGTTTCATTTACAGTCCTAAGCCCCAATAATTATCACTATAATTTAGATTTTTTTAAAGGCACCATTTCTTTCTTATTATACAAAAATATGCAAAATAGTTGCCATTTCAGTTAGCTATTTTAAAAATCATCAGAATGCTATAAACTGCTAGCCTGTACTGCAAAACATATCTAAGAATCTTGTAAGAAGCAAAGTTATCCCTTCTTATATTAAAATCCCAGGCTTTAATATAAGATATATTCTAGTTTTGCAAATCCAGCATTCTTAATTTGTATATTATGACCTTATTTCCGTAATACTGTTTCTCTGCCAATATATTTTATGTTTGGCATTAATTTGTATAGTAACTAGAATGCTAGCATTGTCTAATAGCCAGAGCACTGGTTTTTCACAGGGAGATTTAAGTTCAAATCTCTGCTTAGACAAGAAGCTTATTTGGTGACTGTGGGCAAATCGATACCTCTCAGCCTAACCTACCTGTACATCATAGGGTTGTTTTCAGCATAAAATAAGGAAAGGAGAACCATATAAAGTGGCCATGTACAGTTTTTATCCGTAGCAAAGCTAAGAGAAAAAACCCAAACATACAATAACTATAAGCACACACCCAACCTATGGATCCATAAGATTAGCAGAGAAATCCCCACAATATACAGTATTATCTAATTTTAAGACAAAAATAAAGCTGCAGAAATAAGGAATAAAAAGGGGTGGGTGTGAATATTTTATTATTCCTGAAAATAGGATAAATTAACTTTCTTTCTCATTTTTAGTTTTTCTTCATATAGAAAAGCAACAAAAAGATTCAGCTATATAACAGACACCAGTCTAATGCAGCACCTCCTGTAGGTTTCATTTATTTCTCCTCAATATAAACCCCTCCTAATCTTCCACCTCCACCAGCCACTTTTCTGCTTAATTGGACTATAATGTAGTAGACTGGCTGGCCGGACATCCTGCTACGGTAATGGAGTAGACCGTACAGCCAGCGACTCAATGGTTTATACTCCCTTTTTTCCTCTCCTCTTCCCCCCCCCCCCCCGCCCTCAACTTTTCCTTTTATCAGGGAAGCGCTTTGCTAAACTCCTAGAATACTGAGAAAGATAAAATGGATAGATTTTTTGGGGAAACTTGGAAACATTTTAGATTGCAGCTCCCATAATTCCTCCATTCCTATGGTTTCATTGTTTCTTATATATTGTTTACAGATGGCTTTGCAAACAGATGTCAGCTGTTTGAAAAAACAGCTATGACTAGGCTTTCCAGCAACTGCAACATTTTTTCATAATTTGAAAGATGATCATATCCTCTCAAACTGAATATGGCTTCACTCCTTAGCTCATCACACTGAAGGCTTAGTTTTATATATATACTAGCAGATTTTGCCCGGCAGTGCCGGGCTGTTTTAAATGGTTTTGGAAGGTTTTTTTTTCTTAATTTTGGTAAAGAGCCGGGCTGTTTTAACTTGTGTTGTAAGGGATAAATTTTTTTGGTAATTTATGTAAAAAAGAGGAGTGTTGGGGGTTAGGGGTGGTTTTGGGTGTGCACAACCACCCCTAACCATACAATACCACTCCAACCACCAACACACACATTAAAAATTCCTGGCAAGGCAGGAGTGTTGTGTGTGTGTGTGAGAGAGAGAGAGAGAGAGAGTGTGTGTGAGAGAGAGAGAGAGAGAGAAACAGTGTGTGTGTGTGTGTGTGTGTGTGTGTGTGTGTGTGTGTGTGTGTGTGTGTGTGTGTGTGTGTGTGTGTGTGTGTGTGTGTGTGTGTGTGTGTGTGTGTGTGTGTGTGTGTGTGTGTGTGTGTGTATTGTCCCCCCAACCCTTCCAGAGCCAGGAGACCCTGCAGAGAGGGGATCCCCCCCAGGAAAGCCCATTATTAAAGAGAAGAAACCAAGCTCTTTTTTCTCTTTTAAAACAGAGTGTTTGGGAGGGGGGTTGTATTCGATCTCCTCTTCCTGGTCCCCTGGGTTTGGTAGGGTTGGGGGGACAAAAGGGGTCTGTCCCCCGACCCTTCCAGAGCCAGGGGACCCAGCAGAGAGGGGATCATCTCCCCCCCAAAAAAAAACAGCCCACTCCATTTTTAAAGAGAAGAAACCAAGCTCTTTTTTCTCTTTTAAAACAGAGTGTTTGGGAGGGGGGGTTGTATTCGATCTCCTCTCCCTGGTCCCCTGGGTTTGGTAGTGTTGGTGGGACATAAGAACAGCCTTGCTGGAACAGGCCACAGCCCATCCAGTCCAGCATTCTGTCTCACACAGTGGCTCACCATTTCCTTCAGGGTATTCCCAAGCAGATGCCTTCACCTGCTTAGGATTCCCTGGAAATGATGTTGAGAGATATCCTGCCTATCTCTCCAACCCAGATGTTGTCCTTAAGTATCCATAATTATAGCCATTGATACTCTTGTCCTCCATGAACTTCTGGGGGTATGGCGACCAGAACTGTACACAGTATTCCAGATGGGGCCTCACCATAGATTTATAAAGAGGCAAAATGACACTTGCTGACTTATTTTCTATACCCTTCCTAATGATCCCTAGCATTGAGTTTGCTTTTTTCACTGCTGAGGCACACTGGGTTGACACCTTCATTGAGTTGTCCACCAGGACACCAAGGTCCCTTTCCTGGTTTGTCGCAGAGAGTTCAGACCCCATCAGTTTATAAATGTAATTGGGGTTCTTTGCCCCAACATGCATCACTCTGCACTTACTAATGTTGAAACTCATTTGCCACTGTTTTGCCCACTCCCCCAGTGTCAAGAGATCCCTCTGGAGCTCCTCACAATCTCTCACAGTTTTCACTACCCTGTATAATTTAGTGTCGTCAGCAAATTTGGCTACCTTGCTTTTTACTCCTACCTCTAGATCATTTATGAAGAGGTTGAAAAGCAGGGGTCCCAGTACTGAACCTTGGGGGACCCCACTCTTTACTTCCCTCCACTTGGAGAAGTGTCCATTTAGTGCTACCCTCTGTTTCCTGTCCCTTAGCCAGTTGCTGATCCAGGACAAGACCTGTCCCTTTATTCCATGACTGGTAAGCTTATTCAAGAGCCTTTGGTGTGGGACCTTGTCAAAAGCCTTCTGAAAGTCCAGATAAACAATGTCAACTGGATCCCCCTTATCCACATGCTTGTTGACACTCTCAAAAAATTCCAACAGATTATTGAGGCATGATTTGCCCTTGCAAAAGCCATGTTGGCTCTCCTTTAGCAGCGCCTTCTCTTCTATGTGCCTATTAATTCTATCTTTTAGGATGGTTTCTATCACTTTACCTGGGACACATGTCAAACTGACAGGTCAGTTATTTCCTGGATCACCCCTGGATCCTTTTTTGAAAATTGGTGTTACATTCGCTACCTTCCAGTCATCAGGCACAAAGCCTGATTTGAGGGAAAGATTATATATTTTGGCTAGGAGATCAGCAATTTCATCTTTAAGTTCCCTGAGAACTCGTGGATGGATGCCATCTGGTCCTGGTGATTTGTTAGTGCTTAGTTTAACAAGACATGCAAGGACCTCCTCCCTGGTTATTTCTATCTGGCTTAATTCTTCGGTTTCCCTCCCTACGAAGATAGGCTCTGTTTTGGGCATGTGGCCTCTGTCTTCTTCAGTGAATACTGAAGCAAAGAATTCATTGAGTCTCTCTGCAATCTCTGTTTTCTCTTTAATAACCCCTTGCCTTCCATTGTCATCTAATGGTCCAATGGCCTTCCTAGTTGGGTTCTTACTTCTAATGTACTTTAAAAAGTCTTTGTTATTTCTCTGAGTATTTTTAGCTATACGCTCCTCAAAGTCTTGCTTTGCTTTCCTGATTGTTGCCTTGCATTTGTTCTGCCAGAATTTATGTTTCTGCCTGCTGTCCTCATTCGGACAAGCCTTCCATCTTCTAAATGAGCTTTTCTTGCTCTTGATCACTTCCTGAACAGCTCCTGTAAGCCACATTGGAGTCCTCTTGGACCTGGCAGTGCCCTTTTTCCTTTCGGGTATGCATTCCAATTGAGCCTCTGTTATTGGTTTTGTAAACAGCCTCCATGCCTCTTGGAGTGTTTGGACTCTCTCAATTTTCCCTTTCAGCTTCTTTTTTACTAGTTTCCTCAACTTTGGGAAATTTCCTTTTTGAAAATTTAAGGTCTCTGTGTTAGATTTTATCAGTGACAAAAGGGGTCTGTCCCCCCAACCCTTCCAGAGCCAGGGGACCCAGCAGAGAGAGGATCATTCCCCCCAAAAAAACAAAACACTCCGTTTTTAAAGAGAAGAAACCAAGCTCTTTCTCTTTTAAAACAGAGTGTTTGGGAGGGGGGTGTTTCGTTCCTCTCTCCTGGGTCTCCTTGGTCCAGAAGGGTTGGGGGGACAAAATGGGTCCCCCCAATCCTTCTGGACCCAGCACCTTTCATTGCCTCCCTCACCCACCCCCTAACCCTTAACTAACACCTTTTCCTGGCTCCCTCCAGCTGGGTCTTTCAAAGTCTTTCCCTCTGGCTCCAACCGTTTTTTTTAAGTCAGCGCGCGTTCCCAGCCTCCTCTGCACTCGTATCCCTCAGCCTGATTGGCTGAGGGGTTGCACAGTGCAAAGGACGCTGGGAATTGAAGTCCCTTTTCTTTGTTCACGTTCGGGGGGCTCCTGCCCCACTGCCACATTTCTCAACCCGACAGTTATCTGCGAACCCGGTTCGGGTGAGTGCAGGGAGGCTCTGTTGGGGCTAGTGGGGCCTGGTGCAACATCCTTTGTCACATTCCAACGGTTAACGCACAGATTTATAGTTATAGATATACTAGCTGATTACCCAGCCTTACTCGGGTTTTTTTCCTTTAAAAAAGTATATTTTCTTCAGCAGTGGCATCTCCGACCAGTAAACTTAAAGTTCTGTCAATCCGCGGCCTCCTTTCACTGTAGAAAGGAGGCCACAGTTTGAATTTTTTGGCCAGACAGAACTTTAAGTTTACAGGCCTGAAATGCCGCCGCTCAAGAAAGTTTTACCTACAGCATGTCCCGGCGGTAAATTCAAACTGCTGTCAAGCTGTCTTCCTTCCTTCCTTCAGCGAATGGACTGCATGACTTGACAGAACTTTAAGTTTACGGGCTGGAGATGATGATGCAGAAGAAAGCTGTGGCCGCTAATGGTGGCCACAGCTTTCTTTAGCAGTGACGTATCCCCGTGGAAACTTCAAACCGTTGTCAAGCCGCATCCTCTTTCCTTCAGCGAAAGGAGGACACAGCTTGACAGAACTTTAAGTTTACAGGCCAGGAACACCGCCGGGCAGAAAATTCGAACAGCTGTCAAGCTGAGTCCTCCTACCCTCAGCAGAAGGAGGCCACAGCTTGACAGAAATGTACATTAATGGGCCGGAGACACCACTGGGTGGAAAATTCAAACTGCTGTCAAGCCGCGTCCTCCTTCCTTCATTACCTACTTGTAAACATCACCCTCTGTGGCCTTTGTCACTTTTATGTTGTACTGTCGAGAAAGCCTGGAAACCGTCCTGTCAGTAAGTTCACCTAAAGGAAAAGTGGTGGCTGCATTGGCTGCATTGGAATCGCTTAGAGAAAACGGAGGATGTGGTGCACATGCGCACTTGCGCAGTACTGCTGTTTCATTGCTTTTTCTCCTGTTAGTGGGGGTGTCCCTTTGTGTCCCACTTGGGGGGGGCATAAACCCCCAAATGGGTTTTGTGACCCCCACAGTGCTGATCTCGCAAGCCCAAGGTATGTATGTGCCAAATTTCAGCAACATTGGTCCAGAAGTGTGGGTTCCTTTAGAGCACATACAAACCCACACCTCTGTTTTTTAGATATAGATATATAACCCAGAGAAGGCATTTCCAGTCTTTGAATAAAACCTAGAGTATGCCAAGAATTCTTCAAGAGTTAATTTTGAATCAAGATGGGCAGTTGTTTCTAATTTCTATTGTTAATGTTCTTAACATTTTTTAAAAAAAAATATGGACTTTCTTCTTCTTTTGGTAGGAAAGCACAAGCTAGATTTACGTGGGAGGATAGGAAACATCGAATTAAGGTGATCACATGAAGGGTTATTGATTAGGGAGATCTGTGTGGGAAATTAATTGGGATAGAAAACTGAAAGAGAATTAATTTGGGATGATTGAGTGGGAGGCTCTTGGGATGAATAAATCAGTTTGAAGGTGTATTAATTTGGATAACTCTCAGAGGGAAATTAATTGTAGGTGAAAAAGCTGTGGTTGTTCTGGTAATGGAACAAACTGAATTTTATTTTTATTTTGTAGTACTGGGCAAGTTACTTGTCTCCTTGATTAAGCTTCTCTGTATGTTATAAATGCTAAATCTATCTTCAAGCTCACAAACAAGCTTGAAGGCAGCAAATATTCCTGTATTCAGCATTTGGTATTCAAAGAGACAGAGGGCTGTTTATCATGTTCTCTATCTCATCTTTCCATGTAAATATTAAGATAATTATCTAGCCCTAACATCTGTGACAATCAGCTTGCTTGGGCAGAGCTTAATCGGAGGAGACATTCCATCAGGTTAACAAGGTGCCAATTTGTGAATGCTGTATGTTGCTATCATAACCAGATCTCTCTCTACATTGTGTGCTAAGCACATCAGACTACAAGTGTCTTCCATAATGTTCAGTCCTCAGCTTCCACATTTTTCTACTCAAGGTTGATGCTTCTTGGGTCATCCTGGAAAATTCGGCACCAAGTCTCTTTTGGTCTTCCTCTCTTTCTCCATCTGCCTGATGGTATCCAGTTAACTGCAGTATGGCAGGGTGTTGTAAACCCATGTGGAGCACATGTCCAGCAAAATCCATTCTCCATTCTGTTATCAACTCAGAAAGCCTTCAGGTACCACATCTTTGTAATACTTTCTTGTTTGTAATATAATCCTGATACGTAATATGGAGAAACCTTCTAAGGCAACCAGGGCCATAGCCAGATGGGGGCCAAGGGGGGGGGGCAAAAACCTTCCTGAGCTAACAGCCTCCCCCCCCCCCCCCCGCTAATGGTGTGTGTGTGTGTGTGTGTGTGTGTGTGTGTGTGTGTGTGTGTGTGTGTGTGTGTGTGTGTGTGTGTGTGTGTGTGTGTGTGTGTGTGTGAGAGAGAGAGAGAGAGAGAGAGAGAGAGTTGCCCCTCCTGAAAATCACACACACACCCCATCTAGAATCCTGGCTACCGCCCTGAAGGCAACATTGCTGGAAGACATTTATCTTCTGAGTGATTTTTCTGAAGACTTCCAGGTCTCACTGGCATAGAAGGCAATCTGTACAACAATGACATTAAAAATTCTGCACTTAAGTGCAATATCTATAGAGAGTGATGTCCAAAGTGAGCACATTTGTTGGAAAACAGTAGTTGCTTTGCTTATTTGGCATTTCACACCTGCTTCTGTTTCCCCCATCTGCATCCATGATGCTACCAAGGTACAGTAATCAAGCTGCTGTACAAAGTCATACCTGCCATAAACAAAGATGAGCACCAAACCCTAGAGTTGGATATGACTGGCTTTTGAGCAAGGGCAATCTTTACCTAAAAATTATAGGGCCTGGCCTCCTGCACTTACTAGGATATTATCTTGAGCACTACCAACTTTCATTAGCTTGGTGTTATCTTCAGTGATTCTTAAACCCACTTTATATGCCTCTGTTTCAAGTGTCAGTGTCATGTCTCTCAGCTGTGTCTAAAAATCAGATAGGCAACCAGTCTGGTATCTTTCCTGCAATTTGCTGTAACCAAGAGTCAAGAAGTCTGAATCTTTAGGACCATCCTGAGGATCATACCTGTCAACCCGCGTCTCCGGAAAAAAGGGACCTGCTCACATCGCTTGTGCGCAGGTCGGTTTCCACGCATGCGTGGAAGGGTTTTACCCCTTCCACGCATGCACGGAAGCACTATACCACTTGCACAGCCCTTACGCAAGCGGCGTAGTGCTTCAACGCATGTGTGGAAGGGGTAAAACCCTTCCACGCATGCGTGGAAGCACTACGCCATTTGCGTAGGGGCTGCGCAAGCGGCATAGCGCTTCTGCACATGCGCAGAAAGCGTTTTCCCCCGCTGCCAAATTACGGGGTTTTGGCAGCACGTGGCGGGTTATGACATCAATTGACGTCAAATTACGGGGTTTTCCCGGCCAAATCGGGATGGTTGACAGGTATGCTAAGGATATCAACACTGAAGGAGGTTCTGCTAGTTTCTCTGTTTCAGGGCTGCCATCAGAAATTTCTGGGCCCCATACTAATCAATCCTATTGCGTCCGTTCCCCCCCCCCCAGTAATGTCTCACAGTAATGTCACAGTTATGGCCGCCGCCGGCAGGGCCCCTGTCAGCTCTGGGCCCTATACAGCAGTACTGGTAGTACTGCCCTGATGGCGGCCCTGCTCTGTTTTAACCCACACCCACAGTTCCAATCTTGGAACTCAGGAGCAAAATGAAACTCCAAAAAACAACAAAACTGCATATGTATTCACTCATCCTTCAGACGTGCGGAATCTTAGTGAAAACAAGTAGTTTCACCTCCTCCACTTCATATGGATATCTCCTTAACAGCACTTCCCACTTGCTAGATTTTTGCCTTAACATCCTAAGCACCAGCTTAAACCACCTCTGAAGTTGTGTTATAAAAGCATCTTGTTTATGCAATCAGAAGATCATTAGAAATGAATTATCAGAAGGGGAGTGCCATTTTTTACCTAACTCCCAAAATTCTCTAAGAGGCAGGATTCTAGGCATGCTAGTCCTCCTATATAGTTAAGAAGCTGGCTTGGTGACTGGAAGGTTGGGTTTTGATACCTGAGAGCTGCACTTGGGGATATGAAAAGAGCCTCATTCAGGCGTTCCCTAAAAATCCTTTCAACCCAGAGTAATCTCTGACATGAAATTATTATTACTCACCTGGAATAGGCCCTATCTTCTAGGCTTCTACAGGTCTACTTTAGTATGAAATAGGGAGACTACCCTAGTAGAGGTGGGGGAGGTCAGATCTTTGTGGGTGGTGCAGTTCTTTGGTAGATGTCATCTATAGAAACACATCAGCAGTGGGACAAACCTCCCCGAAATAATCTAGACCTCCAAGAAATCAGTTTCCTTTTTATCAAGGAATTAGGCCAAAAGCAGATTGGAAGACAGGCCTTGTTCCAGGTGAGAGAAATAGAGGTGGGTTGGAACTCCTAGAATTATCTATTACAGCTGAACATTAAGAATAGAAAAATCTTTACTACAGAAGAATGATGTATAATAATCATTGAAAAACACACAATCATGCTAGGAAAAGTAGAAGGTGGAAGTAAAAAAAAGAGGACAACTTAAAATGAGTTGAATTGACTCAATAAATGAAGTCCTTTCACCTTTAGTTTGCAAGATAATCTCAGCACAGCTGTTAATGATAGGAATTTTTCAATTACAGTACAGTCAACGCTCACATAACACATTCGGTTAGCATCATTTTCGCTTAACAACATGTTGTTATGCACCACGTGTTCCCCTGCATAACAACGTTTTTAGTGTCATTGTCCAGACAACGACTCTAAAATAACTGTCATTATCCGGACAACGATGCTAAAAACATCGTTATACAGGAAACTCCATAGAAACCCACATAACAACAAAAATCACTTAGCAACACTACTTGGGGAACCAAGTAACGTCGTTATGCGATGGTCTATTGTTCTGTATTTAGATCATTAATTTATAGAATCTCCATAAGTCAGAAGCAACTTGATGGCACATAATAATAAATATCACTTTTCTTTATTTTAACCTCCCAACCCCAAAAGCAGGAAAGTAGTGATGGTGAAATCTACTTGAGTGTTTGGCCTACCTGTCAAAGAACAGAGATCTGGTTAGGCTGTGCCTTACAAGTGTCATTTACTAATATTTTTAAAAATATATTTTATTTTAAATAAAACAAACCATCAAAATATGATCAAGAGCCTATTCATGCAATTAGGAAGAATCAAAAGTTAACCAGGGCATTACCTTACATAAAAGAATCACAGTACAATTTATAAGAATTCAGAGATTTCCAACCACATTTGTCATAACAAAAGTTGTCCTTAGTGATTTCAACAGTTCTTGAAATTATTAGAAAATACTGTACAGCCCTTCAAACACCCCACAGTTTCCTCTTCTTTCCACAATTAATTCTGCTGTCTGTTTTTAGTGTATGGGACCAAAGACAACAGGACAACCGAAGGGTTGGTTTAACACAGGTTTATTGCATGGTGTTCCGGTGAAGCATGAGGTAATGGCGGTGATACATCTCAATATATACAGTAGCCCTCTACATTTGAATCTTGTAGCACGGTAGCTCATTGGCTGCTACCGGCGTGGCCTCGCCCAGGCACGCCTCTTTTCCTGCTGCTGAATGCAGATCTTTCTTCTGCTGCTGAATGCGGGGAAGGTTTTCCTGCGGCTGTCCGTGATTGAGCAATGTGAACCATGTGAGACTGAACGCTCGCAGCTGCCCTCTATGGGCTGCCTGCTCGCGTTCCTTTACAGCTGAGATCGTTTGTATTTGGAGTGGTTACATTCTTGCCTTTACAGTACAATGAACATGCAATCATACATACATAACATCCCTCCCCCCTAGGATGGGACGAAGTCCCGCAACCATTGTGGCTTGCCGCACGTGCGCTTGGGGCGTGCCTGCGTCTGACCTAGTACTGGAGAGCCTGTGATCCCTGATTCCGCGGGTGCTTGTCCTGCAACGGGAAACGGGGATTCGTTAGTGGCTCTGTGGGGCGTCCGTGCCTGCCTTGCGCCCGGGGATGGGAATGGAATGAATAGTTGGGAGGTGAACCCCTGCCTGTTGCTCTCGGACCCCGGGGACCCGCCTATTGTGAACCGCGGAACCGATGAGGTCGCCCTTGTGGTCCTGCTACCTTCTGATCCTTGCTCGGGGGACCTTGAGACTGTGGTGGGCGGACTCGCTGTTGCCTCCCGTCTTGGGGGTGTCGGTCTCCGGGAAATTGGCGCTATATTGCATTCTAACTCACAGGGGCTACTGGGACTGGAAGTACCAGGGGCTGAACTGAAACCCCTCTTTTCGCTAGGACGGGTGGGGGACCACTCCACTAACTCCCCCTGGTACTGTAAATCAACGTCTAAACTTCTATGGGCATCTGTGTTTCGGGGAAAATTCCGAGGGGTATGTGTGTGGTCGGGGCTCTTCCTTTCTGCCGCGGACTCCCGCAAAAGATCTCTGTGGATCGATTCCCTTTCCTCCCCCCTTGGTGGGGGCCCATGTTCCCCTTTTCCTCCCCCTTGGGCTAAACGGGTGGGGGAGTACCCTAACGCTGATTCGATGCTATTTTCGTCTCCGTCCTGCTCTCCGGGGACCCTGCGCCTGAGTTGGTCCACGTGTCGCCTCCACAGGAAACCCGTACTGGTCTCCACGTGGTATGAGACGGGGCCGGTTTGTTCTATTACGGTGCCCGGCACCCAGGCTGGCCCCGCGTTGGCGTAGTTCCTGCAATGCACCGGGGCGCCTACGCTGAAACTCTTTGTGGGTTCCACCCCTATGTTCTGCCCTCTGTCCTCTACTCTCGTGGGGTCTAGCTTGGAGATTCCCGTGGCCAGCTTCCTGCGCATCAACAGCTCCGCGGGGGAGTACCCTGACGCCAATGGGGTGACCCTGTACCTTAGCAGGAATTGGCACAATTTCAGGTCGAGGTCTCCGGGGCCCATGCGCAGCAGCGCGTCTTTCGTGGTGCGCACGAGGCGCTCTACTTGGCCGTTGGTGGCCGGGTGAAAGGGGGCGGAGGTGATGTGCCAAATGGTGTTTCGCTCCATGAATGCCCCGAACTCGGCGGACGTGAAAAAGCTAGCATTATCGCTGACGAGGGTGTCGGGTAAACCGAACGTGGAAAAGAGCCTCCGTAACTGCTTAATTGTTGTGGCCGAGGAGGTGCTCGAGACTGGGATGACCTCCAACCACTTGGAGAACGCGTCCACCACAAGGAGGAAAAGCGTTCCCCTGAACGGGCCAGCAAAGTCTACGTGTACCCGGGACCAGGGCCCCCTTGCTGCGTCCCACTCCCTATGTGGCGAGCGGGCCTCTTCTGGCCTGGAGCTTTGGCACGCTTCGCAAGTGCCGACCATGTGTTCGATGTCGGCGTCTAGCTGGGGCCACCAGAAGTAACTGCGGGCCAGTGCCTTAGAGCGGACGATCCCCGGGTGGCTGACGTGCAGCAGTTTAAGCACCCTCGGCCGGAGAGACGTGGGGATCACTACCCGCTGTCCCCACAAAAGGCAACCCCTCTCTAGGGACAACTCTAGTTTCTTTTTGAAAAATGTGTCGAATTCCGCTGCTGGGGAAGACACGGGCCACCCTTTCTGTACCCAGGAGCAAACTGTGGCCAGCGTTTTGTCCTTGCCGGTCGCTTTAGCGATGTCGGCCGGTACTACTGGAGGGGAGTCTAGGGCCTCTATCATTAAGACCTGGTGGTCCCTCTCTACCTTGCCCACGTGGCAGCAATCCCGGGGAATGGGGGACCTCGACAGGGCATCCGCATGGCTGATCTCCTTCCCGGGCCGGTATACCAACGCGTGCTGATACGCGTTGAGAAAAATGGCCCACCTGAGCATTCTCGGGGACAGGATTTGGGGTGTGGGCTTATCTGCGGTGAAAATGCCTAGCAAGGGCTTATGGTCAGTCACTATGGTGAAGGGGCGGCCGTACACAAAATCATGAAATTTCTTAGTCCCCGCAATTATCGCTAGTGCTTCCCTGTCTGTCTGGGCATAGTTCCTCTCCGCTTGGGACAAGGACCTAGAGTAGAACGCTATCGGGGCCTCCCTCCCGTTCTCCAGTACGTGGCATAACACCGCCCCCACCCCCACCGGGGATGCATCGCATATCAGGACCACTGGGCGTTTGGGATTGAAATGGGTCAGTACCGCATCTGATGCCAGGAGTCGCTTCAGGTCATTGAAAGCCCTCTCCTGGTCGTCGCCCCACTTCCATGCCTCGTCCTTTTTTAACAATTTGTGTAGCGGTTCCGCTACTGCTGCCTTCCGCGGAAGGAAGGAGTGGTAAAAGTTGAGCAGTCCAAGGAACGACTGCAACTCGGGCTTGGAGGTGGGGCGAGGGGCCTTCTTGATGGCGGCCACCTTGGATTGGGATGGCCTGATTCCCTCGGGAGTAACACGGAACCCTAGGAACTCAACCTCAGTTGCGAAGAAAACGCATTTGTCCTTCCGCAACCGCAACCCCGCTTTCTCGAATATTGTCAGGACCCTTCCCAACCTCCTTGCTAATTCGGCCCGGCTCCCCTCTGTAATCAATACGTCATCAAAGTAGGGTAACACCCCCTCTAACCCCTTCAGGAGGCGTTCCACGAGTGACTGGAAAATCCCGGGCGCCGAATTCACGCCGAATTGGAGGCGCGATACCTGGAACGCCCCTTTGTGGGTGACTATGGTCTGTGCAGCAGCTGCGGCGGGGGTCACCGGGAGTTGCTGGTAGGCTTGGGCCAGGTCAAGTTTAGCGAAACACCTCCCCCCGTGTAACCTGGCCAACAAGTGGCTGACTACCGGCACCGGATAAGCATTAGGGCGGATCGCCTTATTGATGGTGCACTTGTAATCAGCGCATATGCGGACCTCCCCGTTGGCCTTGAGCGCTGTTACAATTGGAGTTTCCCACTCCGCAGAATCAACAGGAACAAGAATCCCCTGGCCCACCAATTTGTCCAACTCCGCCTCTATTTTGTCCTTTAGTGCGAAAGGCACTCTGCGCGGTTTAAGTCTGATTGGACGTACTCCAGGGTCCAGGTCGAAAGTCACTGGGGGGGCCCTTGAATTTTCCGAGCCCCTTTTTGAAAACCTCGGGGTGCGCGTCGCACACGCTCTGTATTGGATCAGTCCCGGTGGCGTGTGCTCCCACGGCGTGCACCCCCCCAATGAACAACCCCAGGGGCTGGAACCATTGAGTCCCGAGGAGGCTGCATTTTCCTCCCTTGAGGACGACTAGGGGAAGCGTTGCGGTGTGCTTTTTAAACTGGACCTGGAACTTCCCAACCCCCAACACTGGGATGCGGTTCCCTTGCACATCCTTCAGTGTGGCCCTCAACGCTTTGAGCTTGGGCCGCACGCGGGGGGCGATTTTCATGAACTCTCCCTGGGAAATAATAGAGTATGACGAACCCGAGTCCACCTCCATTCTAACAGGGGCCCCTTGTATTACTACCTCAACAAAGTAACGGGGGTGCTCCGTGGAAACGCTGCAAACCGGAGCGTCGTCCTCGCTGTCGTCGGAGATGCGCCCTATGCCGTCCCGCGTCCTCGTGGTCCGGGTGCCGTCCTTTGGCCTCGTGGTGCGGTCCTGCCTCGCCGAGCGGTCTGGAGAACTCCTTGTGGCCTCGCGCCGTTTCCGGCAGACCTTGGCGATGTGCCCGCGCCGGCCGCAGTTGTGGCACTCGGCCTTGCGGAATGGGCATTTGGCGCGGGCGTGGGCGGCGCCGCAGCCGTCGCAGCGCCGGCCCTCTCTCTGGACCCTCCGGACGTCCTCATCGTCGCCGCTCTCCGCAGACGAGTTCGAAGCTCGCCGGGCCGCGCGCACCGAGCTCTCTGCCTTGGCGGGCTTCGGGCGCCAGTCCTGAAGCTCTTGCACCCCGGCAGTCGTGGCCTCCGCGGCCTGCGCCGTGTCGAGGACTTGTTGCCACGTGGGAGGCGGCTCCCTTTTCATCAGCGCGCGCTGAGTCTCTGTGTCCCTCAGACCGCAGAGCAGGCAGTCCCGGAGGGTGACGTCTGGAGTCTCCCACTTGCATGGGCCGGCGGCCAGCCGCAGGGCCGCGGCGAACTCGGCGACCGATTCCCCGGGCGCCTGGACTCGCCTCCAGAACGCGCTCCGAGCGGGGAACATCGCTATTGCTGGCCGGAGATGGGCGCGCAGCGCCGCCAGGAGCTCTGTGGCTTTGAGGTCGCCCACCTTCCTCGGCGCGATCAGGTCCACCAAGGTCCTCTTGGTCTCGTGTCCGAGCATGCGGACGAAAATGGCCCTCTTCTTGGCCTCATCTGAGACTTCGAGCTCCACCAGCGCTGCGTTGAAGTCTATCTCAAACAGCTCCAAGTCTCCCGGCTTCCTGATCTCGTAGCCGGCGCATGTCTTGGTCCCGTGGGCAGCCATATCCCACCTTCGTCGCCAATTTAGTGTATGGGACCAAAGACAACAGGACAACCGAAGGGTTGGTTTAACACAGGTTTATTGCATGGTGTTCCGGTGAAGCATGAGGTAATGGCGGTGATACATCTCAATATATACAGTAGCCCTCTACATTTGAATCTTGTAGCACGGTAGCTCATTGGCTGCTACCGGCGTGGCCTCGCCCAGGCACGCCTCTTTTCCTGCTGCTGAATGCAGATCTTTCTTCTGCTGCTGAATGCGGGGAAGGTTTTCCCGCGGCTGTCCGTGATTGAGCAATGTGAACCATGTGAGACTGAACGCTCGCAGCTGCCCTCTATGGGCTGTCTGCTCGCGTTCCTTTACAGCTGAGATCGTTTGTATTTGGAGTGGTTACATTCTTGCCTTTACAGTACAATGAACATGCAATCATACATACATAACACTGTTTCAGTGACTAGCAGTTCTCATTTCTCTTAAAGGCTGGTTTAGCATGTCCTTATGAGATGTACAGTCCTGGTACTCTTCAATTAGCTTATTTTATTTATTTATTCATTCATTCATTCATTCATTCATTCATTCAATTTGTATAGCCATCCCAATCGACATGCGACTCTGGCCGGCATACATAAAATCCCCAACGTTTAAACTATAGAAACCCTTAAAATTCCTAAAAACACTGAAAAACTACCTCCCACCCACACCAATTAAGAATCTAGTTAAAAACTTTTAAAAGCATGAGTGATCCTGCTGTAAATGAGCCAGTGGGACGGGGGGATGCTCCCTCTCCACCTTCCCACACCTGCCCTGCTAGCCCTTCAGCTCCTTCGTGAAGGGCAGCAGCTCTGTCTGGAGATGCAGTTCAACTGGCAGGAGGTTCCAAGGGGCCGGAGTGGATACTGAAAAGGCGAACCTCTCTAGCAGTTGGTATTTCTAAAGAGCCTCTCTGGTCCGCTCTTGTGGGATGGGCAGATATCCTTGGGGTGATGCGGTCTCTTAAGTATTATTAGTTTACTCCCTCTGTATGTGTTATTTGTGCATATGTTGCCTTGTTTTGTTCATTTTAAAAAATGCATCATTGTCTTTCTCTTTCTGAAAAAGATTGCTTCCCCTGGCAAATTGGTTTTGATCCATAATTTACTAATCATTTCCAATGGAGAAGAAATTTTTGTGATGTTTAGTTGAAAATAAATGCAGAAATTTATTTCCTATCCAAACAGTCTGCACTCAGTGAGGTATTTATTAGGGATTTGCATTTGGATTCAAAAAAATACAAACTCATTAAAAATGCCATATTCAGATAGTTCTGAATATATCCAAATCCAAATTTAATAGTTGAAAATATCTACAACTAGCTTAGTGCCCGGCTTCGCTCGGGAATTTTTTATTGAAATGCAACACTTGTGGTTTAATTTTGTTTTACCACCCTCCCCCAACACACACCAACCTCGACTCTCCCTTCCCTCTCCCTCTCCCTTTCTTTGTATCTCTCTCTGCATATCTCTCTCTCTGTCTCTCTCTCTCTCTCTCTGTCTGTCACACAGAGAGATGGGGAGTGGGTACGCATTCCTACCTACCTCTCTCTCTCTCTCTCTCTCTGTCACTCACACACACACAGAGTGAGGGAGGGGGAGTGGGTACACATTTTCCCCTCCCCCTCTCTTTCTCTCTCTCTGTCTCTCTCTCACTCTCTGTCTCTCTCTGTCTGTCACACAGAGAGAGGGGGTGGGTACGCATTCCTACCTTACTCTCTCTGTCTCTGTCTCTCTCTGTCACTCACACACAGAGAGAGTGAGGGAGGGGGAGCGGGTACACACTCCTGCCTCACTCAGAAGTCCTTCTGTTTCTCCGTCATGATTTCCTCCATGGCTTGTGCGGAAAGGAGGTGGTGGAGGCGGAGGAAAGGAATTGTGGTGAGGCTTTGTGCTGGCCGGCCAGCTACACAGGAAGTAGGTCAGGGAGGAGGGGTTGGCGGGCTAGTTGGGAAGGGGGGACCATGGCTGTTCAGGGGCTCCCTGCCACCACCAGCTCCCGTTTTTCCCTTCCCCTGGCCAAACTTTCCCCCTGCTCAGCAGGCCAAGGAGGGCCTGGCAGAGGTGCCTCCGGAGCCATGGAAAGGCCATATGGGAGGCTTTTCCCCGGGGCTGGGACCTGAATGTGCTGTGTCTGCTGGCAAGCCCGGGCCACAGGGGCCCATCTCCTAATATTCAATGTCCCCCTCGGCCATGCAGGTGGAGCAGCCTCTGTTCCTCCCCTGGCGGCTGTCTCAGCATTTCATCCACAGCCGGAGCTTCCAGACCCTCGTTCGCTGTGGCAGCGAATGGTGGTTTGTGTTGGCCGCGCGGCTGTTGCTCCGCTGCTCGCGTGCTTGTGCTGGCCACCCCTATTGGCTGTGGCATGCCACAGGGAACATTGAAACTTGTAGGTTTTTTTGGGTTTTTTACAATTTGTGGGGCGCAGGGGGGCCCATTGCGGTCCGGACCCCGACAGTGACCATCTCGCACATGCCAGATAAGTGCATGCGAAGTGTGGTCATGGACAGTAAAGGGATGTGGACTGGTTTCCTGGACCCACAAGTGGACACCTTTCTTATATATATAATTACTAATATTCAGAGTACCATTTACTCCTAGAGATTAGAAAGCAAAACACTAAATGTTTGCTTGCTAGAGGAAGAAGTGAAAATGAAACGTATTTTTCAAGCATCTTAGAGTGATTTCTTGAGAAATGAAATTTATATTCTTTGGAGTAAATCAAGAAGGGATAACATTTTGTAACATACAGACAGATATATTAAGGTAATAGATTTTGTGTCTGTGTGTGCACTGTATGACTTTCATTGGAAGAGTTTGTGTTCTGCTGCAGCAAGAAGGCAAAAGGAAAAGGGACGACAGAGGATGAGGTGGCTCTGGATGGCATCATTGATGTGATGGGTGTAAACCTGTGTGGGCTGCTGAGAATGGCAGAGGAAGGGGAGCCTGGAGAGTGGTGGACCATGGGTCGGACCCAACTGTGCAACTGAACAACAAAAAAATATGCAGGCAGTATGGAACATTATGGGTCAAGTATCCTCTGAAGCTCTGAAAGTACAACATATCCCTAGTAGGGAGGCATCCATCCTTTGCTAGGTGATCCATTCTTAGCCAGGCTTGGCTGGCATGATGGAAGACAATGAGGGGACAGTTAGGTGGATGGGGGATTCCATAGATGGAGAACAGTGTTTTCCCCACCTGGTGGCCCTGGCCAGCAAGCTATAGAACCTACTGCACTACAGGCATGTCTCCTTGTGGAAGAAGGAGTAACCTCCTGAACCCACAAATTAAAGAGAGAGTAATGGATAATAAGCAACACTAAGATGACAGTCAGCCAACTTTCTATCACATGTGTAGCAGCAGCTAGTGAAAAAGATCTGACTAGTACTGATGGGCCACACAGAACAGGCTGAAACTAGCAATATTCATAGCACCCCAAAAAGCAGCATCAGCATGCTAGAGTCCAAGTCCCACCCTCTCAATAACATGGCAAGCTTTGTGGGACACTGTCTTGTCAAGTATGGCAAGGGCCTGTTCTCTAGAGATACCATCCCAGAGGAAGGTCATGGCAGAGGCAGATACATGCTAGGATCCCTGCAAGCCAAAATAGATCGATCCCTTGTCTCACTGGGCTGATGTGTATACTTGGGGGGAGGGGGTGTCTGGCTGTCTTGCTCACCAGCTAGCATGCCCAGTGAGAGAGTATTCTCTCAGGCAGGGGAAATTGTCAGTCCATCTCATTCACACCTGGAACCTGGATCTGTAAAAAAACATATGTTCCTTAAGGCCAGTCTACCATTGCTGGGCTTCCCTGAAGTCTCCTTAACAAAGAGAGAATGGCACACACTGCGCACAGTCATAAGTATGCCATGCTTCAGTCTGCTGCCTCCTTCTTTTGTTCCAGGATTATGCTCACTCACTCAACTATGCTGTACCCCAGACTGCTGGCACAGTTCCCACTCACCACCATCTATCTGCTGTTCCAATGTGCCTGCCGGTGCTACCCAGGGTATTTGCCCCAGTAAGATCTGCCTTCTGCTTCCCCAATGCTACTGCCATTTGAATTTACTGGAGAAAAAATAGCAAATACTGTACTGTATATAGTATTCATGTTGACTGTGATGGAGTTCCAGACATCATCCAAAAGACTGCAATTCACAATTCTGAATTCAAAGTTTAAATCCAAATTTTAGTGCTAGTGCACATCCCTAATATTAATCAAATATCAATAGGATGGCCAGATAGAAACAAGGGGGGGGGGGCTTCTGCAGTTTGACTTTATATATTGAAGGAGGACTTTCAGCAAGGGTAGCTCTTCTGTGCAGCTATTAAAGTTTCAAGAATCTTGTTTTCTCGTGATCTGGCCATCCTAAATAGTAACTCATTCCAGAACATAAAGTACTCTAAAGAGCACGCAAACTATGTTCTTTTAAACACCCATAATATCGTAGAGTCACTGAGTTGGAAGTTGGCAGATGGCTGTCCCATGCCACAGGATGATGCCTTGGTTTCCTGTGCCTCCACTTTTAATCACAGTCTTGTGGCTTATACAGAGCCAAGAATTTTGCAGGCAAGTGATACCATGCTACCCTTGATTTAATCCAATCACCAGCTGCACAATGGCAACTAGACGACTAGGGTACCAACCAAGAGGCTCAGCCCATGTCTGCCAACAGAGGACCATCTTCCACTGTTTAATTGGTAAACTCTCAACCCAGAACCTCCATTTCTGTTTCTTTCCTATTGCCTGAATGTTTGACTGCTTGTGTCCCCAGAAACATAGTAGGCATCTTTCCAGCTGAAAGATATAGATGCTCTGACTTTCTAATCTAAGGCATTCTGACAGCTACTGATATGCTCTTCTCAAAATCTCCCCCTGACAGAAGGGCCTGTAAATGATTCAGAGTCTTCTCACTCACATGTTTCCAGCTAATAAAATCACATCCTCTTGCTACAGACGCCTACATTCCAAGCCACACAGAAGTGAGGTGTAACTGGGTGGAGAGTTTAGCTCTTAAACAGCAAAAGATGGTCCGTTAGGCTGAGTGGAATGCTGCCACACCCCAGTTACCCCCAGCAAGCCCATTCTTGCCTGCCTTCTGAACAGAGATGGGGAACAGGGCCCGAGCTGTGTTCCTCTCCCGTTGAACTTCCAGTCTTGGGCTGTGGAGGAGTACGGAACAAGGAGAGGTAGGGAATTGGACGGAATGTATTTTTCTGCTTACCTCTTTGAGAATGCCCACTTACCTCTGTATGTGTAAGTACACACACATACGCCTATAACTGTGTGGTTACATATGAATGTTCACTTTAGTCCTTTGATCTGCCCATTGCCCCTAGCTTTGTGCATTGCTGGTTCTTGTGCCTTCTGCCCTGCCAACCACAAGTAGTACAAGTTGCCACTGATTTTATATTACCGAGAGATAGAGAGTGCAAAAAAAGCAGGAACAAGATTATATGGGACACCTTCCAACCAATATAGTATTGCCTTGGTATTTCTCTGGTCACAACAAGACAAGACAGTTCAAGAACCAGAATCTGAAACTGAGTTTCAGACTCAAGGGCATTCATCACAAGTATATTCTTCTGTGCACTTTTTCCTTTCACAAATGGGAAAACTATACAAAGAGAAAAGCCAGAAGGTCACATGAGGAGGCCCACTGACACACAAGTCCAACTGAAAGCCTGTAAGTGCAGAATTCTTGGTATCTTTAAGCTTAGCCTCCTGCATGGAGATGCATTGAAGATAAAGTGAATGTTCTCCCGAGCTCTGCAGGAGATAGCTAAATAGATAGATAAATCTGTATTGTCATTGTCCTGCACAGAACAAGGAGATTTTGGGGGGGGGGACCACTTATCAATCCAACAAAATCTAAACAAAATGCAACTATACAAATTTATCAACATACTCCCACCCCACATATACACATTTAACCCCTAAATAGCTCTACAAACTCTAAAACTAAAAACTCTAAAAACTATATACAGAAGCTCCCTCATAGACTGCATTGCACTGCATTCAAAGCCAAAACCGCTTTTGGGTAGAAACTATTTCTCAAGCAGCTGGTCCTGGTCTTTATGACCCTATACCTTCTTCTAGAAGGCAGAAGCTGAAAGAGATCATTTCTGGGATGCGTACTATCTTGCGCAATCTCTACAGCTTTCTTATAACACCTGGTAGCATAGATTTGATCTAGAGTGGGAAGAGTACGTCCGATTATCCCCTCCGCAGTCTTTACGACCCTGGACAGCATTGTTCTTTCCCTAGCTGTACAACTCCCAAACCATACACACAGACCATAGGTTAATACACTCTCTATGGTACAGTGGTAGAATGCCGACAGCAGGTCCTTTGAAAGATTGTTCTTCCTGAGGATTCTCAAGAAGTATAACCTCTGCTGTGCTCTATTCATCAGATCTTTGGTGTTTGCTCCCCATGTTAGATCATCCCTCAGCTCCATTCCCAGAAATTGAAACACCGAGACCTGTTCCACACAATTCCCTTCAATAATAAGTGGCTGGATGTTCAATTTGCATTTTCTAAAGTCCACAATGATCTCTTTTGTCTTTTTTACATTGAGGAATAAATTGTTTTCCCTACACCACTCCGTCAGCATCTCAACCTCCTTCCTGTAAGCTGACTCCCCTTCCCCAGCAGTAATCAAACCAACCACCGTTGTGCCGTCTGCAAACTTGATGATCTTATTGCTGGGGTAACTGGGAACACAATCATATGTGTAAAGCGTGTACAGAAGCGGGCTCAGCGCACAACCCTGTGGCATCCCCGTACTTATGCTGAGATCTTCAGAGACATGAGAGCCCATCCTGACCCGTTGGGAACGATCTGATAAAAAATAAGCATGGCGGAAGCCCCAGATCTAATAATTTGGGCACCAGTCTATGCGGAAGAATAGTATTAAAAGCAGAACTAAAATCTACAAATAACAGTCTTGCATAAGTTCCTTGTTTCTTCAAATGGGTCAGAACAGCATGTAGGGCTGTAGCCACAGCATCCTCCATGGATCTCTTTCTCTTATATGCCAATTGACAAGGGTCAAGTCCAACTGGTAAACAAGCCATAATACAGTTCCGCACCAACTTTTCAAAGCATTTCATTATGACAGGTGTAAGCACCACAGGGCGGAAGTCATTCAGACTATCTATGTTAGGTTTTTTAGGCAGAGGTATAATAGTAGAGGATTTCAGACAAGGTGGGACAGTGGCTTGGGCCAAAGACCGATTAAAAATCTTCATAAAAGTTTCTGCCAGCTGTTCTGAGCAGTCTCTCAATGCCCTACCAGCCACACCATCAGGACCCATAGACTTGCTCACATTTATCCCTTTTAATATTCGCCTCACTTCTCCCTCTTCCACCCTGGCAACATTCCCTAAGGGGAGTAATGACGATGACTCTGGCAACACTGCTGGATCCACTGCTGGTGTCACCTCAAATCGGGGGAAGAAGGTATTCAGCTCCTCCACCAGAGACGCACTGCTCTCTACAGGCGATGAATTACTGGGTTTGTAGTCAGTAAGGTGCTGGATCCCCTGCCACACTTGCCTGGTGTCGTGACTACTCAGGTGATCTTCAATTTTTCCTCTATACACAGCTTTTGCCTTCCTTATACCCCTCTTCAGGTTCGCCCTTTCTATACTATACAATACCCAGTCTCCAGTTCTAAAAGCAGTTTCTGGCCTTCAACAGCCTCTGAACTTCACTCATCATCCAGGGCTTCCTGTTCGGATACATCTTTACATGCTTTTCCCTGGTGACGTTGGCTGTGCAGAATCTAATATAATACAGGACCATTGATGTGTAGGTCTCCAGATCTTGATGGTCAAACACATTCCAATCGGAGAACAGCAGAGTAAAAATTATATTGCAGTACAAATAAACAGGCATCTTCACTATTCAGATGCATTCTGACCACCACAGAGAACCACACCAGTATGCACGTAAAGAGGAATGTGTAGTTACATCATCATTTTTTGGGGGGGAAATAAACCCAATGTCCATAAACTCATTGATTTTTATAGCAAGAAAGGAAACATTAAAAGCTGGACAAACATTATCTCAATATCATGTAATACATTTCAGCATCCTCTTCTCTTACCTTTTTAGTCCACTATACAGCAATCCAGTTTGCATCAATAAAATCAATAAAAATGAGATAAGAGAAACTTGAAAAAACTGTCATTATCAACTCAAGTAGAATTACAGGGTACTTGTCACTCTCAGAAAGATCTGCTTCAGCAAAAGCTACTTGGATCACCTTTAATTTACGAGACGTTCCCAAGGAACAGCTATAATAGAAGTCTTTGGGGAAGTTATACAAATAAAATACCTGTTTTCATGAAATCTAATCAGCTTGCCAGCATTTGATACAAGTTGTGATCATGGATATTTGCAGAAAATACCTCATTTTTCTTAATGCTTTTGAAATATTCAGAGACCGAAGAAGGTCTTCCAAAGCAATAAATTACTGAAGCATGTGGAAACTATCTCTCAGTACATTTGAATCAGCTTAGGGAACCTGAAACTATTTTTCTGTCAGAAGATTTTACTGCACAGAAAAATTTGCCAAAAACTGGAAGTACCTTCTCTGGGGCCTGCTTCTTTTTCCTTTTCCCCCCTTTGTTTGTTCTTTCTGCCTCTTCCTCTGCCCTTCTTCTTGTTCTCAGCCATCCTGCACAGGCAGAATAGTTACAGTCCCAAAGAATAGTCAATTCCTGCCAGATGTAAATACCCCAGCCCTGCTGATTCCAGGCTTACTTGCCAGTTGAAACTTCCGACTGTTCTTATACTGTTTTGACACAGGCAACACCCACTTCTGGGTGGAGAAGTGTGGTTTTTTAAAAACTATTTCCATTTGTACATTTGTATCCTGAAGGAAGAGCTGGAAATGGGTGCTCTCTCTCCTCTCCCCCCCTCTCTCTCTCTCACTCACACACACACACACACACACACACACACACACACACACACACACACACACACACACACACAGCTGGCAGTGGAAACTGATTGGGAACTCATGTCAACATTTTTAGGATTTCTGAGTAATCATATCTTTCCTTGACTAGTTTGTCTTTCTTCCTGACATTAATAAATCCTTGGCATTCACAGTGCACTTACAAGCACAGAAATACTTTCTAAATTAAGAGACATGACACAGACATTAGTAAAATAATTATAAGAAACAGGCCCACATTGACTTTCCTAACATCACCTAGGGAATATGTCACACAGCAAAGAAATGGAACATAAATGTTATTGGCGATGATGTGTATTTTGCACTACGTGCCAAGGTCAGAAAATGCTTGAATTGCTTTTTGTGCTGATGCCTCTGAAGCTATGGCATCAGCACAAAAAGCAATTCAAAAGCCTAGGACATGTAATCAAGACCAAAACTTTATAAATGACTGGCTAATCTCCTGCACTCTCACTATATTGCATGTCAAACTTGCCCCAGTGGTGGAGGAGGAAGAGACAACCTTGGGTTATAACACTGAAACATAAGGAAAAGCCTTGTTTGTTGCTTGTTCGTTGCTCTATTTACAGCTCTCCAGGCAGTGCCATGACAAAGACATCACCTAATAAGGGTAAACAAAGGTTTATTTATTTCTTCATCTCATTATCTTTATAAAAGAGAAAAAAGAGGCTTGCCTATTTCCCTTTGTGTAATGTGATTAGCAGAAAGAAAATACAAATTAGCCAACCCAAACTCACATTATTTCCCACATTTTTATCAATGAGGTCACACCATCACTTAATTTCCACCTTATTGCTCTAATCCTCAGGCAAGGTCAGGTCATTTGATGCCCAAGAGGTTTCTCTGCTGAACAAACAGCTTCCTGACTGGCTTCCTAATCTGAAAAGTAGCTTCTAGTTACAAGAGATGAGGTTCCTCATAAACAGGAGTATTTGGTCACATTAAGCGCTTGGTTTGCAAAGGGCAGTTCTCATGTAGGAACATGCAGAAGAATGTGCAGAAGGGAACAGGCAAGGAGGGAATGAGAGTCACCTTTGTTCTTCCTGCTGCCGAAGCCTGCCTTGCACGTCAGTTCCACACCCTGCCCACTCTCTATTGTGTGTGCAGTGCACACCTGCCGTGAAGGCTGAATTGGTGAGATGAGGGATGAGGAGACCAAATCTTAACCTTCAGGACTCAATGATGTGAAACTGGAAGCAATTCCTCCCTGCACATTGGTTGAAATCTGATAAAGCCATATTGTTAGAGGAGAAGAAGACATGGCAGCTGCATTTGACAGCAGAATGTACACATCTCTTGCAGAAGGACAGGTAACTGAACTACTGACTCAATTGCCAGGGGCTTGTTTTAGGAATTGTAGGTAAAGCATGTGACATTGTGTACGCTTACCATTTTAGGAAAACACAAGTCATGAAGTCATAAAACTTTTGCAAAATAGTATCCAATTCTTAGAAATATTTATTTAGTTTATGGATTCTCAACCTGTGGCCCATGGCGCCATTTCATGTGGCCTCCACCACACCACAAAGTGCCATGTGGTGGAAGAAGGGTAAAATGGCCGTCCGGCCCACAAAGCTGTCTGAGAGAGCATGACCTGGCCCCCAGCTTTAAAAAGTTGAGAACTCCTGGTTTAGTCCATAGCCTTCCCATATGGCACATTATTTTACACCTGAATGTAGCCAGAGATAAGCACTTTTACAAGTTCAGTTGTTTCCAACAGAAGAGTTATGGGTACCATTAGAGCCCTTGAAATGGGTTTTAAAATGCTACCTTTTTGGTGTATCATGTTGTATATATCTTGTGAAATAAAATACAAAAATATATGAAAACTAAGCCATATAACATAACACCTTCATTTTTTGTGTGTAAAAATGTTCCAAGAGCTGTCTTGTCAGGACCCCCAACATGTAAGGCACAGGAAGGCTCATGCAATCAATCAAAGCTCCCTTTGCATCATCTCATTTGAGCCATCTTCCTTATGCAGGATCCCAGCTGATGAGAGGCAGGTACTCAATGAACAAAGCAGTGTGTTTCTGGAGTCATTCCCTGGAAACTGTGCTCACAGGCCAGCTGGTAGTGGGGTGGGTAGAGAGATGTATAGGAGCTGCTTAGCAGTTTTCATAACTCTGCTGAGCACACCTACATGGCAGTCTGTTTCTCATTTGACAATTAGCCAAATGCATTCCCAGATTTACCTAGTTTACTCTTAGAAAGCAGGATCACCTGGTAGTGCTGCAGTGTGAATATGTCAACCTAGGGGAGACAAACCAGACAAACAAATGTTTAAAACCCCACCCACAATCTAGGGAAAATGGTTCTTTGAAGTAGAGTAGTTTTGTGCCTCTATCTTGGTACAGGATCAAACTTTTGAAATTCTGGTTCTAACAATGAATTCATTTAATACACAGCCTAAACCCTGGCTGGGGGGTAAGGAGGGTTGGGCATATTTAGTTTTATTGCCACAATTAGCAAATGTTGCCATGAATGTTGAGTCATATGCCCAGAAGACATATGTGATAATCATTTTATTTTACATTCTAGAAAATTTTTGGTGGGGAGGAAAGTTCAGAATTCTTATCTCTTCTTAATTTTTCCAGTTGGGGAACCCACAAAGAGAGAGAGGAGGGATTTTGCCTCCCAAAATATGAACTGTGCTCAAAGGTACTTTATGCCAGCATGGTTCCCATTCACTTCAGTTATCATCTAGGAAGTCATATGAAGATGCTTAATTTGCTGGAATCTATGTTTATCAAATTCTGAGGGAATTGGAGGTGATGCTTTGGACCCAGGAGTTCTGAATAAAAAAGAGCCATGCAAATGCAGGAGAAGGTACCCATTGGGCCACAAAACACAAATAAATGAGAAAATAAAAAGAAAATAATCAGCATGAGCTTTCATGAATAAAAATCTACTTCTTCAGATATGCACCAAAACATTATGGATAGTGCAGAGAAATCGTCCCCAAAAGCATGGAATGTGGAGATGTGCATGTGTCCTTTACATGTGAGCAATTACAGAGTAATTGACAAGTATTTATCTGAAAAGGGGGTGGGGATGGGGAATTCTACCCATGTTGCCAGAATTGGCTTGAGAATGTGTCCTCTTCCCAGAGGCAGTCTGCCACTAGGGTTTGAACTCACCCCAAGTAGACCTAGCACAGACATTTACCATTTTTTCCCCTCACTCCCCATAAAATGTTGGCACAAAAGCCTAAAGAAGTGCATTTATCCATGAATGGTCAAGTGATCGTTTGGGGTTTTTCTAGTGGTCCAATAAAAGTATCACCTTCTTCTGCATTTGTTTTGGGCCCAGAGTATTTTAAGGATTGTGGTTGTTAGTCCTGAAATTACTGGCAGCGTGACAACTGATGACTTGGAGTCAGGCTCTTCTATTATTGGCACTCAGGTGGTGGAAACCTCTCAGATCCTTGTTTGGCCCTGTTGTAAGGTTCCAACAAAGTGACAAGACTTGCTTATTTTGTCAAGACCTTTGGTGGGTAAATATTTTGTTGCCTTGCCTTTTTATTGTCTATCTGTGATTTACTATGTGCCCAGGTGTTTAAAAGGCAATTGAAAACATCTCTTTTTAAAGAGGCCTTTGGAAATATCTTACCAACTGCTGATTGTTAGGCATTTTATTCTGTCTTTCTGCACCACAAATAGGCTTTCTTTTTAGGGTGTCTTGGGTTTTGATGTTTTAATATGAAAATTGTAAATATTTGTGTTTGTTTGTATCTGTTGAGTTTTATGCTGTTAGCCGCCCTGAGTAGGAACGTTTTTTCCTATTAAGTTTAATAAATAAAACAGGACTGCAGTGGCTCAAGTGGTTAACACACTGACTGGGAGGCGGAAGGTCAGCAGTTCGATTCCCGAGTACTGCAGGATGGAATGAGCTCCCATCTTTGTCACAGCTTCTGCCAACCTAGCAGTTTGAAAGCAAGAAATTGCAAGTAGATAAATAGGGACCACTTTGGTGGGAAGGTAACAGCGTTCCATGCGCTCCGATGTCTAGTCATGCCTGCCACATGACCATGGAAACGTCTGCAGCAGCTGACAGCACTGGCTCTTTGGCTTTGAAATACAGATGAGCACTGTACCCTAGAGTCAGATACAACTGGTTTTCGAGCGAGGGAAACCATTTAATAAATAAAATAATAATAAATTACATGTTAAGAAGTTTTGCTAGTCCTTGTTCATAACTTTTACCTCTGTTTTTCTTTTTCTCAATTCATTTGGGCATGGCAAAGATGTGTAAGGCATGTTTTAAGGCAGGGTTAGATCACTCCATACAGGGCATTGCAAAGATCTAGACTGCCTCTGTGTAATTGGGAAACTGAGCTCCCGGTATGCCTGAGGTTAAAAAACAAACAAACAAACAAACCAGGAGGGTCACAAATGTAGGACTGCAAAACAAGCTCTGTTTTCCATCAGACTGTGATGGCTATTGTGTGATTTAAGAAATAAACTTACTACATAATTATTGATAACAATGTGCACCATATTGAGAAGAGGGTTTGCATATTGCAGTGATCACAAGATACTCACATTCACACACCTTGCTGCAGTCCCAAGAACCACTGTTAAGTCTGACAAATGAAAACTCATTCAATGAAGCTTGTGTGAGCCAACAGAATCATAGCCTTTCCCCACCCCCAGTTTCCATGGCCAATATACTATAATAGCATATTTGTGCCCGGCCAGCCGGGCAGTTTTTATTTGTGTTGGGGGTTTTTTTTGGGGGGGTTGTTAAGGGTGGTTTGGGTGGGGGTGTTTTGCATTTGTGGTTTGTGACCTTTTAAATCTATTTTATTAGATTTATTTGTGATTTGGAATTATTTATTTTTCTGACTTGTTTTTACTCTTGTGGCCTCTAGGTGGGGCTGTTAGTAATTGTGTTGGATTCTCTTTTTGTTTGACTTGTTTTTTCTCTCCCAGCCTCTAGGTGGGTCTTCTTCTGGTAAGTCGCCTTTGTTTCTTCATTTCTGTTCTGGAGTCGTGGAGGGAGGACGTGCTGGTGAATTCTCTGGTTTTGTTTATCTTGGTTTTGTTTTTTGTTTTGTTTTTGTTCGTTTTTTGATGTTGGACTGGTAGGTGTTTCTGTTTCTTCTTTTGTGATTTTTTGGGGTTTAGATGTGTTTAATTGTTTTGTTTATTTCTGGTTGGTTTTTATGTTTCTGATTTCTTTTGTGATTATTTGTTTAATTTGTGGTATTTTTGTTGTTTGAGTTAGGTATTTTTGTATTGTAGTTAGGTGTTTTTTCTGTGCTTTCATGGTATTTTGGGCATTTTGTTTGTGGATTTTGTTGTTTATTATTTTGTTGGTTAATGTGTTTGTTTAATTAGTTATTTATTTGTGTTTTATTATTTTTGGTGTTTGGCATTTTGAGTAAATGTTTGGCTTTGTTGTTGTTGTGTATTTTTGCATGAAGAATGGGCTGCCTGTTGGTTCCTCTTTTCCCCATTGCTGCTTCGAATTTTGGTTTCGATGCAGCAATAGGGAAAAGGAGGAGCCAGCAGACAGCCCGCTCTTCCCCCGGTAAGGTTTGTTAGGTAGGTTGGGTGAAAAGGAGGCAGAGAAGAGCTATCTGCCTGGCGATGGTTCTCTCCTCTTTGTCTCCTTTTTCTCCTGGCTTACCTAACTGGAGATCGGCAGGCAGCGATCCAAAAGGGGTGGTGCTCTTCCTTGCGGATAGCTGGCTGCTGCTTTTGTATTACCTCCTTCGGAAGTACAAAGGCAGCAGCCAGTCATTTGCAAGGGAGGGTACTTCCCCTGATGGTCTCGCCATGTCTTCGGTGGGGTAGCGGGGAGGAGAGGGAGTCCCTTTTCTCCCTGTTGCTCCGGAAAAGAAGGCTGGCAGTGGTCTTGCCATGGTTGTTTGTGTGTGTTTGTTTGCGAGGCCATGAGGCGCTGCGTCCGGCTGCGGCGGACTTGTGCTCCCGTTGTGGGAGGCTGGTGTGTTTTTATTTTATTTTTTGTGTGCCAGCTTTTTCAGTGTTCTGCTCTCTCACGCCCTTCAGCCTGATTGGCTGAAGTGCTCATGGTGCGTAGGACGCTGGGACTTGGAGTTTTGTTTGTTTTGTTTGCATTCGTGCGGCGGTTTTTTTTCCTGCGGCTCGATTTTAATTGGCCGTTCGATGGTTCCCAGCGTTCTTTTTGCGTGTGCCTCTCAGCCTGATTGGCTGAGGTGTGGCGTGGCGCAGAGGACATTGGGAATTGAAGTTGTTTCCCTTTGTTCCCGTTTGTGGGGCTATTGCCCCACTGGCAGCTTCAGCAATGTTACGGCGCTCTGCAGTCCGGGTTCGGCCAAGTGCAGGCAGCTTAGTACGGGATACGATAGCCGAGTGCAGGCGTGTATACCGGAGTCCAACGGTTAACCCGTCTCTTTATAGGTTAAGATGTTGTGCAATGTAAGTCTATTTATAGCCTACATAATTCCCCCAAGACCCATACTGCTTCACAAAAATTCATATTGGGAAGGATAACTGTAGGAGAGGAATGGACTATGATTCCTTTCGCACATATACACTACATGATGTGCAGTTTCTTTCATGTATTTTCCATTTTCTTGCAATGCTTAGTCATGGTAACAAATCATACTAATATAACATCAAATAAAAATTAAAGTAACTTTTTCTCCCTTGTTTGCCACTCTTCTCTTGCTTTTATTGAAATCATTTTCTACAGAGATGCCAAACTTAGGATTCATGAGATGTCACACTCTTAAAAGCTGATAACTGCACACAATAAGCACCTCTATTGATTTCAAATCCAAGGCAGGAATACCTGTGTCACAACTTAGTGAAAACCATTTGGTGGGTGAGTATCAATTTTTGTCCAGAAAAAAATAGGATGAGAGGTGTGGTCTTTAAAGTTACACAAATGCTACACAAAAGTAGGCAATATAGGTATCATTCACTCTTGCATTATCTGGACACTGACTTGGAAGAAAGGGCTGTAGAATCAACCAGAAATCCAGAGAGGAATGTGCAAAGGTGCTAGATTGGGATTTTATCATTACAGTAGAACCCCGCATAATGAAAAAAGTCTGTTCTGTGAGGTGCTTCACTTTATGATTTTTTTGTTATATGAAGTGCTAACCGCGATACCCCGCATTATGATTTTTTCATTATATGGGGTATACCTCGCAAAACAAAAACCCCATATAATGTAAATCTCTATGGGATGCATCATACAGCAAAAATCTCTAAAAATGTTGTTGTACAATGCATCCCATAGAGATTTTCGTTATACACAGAATGGGCATTATGTCCATGCCTCGGTACTGCTTTGGGAGCTGCACTGGTTGCCAGTGTGCCTCCGGGTGCAATTCAAGGTGCTGGTAATCACCTTTAAAACCCTATATGGTAATGGGCCAGGATACTTAAGAAACCACGTCACCCCAAGAACATCTGTCCATCCCACCAGAGCAGACCGAAGAGGCTCTCTCATTGTTCCATCTGCTTGAGGGGCGCATCTCTCTAGCACCAAAAAGAGGGCCTTCTCAGTATCCGCTCCAGCCATATGGACCCTCCTGCCAATTGAGCTGCATCTCCAGACAGGGCTGCTGCCCTTCAGGAAAGGGTTAAAAACCTGGCTGGCAGGACAGGTGAGGGGCACCAGCGACATGGTAACCCCGGCCTGCTAGCTAGTTTACTCTCTCTCTTTTAAGCTTTTTATCTTTTTCAAATTTTTGTCAGTAGTTTTTTAATGGGTTTTTTATTGTTGTTTTTTTAAACTGCCATTGGTTTTATTTTCTGTGAGCCACCCAGAGTCTTCGGAGTTGAGTAGCAATACAAATTAAAATAAATAAATAAATATGGGGGTTTTGTTATGCAAGGTATACCCTGCATAATGAAAAATTCATAATGTGGGATATCACGGTTGGCACAAAAACGCTTCGTTATACGAATTTTTCATTATTCAGGGCATTCGTCATATGGGGGATCCACTGTACTTAATCCTGAGTCCAGCAATCAGAGACTTTCTGAACCAGAATTCCCACTCACTACATCTCCTAAGCAAGATTGCCACAAGCCATTGATGAGCTGGGCTCCATTTGGGACATGAGCTGTGCTCTGTCACCTGGGGATTTTTTGAGTATTGTAATGCTAAATGATTTACTATATTTTGTTGTTGTTTTCCATAAGGTTTTACCTATATTAACATGTCCATTGTGTATACAAGCTGATTCTTATTACTATTGATGTGGCTCTATATTGCTATTTTGTATTTTGTGGTTACTGTAATGTAATTTGTGATTGATTTTTTGTATTGAACCTGCTTGTACATTTATTGTATTTACATGTTGTAAGCCGCTTTGAGTGGCACTTGTGTCAGGAAAGCGGGATAGAAATTAAACGTAATAATAATAATAATAAAGCCAGCCTCATCCCCCCCACAAGAGTTCCATTAGCCACTGAATGTGTGGCCCATCTAACAGTCAACAAAGTAATGACTGAGTGCCAGGCTTGAAGCCACCTTTAAGGTCTTCATTCTCTAGTAAGAAAGAGGAGACCATTATAGCAGGAGGATAGTTGGGTTAAAGTGCTATAGGAAAACTAAATTAACACCCAGACTTGCTTGGGACAAGTCACTTTTCTCTAGGTTGGACCTGTCCAAGGTTCTGAAAGACCAGTGTCTGACCACTCTTTTTCAGTGACCTATTAAGCTGTTATACAGTGTCTGAGCAGTTTCTTCTGCTATCTATTTGCCCAGAAGCTCTATCTAATATGTTTTTTCTAAACTCCATCCAGGCTTTTCCTTATCCAGACAGGCCAGCCATAAGCACAATATGTCAGCTGTGCCTCTTCTCTGTTGTGAGGAAGATAGCCATAGGTGTCTGACTATTTTGTGGGACACTTATTGGAATATGCTTTATACCAGGCTGCTCTTGAAAATGGTCAGAAAACTCTAGTTTATTTAAAATTCCTTCTCCTCACCTCTTAGCAGAAGGTTTTTGCTTATACTAGCTGCCAATTTAAGGCTATGATTAATACTGTACTTTAAAAGTTTCAATTGGTTTGGACCTAGTCTGCTGTACCAGTACTTCTTCCCATATAAATCTTGCCAAACCTAGAAATATTTGAAGAAGGTGTTGCTACTGTTGTTGAAAGATAAGACCTAGCAGAGCTTTAAGGCAGAGCATTATACAGAAAGCTTAAGGCAGGGCTTTCTGTATAATAGTAACCACTTTTCTGGAATTGTATGTATATAATTATATTCAGTTTTTCCATATCAGATTCCTGGGGTGGCTAACATCAGTAAAATAATAAATTGCAACAGGATACAATGTAATAACTTATGATGAAATTTACACTGAGAATATAGAAACTGCAGCCAGCTAAAAACCTAGATCAAAACCTACAACAGGATGAAGACAGGAATAACAACTACCAACAGCTATCAGCAATCCCCTCCAACCCTCCACACCAGCTCTAAAGGAGATATGCCACCATGAAGGACCCTCTGCCCAGGCTCTCTTGCGCTCGCTCCGTAATAGCCTGGGATATCCCAAGGCGAGCACCCAGACTTGGGAAATCTGCCCTGGATTTGTACTGGGTTGGACCAAAACAAACCCTCCAACTCCCTGGGGATTGTTCAGGCTTCAAGCCTCCTCAGGGGGTTGGAGGGTTTGTTTGGTCCAACCCAAGAGAATAGTTATATCGAAAGCTTTTTAAAGCCTGGCAACACTTACCCAATAACCACTACTTGTTTATACAAAAACAGAGTTTCATTTATTGACATAAAAATATACCTCAGAGACAAACATTTCCCTTTTTCCCAAACAGACACAAAATAATCTAACATCCAAAGACTGGGATGAGCTCTTGTTCCTTCAGCTTCTTCCCACTAACTCAGGCCTTTCCCGTCATTACTTTAATATGGAAAATCAGACCATGACTCAGCTTCTTGACTCCAGGTGCTGGTTCTGTAACCTTCTCCACCTGCTACACCACATCAAGCTTACTAAAACATTTCTCTTAAAACCCAACACCATTGGGGGGGGGGTTACAATGCCATCACACCAGCTATAGCCAAATGCCTGCTGAAGCAGGGACTACTATTTGTTGCCCAGGAGGAAGCACTCCTAGAGAACAAAGAAGGGCAGTAGAGGCAATATTAGGTACTCGCTACAGTTCCAGCTAGACCAGGAGTTCTCAAACTTTTAAAGCCTGGGGCCAGGTCATGCTCCCTCAGACATTATGGTGGTCATCAGCAACTAGTAGCTGCTCCAAAGTGTTTTCAATGAGATGGCTGCTTACACAGATGGGCTCAGGTATAAAATAATGTGCCATGTGGGAAGGCTATGGACCAAACCTGGAGTTCTCAACCTTTTTAAGCCGGGGGCCAGGTCACGCTCCCTCAGACTGCTTTGGGGGCCAGATGGCCATTTTGCCCTTCCCCCACCACATGACACTTCCTGGTGTAGTGGTGGCAGTGGGGGGGCCACATGAAATGGTGTCATCGGCTGCATCCAGCCTGAGAATCCCTGAGCTAGACTGTCCCCTTACTTGCTTGACTATCCATCCCACACTCAAGGCTGTTGGCTATCAACTATCTTTGAGAAGATTCATGATGGCTTGTTCTTTTCTGATATTCTTTCCCCCCCTGGTTTTACTAATGTCTTGTGACATTCACTTTAGCTTTTGGACCTGGCATCTGGCAAAGGGGTTGGGTGTGAAGGTCGTCATCACACAGTGGCTGAAATCATCTGTGATTAGGCCATCACCCTGGACATATTTATTTATTTGTAATTAAACAATTGTCTCTCCCATCAGGAAATTCCTACAGGTCCCAAGTAATCCCTTTCATCATTGAGAGAGTGTGGGGATGAGAGATGGAAAAGGGAAATCTTTACCAAAAAACATTACTGCTAGGGTGATTTCAATGGTGGGAGCGTTTCCTAGTAATTAATTACTTCCTCCTCCTCTATCTTAGCCCACACATGTTTCTGATGATGAAAGGGGCTAAGTGTAACCTGTAGAGACCTCGGAATGAATGACAGGAAAAAAATTGTCCTAGTTGATATCAACAGCCTTATACTACAGAACGTAAATGAATAAGATTTTAACTAATTTGTCACTCACAGTGATTTAGACAACCCAGCCTGTTTGGGGCCTTTTACTGACATAAACAGACTTGGTGTGCAATCAGATGGATGTATAACTTGCGTTTTGGATTGTCTCTAGCAGTATCTGGTGCAAGTTCTTTTCTGTCAGTCGGATTATTGTTAACCAGACTTATTCTGTTCCATGCCTGATACACACATTTTTGGTTCAGCAGCTGGGGTATTCTTTTTTTGAATTGGACTAGAGTGATGGCAATCTGCAAGGAAGGATTACTTTTAAGAAGTACATTTCCATTTAAGTGACCATTTTGAGTGTGTGATCGGACTTTATCCCTATCTGAGCACACCCTCACATTTCTGGGTTATTTTAAAAGTTACAAGAGTAAGAAATAGAATACTCAATATGAAGTATAATCAGCTCCTGGCTAGCTCTAACCACTTCTATAACCATGCCTTCTACATCAATAGTACACAATCATTAGCATGTAGATAACAGATATCAAATAATAAATTCTGCCAGGTATTCATTCTACTTTACTAATCCAGTGAAATCTATATACATCGTATCTTTTGGGAAGAACAAGGAGTACAGTGGATAGTTATGAATTCAGCTCTGGGGAGCCTATTTCATATCAGTGTTACTGCCTATAAAGTGCTTATAAGGCTGTATTTTATCACCCTGCTTAGTCAACTTATATACAGAGCACAATGCGCAATGCAGGGATGGAGAAATCACAATTTGGGATCAACATTACGGGGAGAAACATCAACAATTTGAGATACACAGATGATACCAACCTAATGGCAGAAAGTGAGGAAGACCTAAAGAAGCTCCTGATTAGGTTGAAAGAAGAGAGTGCAAAAGCTGGCTTGAGACTCAATAGCAAGAAAACCAAGATAATGGCAACAGGCCCGATCAGTCCCTGGAAAATAGATGGGGAAGAAGTAGAAGCAGTGACAGATTTTACTTTCTTAGGATCAAAGATCACTGCAGATGGTGATTGCAGCCATGAAATAAAAAGGTGACTGATTCTTGGGAGACAAGCCATGAAAACTTGGGGAACATAGTTAAAAGTAGAGACATCACCTTGCAAACAAAAATTCGCATAGTCAAAGCAATGGTATTCCTGGTGGTAATGTATGGTTGCAAGTGCTGGACCATAAGGAAAGCTGAGAGCAGAAGAATAGAGATCTATGGAATGTGGTGTTGGAAGAGAGTTTTGAGAGTATCCTGGACAGCAAGGAGAACAAATAGGTCATTCTTAGAAGAAATCAACTGTTACTGCTCCTTGGAAGGTCAAATAGTAAAGATGAAGCTAAAGTACTTTGGACATCAAATGAGAAGAGAGGATTCACTTGAGAAAGCCTTGATGCTGGGAAAGCTGGACGGCAAAGGAAGAAGGAGCGGCCAAAAATGAGATGGCTAGATGGTATTGTAGATGCAATGGGCACAGAGCTGGGCAGGTTGAGGAGGATGGTGGAGGACAGTGGTGCCTGGAGGGCGGTGGTACATGGGGTCACAAAGGGTCGGAATCAACTGTGTAACTGAACAACAACAACAAAATGTATCAAACCAATAGTCTGTGTATTAGATATGTTGTGCTGCATCACCTCTCCCAGGTATCTATTAGCGTTCTTCTCTCCTACTCTGCTGTTTGAGAGATTTAATTAGGCTAAATGCTTCCCCTAGTCCTGCTGAACTTTACGATTTTTGGAAAGGCCAAAAAAAATTACCCAGACTCCCATCTGCAAAAAGCCTTCCAGGTGCTTATTTTTGTAACAGCAAATAAAATCCCTTCCAAAAGAATGCACTACAAATATGCTATATAAAAGTACATCCATCACCCTGTGCTTTATCCTACTGTATATCTCATTTGAACAGCCTAATGGGCGAGGTGCAGCTGGGAACTATCGGCTTCTGAAAGCTATGTATATTTCAGAAATAATACCTCCAGATGGGTTTTAAGACTGGAAGAGTCCAGAAGCACCCCATGCGAAGCAGATGTAAGCACACTCTATACACTTGTACACCCACACAACACAAACTGCCTGCCTCCAGCCGCAGAGGATAAGCTGCTGGGTTTATTTATTTTGACTGGAATTTTCTCATGAAACTGTGAGAGAAACAAAAAAAAAAATTGCCTCTTTCAAAATGTGGGACCTGCCTTAACTTGCTGCTCTGCAACCCATTTTATGAAAGAAGAAAGGAGTCATTAACCGAGACCTGCCAGCCACAGAATACACGAGTCACGTCACTTCAGCACGCAAGCAAGCAATCCTGTATACCCAAAGCAACTGTTTGACAGTGCAGTACTATCAAGTTTGCTCTGAAGGGGAGTCCAGCCCAGCCCTTCACTGTAGTCCTTTGCTAGCATCCTCCTGAGCAACATTCTTGGGGAGGGGAAAAGGATAATTGCAATCATCACAAGAAGGTCTTACAAGACTAAGTGAGCCATAGGGTGCTGCCCCTAAGACAGGAATTCTCAACCATTTTAAGCTGGGGGCCGGGTCACACTCCCTCAGACAGCTTTGGGGGCTGGACAGCCATTTTGCCCTTCCTCCACCACATGGCTCTTCCGGGTGTGGTGGAGGTGATGGGGGGCCACATGACATGGCACAGTGGGCCGCAGGTTGAGAATCCCTGCCCTAAGAGGTCCTTCCTATGGCTAATCTTGAGTATACATTCTCTTTGAGCCAAGTCCTAGCATGCCACCCACCCTCCCTGATCCCAGTATTTGATCCTGCTCCAAGAAGAGGGTGTGATCCAGGCCTTTTCATCCTTTGTCAGGCTATTCTTTCCCAAGACACGGAAACAACTACTTAAGTCTCCCTAGATGAAGAAAAGACACGCAGTTCCCCTGGCAGTCCTCATTCTTGCCCTTGGGACAAGGACACAGAGGACAAAACTGAAAAGACAGACATACGATGATTGCTCCAGAAGTGTGTGAGAGAAAAACAAAGCAAATGCATTTCTTCAGCACTGCCAGTTCACACAGAATATGAATTGGGGTGGAGGTGGTACTGGGCCAGCCACAACACTCTGAGTGAAAAGTCAGATAAACAATTCCACTCTGGCAATGCTGACTACCTGTCAAGACAAGGGAAGCGTTGGTTAAAGTGCCCTTGCCCTGCCTCTTCCATTCTCAACAAGTGCTGTCGGTGCCAGGAGTCGCCTTATGTAAGCAGAGGAGAGCTCGTTCTTTGCAGACAGTAGCCTGCATGCAACCGGCTTCTCCTTCTGCAGATGTCTCTGGGAATTCACATTCCTGGAAGGTGGAAGGGGTGGTGGTTCTCTCTCAAACAACATTCCTGTATGCAAAAGCTCTAATCCAAAAGGGTGATTCAAAGATTCTGTAGGTGGCAGGATCACTGAATCACTGATGGATAGTTGTGGGATTAAGTTTACTGTCAGTTTCTTACATCTGGTAATGACCTTTAAAGCCCTACGTGGTAGTGGACCAGGGTACTTAAGAGACCGCATCACCCCAAGGACATCGGCCTGTCCCTCCAGAGCAGATCGGAGGGGTTCCCTAAGGGTTCTATCTGCCAGAGAGACTCGTCTCTCTGGCACCAGAAGGAGAGCCTTCTCTGTATCTGCTCTGGACCGGTGGAACCTCTTACCGACCAGGTTGCACCTCCAGACAGAATTATTGCCATTCAGAAAGGGGTTGAAAGCATGGCTAGCTCATGCTGGTGGGGCAGCACTCCCCTGTTGGTTGATATAAGGCCCGGACTGATAGCTTTTTTAACTGATTTTAAGCTTAGGGTTTTTATGATGTCTTTATTGCGGGGGATGTTTTTATGTTGGGTTCTGTAACATTTGGTGTGAGCCGCCCAACAGCAATAGCAATTACATTTATATACCACTCCATAGCACTTAGTGCACTCTCTGGGTGGTTTACAGGTAATTAGCATGTTACCCTCAACAAGCTGGGTATTCGCTTTACTGACCTCGGAAGGATGGCAAGCTGAGTCAACCTTGATCCCCGTCAGGATCAAACTCAACATTTTGGCTGCCGTACAGCAATTTATCCACTGTGCTCTTCTTCCAGAAACTCTTTTTCCAGTTTAGTAATGCATTAACTAATAACACAATGAATTATTAATAAATAAATCAAATTCACAAGTGAAACAGACCAAGTACTAATAGAATCTGAAACGTTTGTCAACCAGTGGATTTTAGGATCAGAAATATTCTCTTTTCCATAGTCATTCCTCCCACTGAAGGAGGCGGGGTTCTTCTAAATAACAGCAGCACTCATTTGCATTATAAAATAATTGATGGAATGTCTGTATATGGATAGATGGGTTTAATATGTGGACCAAGCCTGTTATATATGTTGGTATCTGTTTTGTTTTGGTTTTTGTTTTGCCTTTAAAGATATTAACCACAACCATACACATTTTGGCACAGGTTTTTTTTCCTGAGACTGAAACAATCACGGCTATTACATGTCAGGTCTTCTCTAAACAAAGCCCTTGTTTCCAGGGGGAATGTTAAGGAAGCTTGCTTGTAGTAGTTGTGAGTCATCCTGCAGTCAAGCTCATTGTCACAATCAATAGCAACAATATTAGGAAAGGCTCCTTTGAGGTATTGTACATCTAAAACCCATTGGTTATGTCTTTCTTCTTGCCATTCACGAAGGCAGGCTTTGCCGGGCCCACTCCCCAATAAAGAGACAGACTCAGTGCTGGGATTGAAACTGGGCCACTTTATTAACAATAATTCACTAATGCAAGTGGGCCGACATAGCACTGGTAGGGAGCGATGGTTATAGCCAACTATATTGACCCCACAGAAGCGCAAATGACCAAACCTCTGCTTCTGACGTGTGTACAATGAACTTATAAGGCTTTGCACACTGTGTCAAGCATGGCATCACCTTGTTCCTGAGCACACCGGATTGGCCAGGCTATTATCCCTCTATCTAGACCTGCCAGAGGCCAACTGAGTGTGCTCCTGCCGGACCCGTAGGGGTCACCCAGAGCCTCCTTACCAGTGCTAGCCGCCAAATGACCAAAAGGCACAAAAGGTACCCCGCAGGAGCCCGACAGTGACAGTGTGGAATGGGCGAAAACAACAAGAACCAACAGGCCAATCGAGGTTCAAGCAAAAATTCCCATCCGGCCCCGAAGCAACCAAAACAATCACACTGCGACCTAGGGCGGGGGTGGAGGGCAAACGCTGCCTGGCCCAGTCGGCCCAGCGAAGGAAGAGTGGTCCGAGCCTCTCCCTTGAGGGAAGGCCCGGCCCCGGCCCCTTCCGGCCTCGTCCCGCTTCTTATGGGGCGGGGCCGGCAAAGCGCACGGCAGCGAGTCAGCGCTGCCGCGCGTCCCTTCTCAACCTTTTCAGGGTGGGGGCTGGATCACTCCTCCCAGAATGGCTGTGTGGCCCAGTCACATGTTTCCACGCAATTTCTCATGCGAAAATGTGCATTTTCAGTGAGATCTCATGAGATTTCGGCAAGATCTTGCAAGATTTTGGTGAGATCTCATGAGATTCCACACAAGAACTCACCAAAAACACGTATTTTTGCCAGTTTTCGGAGCTTCAAGATGGCAGCGGCAATGAGGACGACGTCGGGGGCCAGATGAAAATGTTTCGGGGGCCAGGTATGGCCTATGGGCCATAGGTTGAAAATGCCTGCACTAAGGGATAAACTAGTGACACCCCTTCTTTGAGTTCTACGGAATTAGCCATAATCTCAAGTGTTATACAGGGGCATTGTATGGGGACATTCAGAAATTTCAGTTTTGGATTCAGAACTGACAAGAGCTCTAGGGGCTCAAACATCTACCTTCATAGCAATTCTTCATCTAGAGACAGTCTGTTGCTCAATGGAAACTTCAGTCGAGAAAACTCCGCACAGGGGACGCCCGTATGAGGCTCCTTTCTTGTCCCCAAGATGTTTTCCCACTGAAGTAGTCCCTATTTATCTACTTGCAATTTCTGGCTTTCAAATTGCTAGGTTGGCAGGAGCTGGGACAGAGACGGGAGCTCACTCCATCATCCAGTACTCGGGTTGAACTGCTGAACTGTTGACCTTCCAGTCATCAAGTTCAGCATCTTAACTACTTGAGCCACTGCAGTCCTTTCAAAATTGATTTTACAGTGGGTTATTTTATTGTTAGTAGTTACAATGCTACTTAATTGGAAATTACAAGATACTTGAGGTTTGGAACTTCAGTGGGTCAAGTGGCTAAGACACTGACTGGAAGGTGGCAGGTCAGCAGTTCAATACCCAAAAACTGTAGGATGGAATGAGCTCCCATCTTTGTCCCAGCTCCTACCAACCTAGCAGTTCGAAAGCAAGAAATTGCAAGTAGATAAATAGGGACCACTTCAGTGGGAAGGTAAACAGTGTTCTGTGTACTCCGGTGTCTAGTCATGTATGCCACATGACCATGGAAACGTTTGCAGAAGCAGACAGCGCTGGCTCTTCAGCTATGAAACAGAGATGAGCACTAAACCCTAGAGTCAGTTACGACTGGCATTCGAGCTAGGATGACCTTTAGTAATTGAGGTTGCTTTTCAGCTACTTTCATTCTTGTTGTTAATTGGCATTCTAATAAATTGTACAGATCTCCTTGGAATTTGGCATTCATTTGTCCAAAAGGCCTTAAAGGGCTTTTAACTAAATGTAAAGTAAATACCTTGCAGTTGATTGTTTCAGGGGATGTTATAACAACCAGCCAAATATTAGTAAACATTGATCTGCTGGTTGTCAGATGATATAGGACTTATTTCATCTCCTTTTAGGATGCCCATTATAGCTCAATGATAATTTATATTTCCAGAATTATTTTAATGAAACCCCATTTAATAAAATAATGCCTTCATAGCATTTAAATATTATTTGCATATTTGATATTACCTTATTTTTGTTTAATTATTGTTTTTTATCTCTTTCCTTGTTTGTCTTTCTCCGTGTCTGTTTTACAAAGGAAGCCTGATCAGATCTTGTACAGCAGAAGGAACTGAACAGTCACCCCTTCACTTACTATCCTGCCTTTTGATCCACAGGGTAACTTACATAATTTACATTGAGTAGTTTCTATCCAGTATCAATGCTCTCTCCTTGCCCTAACATCCAGTCCCCATATTCCAATGATCACCTTTATCCTTTCTCATATTTTTAACTCTGTCATTTGATGGTTCATTTCCTGGCTATGTGTTCCTTTTCTTTACCTGGTGTTCTGTCTCTGTGGTTAGTTAACTGCAAAATAAATATATATCTGACATTTTTCATGAACAGAAGATAGGTCTGGAAAAAATTAATACTCAGGGCTGATTGACTACAGGGAAGATATCTTGAACAACACTGCTTTGAGATTTGTAAAAATAAATATCCAGAGAGGGAGCCTGAGCAGCTCCTTAGGTAGGCTGCTCCATAACATGAGTGCCACCACAGAGAAGGCTGTCTTCCTAGTTGTGGCTTTCTTTGCCATTCTTGGTGTCAGTTGCTTACTTTGGGAGGAATGGATGATGTGGACAGAAGATCTTTGGGAGAGACATTGTGCAAGGTAGTAAAGTCCAAAATGTTTAGAGCTGTGCAAGTTAATATTAACTTATGAGTATAGTATGCAACAAGGAGCTCATGTAGCTGGGCCAGGGACAGAGCAAAATGATCAAACATCTTCACCCAAATCAATCTGACCACAGTATTCCGGACACAATGTCACTTCTGTAGAACAACAACTCGTCGACTGAGGCTGGTTACAGGGAGCATATACAGGCGAAACTCGGAAAATTAGAATATCGTGCAAATGTTCGTTCAGTCCAGTAATGCAACTTAAAAGGTGAAACAAATATATGAGATAGACTCATTGCATGCAAAGCAAGATAGTTCGAGCCTTACTTTGTTGTAATATTGATGCTTGAGGCTTACATTTTATGAAAACCCCCAAAAAAACCAATTTCATGTACCCGTACCCCATAATCATCACATAATCTCATGTATGCTGTATGCCATGATCATCACAGTTAAAACAAATTAAGGCATGACATATCTCACTTTGCATGTAGTGAGTCTATCTCATATATTTGTTTCACCTTTTAAATGAAATGAATGAACATTTGCATGATATTCTAATTTTCCAAGTTTCACTTATGTTGGAATCTTTCTTGAAGACCAGGTTTAAGTAAATTAGATTAGGGTTTTTTATGTTCCAGGAAACAATGACATTTTTCCTGTACTTGATTATTAGGTTTCTTGTTAATAAAACTAGATTTTATTTTCAAATTCCTTGTTTAAGAGATTTCCTTTTTGCAGGGGGAATATTTAAAATGGGCATAAGAAGATAGAACAGCAATGAAATTAACAAACCCCAAAGCCTCAGCCAGTTGCTGAGTGGGAGAAAGAGGTAGATGCCATTGAGAATCTGATAACCTAACAACTGGACTTAGCTGTGAGTCCAGGGGTGGCTGTATGAGCAAGATTTATGGCAAGGCTATCATGACGCACACATATATGTGTGTGGCACTCCCTTCTATCCAGCTGTAATGGAGGTGATGGAAATGCCAGTGTAAGAGGAGGATCCAGGAGGGGCAGGCACCAATACTCCCTGTCTAGAATTACCAGCCATCCTTGACAAGTCTCTGGCCATGGTCAGGTCACTTCCTCCCCTCTCACTTTGTGTGACCAGGACTCCCACCTGTCTCGCCCCGGGAGCCCACACCACCAGCCCCGTTGGGAAGAGACAGGTGGGAGCCATTGCCGCCGCCGACACAGTTGCCTCACAGACGTTGAACTATAGGTTGCCTTTGTGGCTGCTGGGTGGTTGAGGTTGATTTTTTGTGTAATTTCTCATTGTGATATTGCTTAATTATCTATATTTTGTATTGTATTTTTGCATATTCTGATGTTTTGATTGTATTAATTGTGTATTGCCTTTTGTAGTTTATTGTATATTTTGCTCTGTTTATTGTATTTATATATGTTGTAAGCCGCTTTGAGTGGCACTTGTGTCAGGAAAGCGGGATAGAAATTAAACTTTATTATTTATTATTATTATTTGTGGCCTTAATTAGGGACCCTCTTGAAAGGGGGTGTTAGTGCAGGGAATTCCACCCCTCAAGAAGCTCCTGCAGGGACTTAACAAAAGTGTTGGCTTCTGTTGGTTCCTCGGTCACAGTAAAGATTGGTCATGGTTATTCTACCAACTTGGAGCCCATGGGATTATTGCCAGGAAATCAGGTTGTTGGCCACAATACCAGGAACTGGACTAGCTATGCTCACAATAAGGTACTTTGTATCATTGTATTATTTGTAGGATCTGTGCTACCCTGTGTGGTGTTAGTGAATAGAGTGACCTGGGTTCAAATCCCTGCTCAGCCATGGAAACTCATTGGATGTGTAGAACTCATAAAACCACTCCTGAAATAACTCACCTTGAAATCCCTATTAAGAACATAAGAACAGCCTTGCTGGAACAGGCCACAGCCCATCCAGTCCAGCATTCTGTCTCACACAGTGGCTCACCATTTCCTTCAGGGTATTCCCAAGGAGATGCCTTCACCTGCTTAGGATTCCCTGGAAATGGCATTGAGAGATATCCTGCCTATCTCTCCAACCCGGAGGTTGTCCTTAAGTATCCATAATTATAGCCATTGATACCCTTGTCCTCCATGAACTTGTCTAATTCTTTCTTAAAGCTGTCAAGACTGACAGCTGTCACCACTTCTTCTGGCAGGGAGTTCCATAGACCAGTAATCCTCTGGGTGAAAAAGTACTTTCTCTTATTTGTTTGAGAACTAGTACCCAAAAGTTTCATGGAGTGTCCCCTAGTTCTAGTGTTATGCGATAGGGAAAACAGTTTTTCCTTATCTACTTTGTCCACACCGTGCATGATTTTATAAACTTCAATCAGGTCACCTCGTAGACGTCGTTGTTCAAGAGTGAAGAGGCCCAACAGTTGCAGCCTCAGATGGTAAGGAAGGTGTTCCAGTCCCCTAATCATTCTGGTTGCCCTCCTCTGCACTTTTTCCATAGGGACACTGTAAGTCAGTTCTCACTTGACAACACATAACAATAACATTTTGCATGATGAATATTATAAATCATTATGAGTTAGTCATAATGGGAAGAGACTAATGTGTTAACATGTTCCTTCCAGTCTATTGGCTTGGATCTGGAAAACATTGCTTCAGATCCTGCTTTCACTTCTATGTTTGTACGGAAGACACCTGCATTTCTCTTGTTAACTTGTCAATGAAAGGAGTAAGAATAGGAGCAGGCTTGAAATCTCCAGGGCTGATTTTTATCTCAGTAAAATTGTTCCCCAGATTTCAACTCATATTTTCTTAAACAAGAAGACATGGAGAAGAGAAACATACTGCAATAAATAAATCACATTTCTTTTGCTATTTAAGGGAAAGTCTTAAATGTCCAAAATGGACTGGAGGGGGAGATATTGCATAAGAGAACTCTTGTAGAACTCTACAGTGCTCTTTTTATTTTTAAAGCTCCTACTTAGACGTTCAGGGGTCCTTTGGGTATGGAATTGTGCAACGTGAACTTTATGCTTTGTGTATACACTGTTTTGCACTTAGTGCTTGACAGTATTAGAGATGTCAAGAGAGATAGAACACTGTTATCATTGAACTACATATAGAAAAACATCACAGATATTTTACCCTGCTTCCACCCATATTTCACCCTCCTTTTCTGCACCATACAACATAGCATTTTCACATGGCATCCCCACTTCCCTGAACAGAGTCCCTTGGGCATTTCATTATATACCATGTCTCCCAAGCAGGATTACTGGAGGAGCCAGCTATGCGTAATGGAACAGGGACAACCTGGCGCCAGCAAAGGTACATGAATAGAAATTACATAGGAAGAGTTAACACAAGGCTTGGCTGATCTACAGGTGCAATAAGAATTTTAAGCAAAGTTGGAGCAGCTCCCAAGAGCAGGTATGTCAGTGGCAAGTGTTGCCAGAATGTTCTTATGGCTCAATGTGCTTCCTGCATTGATTTTGAATGCCAGTCTTGGCTCCCATAATTGGGCCAAAAGACCAGAAATACATTTACCAGCCACTAGGGTCCAAAAACAGAACCATCAGCACTGCATTCAAGACATTCAAGAACCAGATGCACAGTTACAAGATGGGGGATTCTCGGCTCAGTAAATACTACAAGCAAGAAAGATCTTGGAATACAGTAAAACCCCTATAAAGGTAAAGGTTTCCCTTGCTCGAAAGCCAGTTGTATCCAACTCTAGGGTGCAGTGTTTGTCTCTGTTTCAAAGCCGAAGAACCAGCGCTGTCTGCTGCTGCAGACGTTTCTTTGGTCATGTGACAGGCATGACTAGACACCGGAGTGCATGGAATGCTGTTACCTTCCCAGCGAAGTGGTCCCTATTTATCTACTTGCAATTTCTTGCTTTTGAACTACTTACGAAAAAAAGTCCATTCCGTAGGCTTTTGCTTAAATTGTTTTTTTATGTAACTCGAAGCAAACCCATTGGAAAAATTATTTTTTATGTATCTCGAAGCAAACCCATAGGAAAAATGAAATTTTTATGTAAATCGAAGCAAACTGCAAATCACAAATTTCTTTTAATGCATTATAATTTAGATAATTAAGCTAAAACAAAGCCATAAGGAACCTTGTCAGAGTTCCCTGCTTAAGTCTGCCCAGAAGGCAAGACAGTAAGAAAACACATTATCATTTATCTGCTGCCAATGTAGGAAATTTGGAACAGCTGACTTAATTTCATCATTTATTCCAGAGTGTGGTGTTCAGTTCCTCAAATTGGTTGTTTTGGTGACACCTTCAAATTCAAGGTTCATATTGTTACCATCTCTGCTGATAACTTTTGGCCTATCCATCTCCAAGATTTTGGACTGTCGGGAATGCATCAGAGTTTAGGGGTGACTTGCTCAGGATAATTTTTTTGCCAGCCTGCAATGTTCAAGCAAACTATGAATCAAATATTTGCCTAATAAAATCAATTTACAGTGCATGTGTGTGTGTTTTTTTTTAAATCTACATCTCTGTAGAGAGTGCTCCCATTTAAATCTATTTTTATCTAAATTCCAGACATTAATCATGGTTCAGACAGCAGCCATCTGTCAATGTGAGTAATTTTCAAAGAGGTAGCCATGTTAATTTGTTTCATTCTGTATCCAACGAATTAGATTGTACTCCACTAAAGCTCACACTGAAATATAGACCTTAGTCTTTAAGGTTTCCAGCTGTTTTGTTTTTGCTTGTCTCTTTGGAGAAGAGCCAGCCTGTATGGTAATGGGCAAGGCGTACAATCTCAGGGTGCTTCCTAGAAGAAGGAAAAGGTAAATAGGGAGTGGATAGTCTCTATTTAGAAATCCAGGAGAGAGTCATCACAAGCTGAGCCTGACTTGACAGCACACAATTACAGTATTATTAATTGTTGTCAATCTAAGATGCAAGGGGGCTTCAGAGAACTAAGCACAACCCTAGGGAAGAACTTCAGGCCTGAGGGCGGCAGGAATTTGGAAGGAGTGCAGTTCTTTTCCTTGTGTTTCCTAATATAGAAAAGATTCCTTCACTAAGCAACACAAGTTCATTTCATATAATGTTAGCTTTCTTTTTCACATTTTTTTTCCATTTTATAAACGTGAACCAGTATATCTTCCAAACAGCTTAGATGCTTTTATATCTGTGCCATATTACAAACCTATGGTTTACATTTTTGCCTCCCCCTTTCCTGGCAAAACTGAATCTGTCCCCTCTCTAGTTTTGTCTTCATCCCTACTTTTGCACCTCACTCACCCTATTTTCTTTCTCCCTGTAATAGTTTGTGAATCCACATCCTGTCGTCTCCATCCATCCCTCACCCAAAGACCCTTCCTGTCTCATGACTTGTCATTTCTTTGCCATTGCCCATGTTCTATAGCACACGGGCCAAAATCTTACTGCTTACCATGGTAAATCGCACTACAGTCGTCCCACTGAATCAATGGGGATTTGGTGTATCAATGGCTCTGTAAATTCTGTTGAATCAAATAAGCCTAATTTAGCTGTGGCTAACTATAGCATAGTAAGTTATAGTTACAGTCGGCCTGTTTGAAGTAGTATAGCTTTACAGAGGGGTTGATTCACCAAATCCCCCACTGATTCAATGGACTTACTTTAGTGCCATTTAATATACTAAATAGCAGGATTTAGATCAATGCTAATTTCCCTCTTTTTTCTTCTCTCTCCTTGGTTCCTTATTTCCGTTAAGCATATCATCACCACTCTCAAACTACTATCTGTTCTCTTCTCCTTTATCTCTATTCTCCTGTGGCATTTTGCTTACTTTTGTTGCCTCAGCTTTCTCTCATCCAACCCCATTTTGACCCCTTCTCACAGAGCATTCACCCATTGCATTCCCCTGAAATTACCCTCAAAAAATCTACCGACGAGCTCCAAATGCCTCTGCTTTAGCTTGATTCTCTTTAATGTTTTTCACATCTCTGATCTCCCACTCTTATTAAATTTCCTTTCTATCCTAGGTTGCTATCCTCAGCCAGTTATCTTTCTAACTGTTTAATCACTCTTTCCATCAGTCTTGCTCCATTTTTATTCTATGATGAAGAAAAGTTTATGCCATTTTCCTATGCTTAGCATTAATTTGTATCTGACACTCAGGTCTTGTTGGGGGGAAAGGTTTTAAGGACACCAAAATGTTAAAGTCAATAGAATGAAAGTGCGGCGCCAAAATGGCCACCGCGCTCTTTGCGCCCCCCCCCCCGGACTCAGACATCCGGATGAGTTAGGGGGCGTGGTCACCCCTCTATAAAAGGGGTGGCCACGAGGCAGACGAGCTGCCATTTTAGAAATAGCGACGGAGAGGAGAAGTTTTCTCCGTCGCTGTTTTTTCCTCTTAGTCTTCGGCTATTGAGCCCTTGCAGTTCTTTCCCGGCTGGGAAAGGAGGATTAACGCACGCGGAGCCTTGTTTGCTTGGCTACCGCGTTGCTTAGGCACTAGGTTTCGATCCCTGGATAGGGATCCTGCCTTTCTTCTGAGACATGGCTCCCAAGCAGAAGGTCCCGGCGATGAAGCCGCGGCCGAGGGGGAGAACTTTTACCGGCCCTGCGCCGGACGGGGGCCAGCCATCGGGTCGGAGGACCAGGGCTGCGCCCCTGCGGCAGGACAATGCGCCAGCCTTGCCCACTGATACCAGTGGGGCTACTCAGGCTGGCACTTGGCAGCTGGGCTCCAGCTCAGTGGCTGGCCAGCTACAGGCCGGCCCCTCAGGGGCTTCAGCCCTCGGCCCGCCGTTACCGGCCATGGGTCAGGGCAGCATGGGGGGGTCTGGTGCGGGTATACAACCCGCTCCTCCTCCGGCCCCTCATGGGCCGGAGTTTTGGGCATGGCCCTATTCTGGCCCTGGCTCGCCTTTCGGGTTACCTTTCCAACTGCCTGGTGGGCCATCCGGCTCACCCGGCCCACCTTATGCTGGGGGCTCTGTGGCAGTGGATGCTCTGTTAGCACGTTTAGCAGTGCTGGAAGCATCCTTGGGCATTGCACAGCCTCCTGTGGAGGGGGGAGCTACTCTTTCCACTGGGGCCCCTTCATTGGCACTGGCTACCTTGACGGCCGCAACGCTTCAACGGGCGGCCAGCCGGGTTGAGCTGCTTGAGACGCTCCGGCCGGCGCCAGCTGGTGTCTCACAGCTCCCCATTCGTCCAGATTTGCAGACTGGGAGTAGTCAGGTGTGGTCCCAGAGCTCGATTCCGGTCACGAGCTCCGACGCCCGCCGTGGGCCGGAACCCCCAGTGGGGGCAGCTCACGGGGGTGCACCTAGTGAGTATCAGGTTCAATCTAGTGCACCTACATCACAGCCCACTTACAGTGGTGGGGTTCAGTGGCCCTGGCCTCGTCAAGTTGAGGCGAGTGGGCATCAGTTACCAGCCTATCCCAGTGCCCCATGGTTTCAAAATGGCACCTCGTTAAGGGCAGGGGTTTCCGCCCCTGGGGCAGTGCCGAGCATCGCAGGAGCTGTTCCGGTCCCGCTGCGTATGCCCTCTATACAGAATGGGCCGATGACGGCTTTGCCGACGGCTGGTTATTCCTTGCCCCTTGGTGATCATTTGTCACAGGTCACGAGGGAGAAGATTTGGCGAGGGGAGTATGTGGATATATTCTCCCTATTGAACCGTGAGCCCACTAAGGAAGAGAGAGAGGGACAGGATGACAGAGACAAGGAGCTGTCCCGTCGTCGTAAGCCACCGCGCACCTGGGCTAACTGGTTGCCGGCATATCTTATTTATATGGCGGTATACCTTAGGGCCCGGCCTGATCTGGCCATTCCTATGGTCCAATACTTGGACAATATTTACAAGGCGATGGTTGATTTCCCTGGCCCATTGTGGTTGGCTTACGATGAGGAATTTAGAATGAGGGTGGCCCTACACCCGGAGATGAGATGGGATGAGCCCTGCCAAAAATTGTGGCTCTTGTACATGACCCCCATGCGTCCGGCGCTTGGGGATAGGTACCATTGTGGCCATGCTGTGCAGCAAGCTGCTCCAACACAGGCTCCCCGCCAGCCGGCGGGGCAGGGGGTTCCAGCCCGCTTGCTGTATTGGAGCTTTTCAGCTAATGGCTTATGCAATAAGTGACAGTGTCGATACAAACATGAGTGTCCCTCTTGCGCTGGCCCCCACGCCACCTCCGCGTGCCCGCGGGCTGGTGGGTCACGGGGCAGAGGTAGGGGTGGACAGGGAGCAGGCAGGGCTTCCGCTGATGGAGCTAGCCAGTCAAAAGGCCCCCTCCCCAGTTAATGTGTATATGTTGGAGCGATGGCTCTCAACTTATCCAAGGAGGAAGGACGCGAGGTACCTCCTGGAGGGTTTCCAGTGGGGCTTTCGTATCCCATTCAAAGGGGTGCAGGGACCCCAAGATGCCCCCAATTTGGTTTCCCTGAAGGGTGAGGAGGGGGTGGCTGCCCTGAGTATTGCCAAAGAGGTAGAGGCCAGGAGGGTAGCGGGCCCCTTTTCTGAACCACCTTTCCCTAACCTGAAGGTCTCCCCTCTGGGGCTAGTACCTAAAAAGACCCGGGTGAATTTCATTTAATCCACCATCTATCGTACCCGGCGGGTTCTTCTGTTAATGATGCTATTCCTGATGACCTTTGTTCGGTCAGATATACGTCATTTGACCAAGCCCTACGGATGGTGCGCTCTTGTGGTCCCGGTGCCCTCCTGGCAAAATGTGACATTAAATCGGCATTCCGATTGCTGCCAGTGCACCCTGGGGACTTTGAGCTATTGGGTTTTAGATTCCAAGGGAAGTTCTATGTAGATAAGGCCATGCCTTTTGGCTGCTCTATTTCATGTTCGGCATTCGAACGTTTTAGCACTTTCCTTCAGTGGGCCTTTGTTCGCAGGTCCGGGTCTCGGTCTGTAGCCCATTACCTCGATGACTTTTTGTTCGGGGGTGAACGGGGCTCAGACACGTGCACGTGTCTCCTCACTACATTTCAGACGCTAATGCTGGAACTGGGTGTCCCTTTAGCGCCCGAAAAGACCGAGGGCCCATCTACTACGCTCACATTTCTGGGTATTGAAATTGACACGGTCGCACAGACATCCCGGTTACCCATTGAGAAGGTCACCAGGATCTCCGCGATGATTTTGGCGTTGCTAGCCAAACGTAAAGTGTCACTTCGTGAGCTTCAGGTACTTCATGGCCATCTTAACTTTGCCTGCCGAGTGGTGACACCCGGCAGAGCATTTGCTCGGCGCCTATGTGACGCCATGTCTGGCCTGTTAAAGCGCCACCACAGGGTCCGACTGACCAGGGGCATGCGGGCTGACCTTTTGGTTTGGCTCACATTTCTACAGGAATTTAATGGGGTTTCTTTCTGGGGATCGGACCTTTTGGTTTCCCCTAGATTCCAAGTACAGTCGGATGCCTCCGGCTCCCTGGGGTATGGGATTTATTTTGAGGGGAGGTGGGCTTATGGCCAATGACCTCCAGCATGGCAGGGCACGGATCGCCTCCGCGATCTTACCTTTCTTGAGTTCCTTCCAATCCTGGGAGCTTTGATGCTATGGGGCGAGGAGTGGGCCGACTCAGTGGTCCATTTTTGGTGTGACAATGCGGCAGTGGTGCATATTATCAATGCTCAGACGTCTAAATCGCCTAGGGTTATGGCGTTGGTTCGCCAATTTGTGTTATGAAGCCTACGCCTAAATGTGCTGTTTAAGGCCAGACATGTCCCAGGCATTAATAATGATATTGCTGATGCTTTATCCCGCCTGCAGATCCCCCGGTTCCGTGCCTTGGCTCCAGAAGCAGAGGAATTCCCCTCGCCACTCTTGGCCGAGATTTGGACATTTGGCGAGGAGAGGTGAACCGGGCGATCGGCATGTCTTTGGCACCTTGCACGCGTAAGGCGTATCAACATGCTTTCATACAATTTAGAACCTTTTGTGTGCAACTTCAGTTGCCCGAAGTGTGGCCCATTCCAGTGGAACAGGTTTTACAATTTATGGTTTATCTACACAGTCAGGGTTTGGCTCCTTGTACTATAGCATTCAGGCTGTCGGCACTGGCATTTATGGCCAAAGTGAGGGGTTTTGCTGACTGCGTGAATGATTTCCGCATACGTCATGTTTTGGAGGGGTGGACACGGGAACGTGGCCGCTGCCCGGACACTCGCCACCCAATTTCACCAGAGGTACTGACCCACCTTGCACGAGGCTGGCATAACTTGTGTTATGATAGGTATGAGGTGGCTCTTTTTCACACGGCTACCACGGTGGCTTTCTTTGGAGCGCTCCGCATCAGTGTGTTGGTACTACTGTCTAAGGCGGATGCGACTCGTAGGGCACTGGAACTCGACGATGTCTATGTTACTAATGAGTGGGCTCAGTTGAGGATACGGTCCTCAAAAGTTGATCAGCACGGCGTAGGCAGTGGAGTTAGACTGCTACGATGTTCCATTGCAGACATCTGTCCGGTTGGTGCTCTACATGAGTTCTTGGCAGTGCGTGGCGCGCACCCTGGCCCGTTTTTCTGCCACCAGGATGGGTCTCCCCTTACTAAATTTCAATTTTGGAAGGTGACCGGTATGGCACTATCCAGTGTTGGCCTCCCCGGGGCTCGTTACAGCACCCATTCATTTAGGATAGGTGCTGCATCCACTGCGGCTGCATTTGGGTACTCTGAGGCTGATATACGCCGAATGGGGAGATGGGGATCCATGCATTTTGCATTGTATGTTCGCCCACTTCAGGCATGAGTACCAGTTAAGTCATTACTCTCTTTTCTTCTTTTACAGACCCTGTGTGTCCCCGCACACTGGTGGCAGTATGGCTGGTGGGCCACAGTTATGTGCACTTGGCAGCGCAGTATGCTGCAGCGACAGAGTGGGGACCCCAGCTTGGACTACATGCAACCGCACGTATATGTTGGTACGGTAAGCGCGGAATGAGATGGCGGGAACTGTTGCCATTCCTGTTTTCCATCAGGGATGCTGAACCGCCTGATGTCCTTGTACTGCACCTCGGGGGCAATGACCTTGCCCAGGTCACTGGCCTTTCCTTAAAATTCACGATTTGCAGTGACCTAGCTTATTTGCATTATGTGTGACCGTACACAAGGCTGCTATGATCGGACATCGTACCGCGTCATTCATACAGGGGAGGTATTGACCTCCGTGCCCTTGACCACGCTCGCCGCTCGGTGAACAGGGCTGTTGCCCGGTTCTTGGCAGACAAGGGTTTGGAGATGGTCATCCGGCACCCCACGATTAGTTTGCAAAATTATGATCTCTATGCAGGGGATGGGGTCCACCTGTCGGCTAGAGGTATGAACCTCTTTCTTGAAGATTTGCAAGCAGGCCTGGTGACCGAGCTGACGGTCTGGGGGGGGGGGGGGCGGTGAGTCTTCATAGACGCCTCCCCGTGTGGCGGGTAGCACTGGTAAGGTAAAGACTGATGACCCATAGGTATCCGGCAGGTTCGCAATTGACTGGCCAACACTTAGACAGGTACAGGTGTAATAGCTTTGGCCGGTCAACGACGAACCAGGCAAGGGGTGATGGCAGGAGCTTTACAGCATGCATCACCTCGTGATTTGACGGATACACGTAATAGGGTGGGGTCAGTAGATAGTTTATTGACTCCGGTCCACAATTTGTTTGTGCCAACAAACAAATTGATACAAATGGTTACATTGTAGCCAATTATCATTGGCATTTTTGGGAGGAACCTTACCAGTGTTACTGCGGCCTGCTTGCCTTAAGAATTACAATTGGATGAATACACCAATTCGGACTAGGGCATTATTCAATAAAAGTGGCCCAATGCCTTTATCCATATACCGGTGTCTGAGTCTTTCTTTGGGGGGTGCGCCTGCAAAGAGAAAACACAAGCAGAGGGGATTAAAAACTCACTTTTAACACACGAGTCCCTTGGCCAAAAAAAAGACAGAAAATGCCCAGTTTTCTTTCTATGGAGCCTTTGAACTCACTATGAGCAGGTGAACATTTAGCCCTCTTTGAGGACCTAATTTCTAACAAGAAACACTGCTTTCTCTTCCCCTTTCTTTCTGGAAAAGAAGGGAGGAATCTGTTCTGTCAGCCTGCATAATTTTTTTAGCATTTTCTTGCACCACAAAGAACCACTGCTAAATTTTGGTGGCAGCTGTGATCCTGGGTGGTAGGGAATCTGGTGACATTGCAACTCCTAATGGTGGAAGTTTCAATGTGACCCACTGCCATTAAGAGGTTCTCACTGCCTTGGAAATTATATGTTTGGCATGTAGGTCTGCCGCACATACAAACACAGAGTATCAAACCTTTCCAGTCACACCCAGTCCCCATCTTTTCATACCAATAATATTAAGCATCTAGATATGCAGAAGTACACATGTACAGAATGTTTAAACCAAGAGGTGTTTACTATGAAACATGAAAAAACTACTTCAACCAATTTTTAAAAAGCAACTAGATGACAGCCTTGTCAAGGCACAGGGCTTGAGCAGTCTAACTTGTCAATGATGTTAAGTCAGGACTAAAACTCACCAAAGCATCCCCTGTCAGATCCCTTGGGCAAGGTGAAAGCTGAGGGCACACATCATGATCCGCCTAGCCAGTGGGTGACGTGATATCCAAATGGCTAAAAAACCTGCATGCAAATAGAGTTGATTTCCTAAGTCCATTTGCATGTGCAGAATGTTGTTGCAGAGACGTCTACCAATGTGCTGGCTCCTCTCTGAATAACGACTCCAAGGTAGCTAGTAACTAAAAATAATTTTTACTTCCATATTCTGGCTCTCCACTGAATAGTAGTTTGGTGAGCTGGACACAAAGGCAGAGAAAATATTTTTGGCTAAGAATTATCATCCATTTGCATATGACCAGGAAGCAAGGCAATCAGCAATTTCTCCATAATGGGAGGATTCTGAGCCTATCCTTCACTGAATGGATTTCTATCTGTCCCTGCCCCAAAAGGATTTTCTTGGAAGAGAAAAGGAGATAAAGGAAACCAAGCTTAGAGCTTAGTTAGGGTCATTTGCAAATTTGGAACCAGCTAATGAGGCAGGTAGCTTTGAAACCTCCCTGCCCATATGTTGTTTTCTAGGTTAGGGTAAAAGCAAAGGAATGTGGTAACCATTAATCAAGACTGAGATTTTCTTGAACAGGTTCCTATAATTGTCTGAAACAGTAAATATATCACATGGGTAGGATATGTGTTTGAAGGAGTGGGTATGAGACAACCCCCAGGGTCATACTAGTTGTTTCCTGAGAGGTGACTGATTAGCCTGCTCCCATGAACATCTCATGGACACTTTTAATGTAGTTACCTGGAACTTCAAGATGTATCCAAAATGGCAAGATGAAAATAACAATACCAAAGCAGTCCACCTTCTACTGCAGGGGTGCCCAAACTATGGCCCGTGGGCCAGATCTGGCCCCCAATGCCAATTCATCTGGCCCACCCTCATCGTTCCCAGAAGTAAAACGTGCCCATACTTCCACTTCCAAGAGCGATGAGGGTGACGTGGGCCAGGTGAATTGGCATCAGGGGCCGAATCCAGCCCATGGGCCATAGTTTGGGCATCGCGGTTTAAATAGAGAAAATGGCAGCCTAAAATCTATTTCATCCTGTTGCAAAACAGATTGCAAGGCGGTTTTTACTTCTGGTGGGAGGAACCATGTGACTGGCCCACTGAACCACATGACCAGCCCACAGCCCAAAAAGTTTGGACACTCCTGTTCTATTACCTGCTTACTTTTCTGAAGTCAATTCAGAATATTTTGCTCTGCTTCTCCGCTCCCCAAAAAAAATAAAAATAAAAGGAAAAGGGTTTTCAGAAAGACAACAATTGCAGATTTTCACCTGCTGAAGGTGTCTGGACAGCTTTTTTAAACAATATTAAGTTGCTTGGAGGGACCTGGATAGTTGGGCACTCTGATAGTCCACAAAAACACCCAGCCCTGAATAAGAGGTTCTTAGGTATGCCAGTCTAAATATTTGGACAAAATCTCATGTACAGGTATGTGTGAGAGGATAGCTGCTAGATAATGTTTTTCAGACAGCAACACCCAGACAGTGGAATTCTTTGCTAAGGTCCAGATGATTATTGCTTTGGATGAATTAAAATGTGTGAATTCAAGCATAAGTTTATTTTGTTCAGATGTTCATTTTAAGGACATTCCTTCTGATTTTATCTCTTTTTCTTCCATATTTGGTTGCTGATTGACTATGATGAGACCATTTCAATAGTTCATTATATTATTTTAGCAGTTGTATGCTCTTCTTACAGTTACCCTTTCCATCACTCTATGATTTGTCATTCTGCACTCTTCTTTAAGGCTTACCAGACCTCATTTGCTTTCTCTGTAACATGTTACTATGGGTTTATTTATTAGGGGATTTTTGATATTCCATTTAGTTGGCAGAGTATAAGGTAGAAAAAACAATAGCAACACAGAGAAAACAGAGAGATCAGCTCAGTTTCAGCTCCATCCACCCCTTTGGTTTCTTTTTTTAACACACAAGCTAGCACTTTGCATGATAAAAGTACTCTAAAAGCATTTATGTAGGAAAATGTATCTTTACTTACAGTTACCATCTATAGTTACAGTCAGAAGAAAAATAGGGGAAATGAAGTTTCCACAATATGAACTGCTCTGAGATCAGAGGGAATACTATTAATAAAATCAAACAAACAGGAAAAGAGGGTGGAGGCTTACATCAATTACCAAAAGTAAAGAAAGAAGGTTACAAATCAAGTTAGCAACAAAGGACAATCACATTGGGCTATAAAGCCTTCCCACTGATATCCAGTGTTAGTGCACACAAGACTGTTATCCCCCCAACTTATTTTTCATTTTGAGATATTTCAGTTTATGTAGGAATATATAGATTTAACATATGCACAGACACAGTTTAACACTTTAAAAGATAACCAAAGTTACAGGACACGATGTACAAAGCAAAAGGCCTGTAATTAAATGCTCCCTGCTTCATAAAATGAATGGGCTAGCCATGACTAGCAGCTCGAATCGTTGGCATTTATTTATTTTATCGTATGATAATTACACAGATCTGCAACCAAAAAGCTGCATAGTGTTTTTTTTACTGTTTCTTATAGATTTTTACTTACGGAAACCAAGAAAAATACTTTTAAAATTCCATCTTGTCAAGTTTTCTCACAAAACTTGTGTTTTTAGTTTAATTTAGCATGAAGTTTGCCTTTAACCCAAAATCTGATATCCTATTTTTAATTCTAAAAACCCTATCCAAAAATTATTTCTTACTTTCATTTAAAATTTATTAGAGCTAGAATCAAGAATAATGCAAAGAGAAAATAAGAGGAATGGGGGGGGGGCATAGTTAGTGGTGGGCATCAGCAGGATCACACCGGTTCCCCAGAACTGGTAGCAGAAATTCTGGCTGACCGCACCCATCCAAGTGTTGAAATAAAGTACCGGTAGTCCTAATTCAGATGCAATGCAGGGCTTTCCCCCTGGCCATGCCCACTATACCACACCCACAGTGCGGTAGTAAAAAAAAATTGGAGCCCACCACTGGGTGTAGTGTAGGTTTAGTGGTGTGAGATGATCATGTCCCAACAGGTTTGTTTTGTTTGTAGTGAAAGGTGAACATACCCAGGAATCTTACTGGCTGGGCTTTGCATGTTTCAATATGTTCTCTGGGGTATTATAAATGAGTATAAACACGCCTACTGTCAGATTTGATCATGTTTCAACATGCTAAATAAGTTCAGGATCTTGGTTGCTGTATGAGCCACACTCAGTTTACATCCTGCATTCAAACATGCAGGATGCTCATTTTTAGTTCTGTATTATGGCTCCAAGAGGTTGTGTTATTTCTCCGGACAACTTTTGTTTTATTTGTAGTGAATACACTATTAAAAGACAACAAAGAAACATAAGTGATTTTGTGAAGAAAGTGTATTTTGCTTACTTCAAGTTGAAACTTGGGGATCAAGACAAAACATGGGCTCCTCATAAGGTGTGTAGAAGGTTCAAAGAAGACCTTCGTTTGTGGTTTAAAAATAAGAAAAATCAAAGAGAGAGAAAAAACGTTTGAGGCTGCAGTTGCAAAATACAAGTTGATTTAATGAAAGTAAATTCTGGTTTGCAGAGTAGACTCTAAGCCCTTCCGGTATATAATTGGCTTTTCAATATTTTCATCAGGAGTCTAAACAAAAACTGCAAAAACAATAACTTAGCTAAGCAAATAGAATGAAACATACATATATACATATTTACAATATTTACAAATATGACCATGGGATTGCATATACAAAATACATATGGTTGGAGAAACTAAGACATTTACCTGCTCATAAAGATACAATGAAGTATAATAAAGTATTTTCTTGCATCCCAAGCCTCATCTGTTTATTCCTTCTGTGCTCTTGGACGTCAAAGTAACTCAAGTTCACAAGAAATTTATAATGGTGCAAAACAGGAGCACATAATCAGAGCACTCAAAGACCAGTGAATCAATCTCTTAGAAATTAAAGAGATAGCAGTAAAATCATTTAAAGAAAGCAGACAAGGTGGTTGTACTGAGTTAAACCTATGTATATAGTAAGCCTCCCTATGGAGGATTTGTTTTTCAATGTCAATTCGTTCAAATGCAGATGATCTAACAGTCTCCAGAACAACAACCTTGAAATCTCTGTCACTATGCTGGCGTGCTAAGAAGTGACTCACCATAGGTGCTTGGGTGTCAGCTGACCTAATTTTGGATCTGTGTTCCCCCACCCTGGTTTTCAATTCCCTTGTGGTACATCTGATATAACATAAACCACATTTGCACATGATTAAATAAATGCAATTTTTAGTTTTGCATGCTCTATTATAACAATTTGAAATGATTCATTCGGAATAGCCCTATTGCTTCAAAAATTGACTGATCTCAGAGGCGGAACTATCGAAATCAAGCATGGTAGAGGAATTCCTCTTAGCCCTAAGAAATAACCCATACGGGAGATTGTTCTGAATATAATGCGGGTGGTAAGAAGAATAGTTTAAATAGGCATTCCTATCTGTTGGTTTATGATATAATTTAACTTTCACTCTGCGATCGGGATTGAAATAAACTGCAACATCGAGAAACGGCAAAGAGAAATCATTAAAATTTTTGGAGAACCTTAGATTATCATTAACACCATTGAGCCAGCACACAAAATCAGGGACACAACTTAAATCATTAAAAACAAAAAAGAGATCATCTATAAAACGTTTATAAAATATGATTGATTGTCCAAAAGGGTTAGAGTTGCCCAAAATAAACTCACGCCAGCATAGTGACAGAGATTTCAAGGTTGTTGTTCTGGAGACTGTTAGATCATCTGCATTTGAATGAATTGACATTGAAAAACAAATCCTCCATAGGGAGGCTTACTATATACATAGGTTTAACTCAGTACAACCACATGGACTTAACGTAGATTTAGACCTTGCCTGCTTTCTTTAAATGATTTTACTGCTATCTCTTTAATTTCTAAGAGATTGATTCACTGGTCTTTGAGTGCTCTGATTATGTGCTCCTGTTTTGCACCATTATAAATTTCTTGTGAACTTGAGTTACTTTGACATCCAAGAGCACAGAAGGAATAAACAGATGAGGCTTGGGACACAAGAAAATACTTTATTATACTTCATTGTATCTTTATGAGCAGGTAAATGTCTTAGTTTCTCCAACCATATGTATTTTGTATATGCAATCCCATGGTCATATTTGTAAATATTGTAAATATGTATATATGTATGTTTCATTCTATTTGCTTAGCTAAGTTATTGTTTTAGCTTTTTTTGTTTAGACTCCTGATGAAAATATTGAAAAGCCAATTATATACCAGAAGGGCTTAGAGTCTACTCTGCAAACCAGAATTTCCTTTTAAATCAACTTGTATTTTGCAACTGCAGCCTCAAACGTTTTTTTTTCTTTCTCTCTTTGATTGGTCTACACCGTTTGGCCCCGACTATTTTCTCTTTAAAAGTAAGAAAACCACATTCTGTTTTGCCATTCCTATGATGTAGCATGAACAACAAAACCACACTAATGACTGCTATTTCTGTTCAGTAGATGTGAAAGGCTTTAATACAAAAAATAAAAAGATATCTTATCCAAGCCTTAATTCAGCTATTTGTCCAGTGCTTCATAGCTCTGAAATACCAGTTCCACACTCACCTTCCTTCCCAGGATGAATGTAGCTCAGATTTTTCTGTTGATGAGGTACCTCAACTTTATTCTCAGAGCGAGCTCAGTGACCTAGTTAGAGATTTAGGCCTTTCCAAAGATTCAGCCAAATTTCTGGGGTCAAGACTAACAAATAAAAACCTGCTGTCACCTGGAACATCATTTTTGTGGTTCAGGCACCAAGAGAAAGAATTCGCTCAGTTTTTCTCCAAAGATGGAAATCTCGTTTATTGTAGTGATGTTCAAGGGCTAATGAAGTGCTTTGAAATAGAATATGATTCATCTGAGTGGTGCCTATTCATTAATTCATCTAAAACAAGCCTCAAAACAGTCTTGCTGCATAACAGAAATACATTTGCATCACTTCCTGTAGGACACTCGGTGCATTTGGATGAAAACTATAATGATTTAACTGATTCTTGACAAAAATCAAATATCAAGAACATCGCTGGATGGTTTGTGGAGACTTTAAAATACTATGTTGTTAGGCCAGCAGGCAGGTTATACAAAATATCCCTGCTTCCTATATTTGTGGGACAGTCAAGCCAGAGACCTCCATTGGACAAAAACTGACTGGCCACTTCAAGACACTTTAATCCCCGGTGAAAAAATGTCATTAATACGCCCTTGGTTCCAGCAGAAAAGGTTTTATTGCTACCTCTTTATATTAAATTAGGTCTTATGAAGCAGTTTGTTAAATCACTGCTAAAAGATGGGGAATGTTTCAGATATCTTTATTCCAAGGTCCTAAAACTGTCTGAAACCAAGTTGAAAGATGGAGTTTTTACTGGCCCCGACATATGAAAACTGTTATCCAATCCCCTCTTTTTAGAAACATTGGGAGAAAAAGAAAAGAAAGCTTGGGACTCTTACAAAGATGTAGTTCACAAGTTTTTAGGGAATACTAAAGACCCTCACTACAAAACCATTGTACAATGCATGTTGAATGTGTATAAAGCTCAAGGATGCAAGATGAGCTTAAAAGTTCATTTCTTACACTCCCATGTCGACTATTTTCCTGAAAATTTGGGAGCCTACAGTGAAGAGCAGAGTGAAAGATTTCACCAGGACGTCTGTGATATCAAGAGACGCTACCAGTGGTGGGCTCCAAAAAAAATTTGCTGCCACACTGTGAGCGTGACCTACTTTACAGGCATGGCTACGTGACTGGGTGAGCGATCTAGTTATGCCTGCCACATGACCATGCACTGACTCTTAGCCTGTAAACAGAGATGAGCACTGAACCCTAGAGTCAGATACGACTGGCTTTTGTGCAAGGGTGACCTTTACCTTTACTAACCTCAGGGCCAAACTTCACAGCAAATTTGAATACCAATCAGGTAAAAAACAAAAGATAAAGGTTGCCCTTGCTCGAAAGCCAGTCGCATCCAACTCTAGGGTTCAGTGCTCATCTCTGTTTATAGTGAAAGAGACTGTCTGTGTCTGCAGACATTTCCATGGACATGTGGCAGGCATGCCTCAACACCTGAGTGCACAGAACACTCAGAACACTCAGAACACTTCCCACTGAAGTGGTCCCTATTTATCTACTTGCAATTTCTTGCTTTCAAACTGCAAGGTTGGCAGGAGTTGGGATAGGGACGGGAACTCACTCTGTCATGCAGTCCTGAGAATCGAACTCCAGAAGCAGGAAAAAACATGTTAAAAGTTTTGCTCTTAGAAACATTGGAGAGCTGAGTTACCAAAAGACCTTCTGAGGGCAAGGTTCCCTCAAGAGAGTAAAGGAAGAAAGTGGATCGCACCAGTTCGTGGGTGGTGAAAGAAAGACCCAAGAAGAGAGCCTGCATGCATGAGGGTGCAGGGAGAGAAATGGGCATGGCCATGAGGAATTTCTGTTACCCACCCACCCACCACCCATGAACTGGTGCAATCCGGGAGCTGCCCATCACTGGATGCTACCAAGGAAGATGGAATGTCAATATGCTGACTACTGTTGGATGCTCAAATGAGAAACAGAAAATGGAAAGCGAAAGTGTATTCGGAGGAGCATAAAACAGAAGAAGAAAAGGTCTCACAAACAAAAAGAGTGAACATGAAATGTTGAGTATATATTATGAGGAAATTGTTTAATTATAAGAAATAATATGTTTAGTTCATTGTAATAAAATAGTGATTTTCTCACCACTCTTATGCTTTTTTAATGCAAACCCCCTCATATTTTGCGAAAAAACTGTACGTGATGGGCGGAAGTGAGTTCATTTTTTGGATTCAGCACACTAGAAAACATAGAATTTACCAAAATATCCTATGCAGCTGATTTTTTTTTCAGACCTGTGTTATCTACATTGATGTTGAGATAACAACAAACATGAATTGACCATTTCACGTTCCTGGCTAGAGATCCACATCCAAGTTTGAAAGCCATTGAAAGGCTTCATCTGTGACACTATGCAAGTCAATGGTTGGCACTGAGAACAACTGTTCAAGAACGATGCACACTTTTTAACCTGCCCTATCACCAAACTGTCCAGAGCCAGAAGCAGTTTAGCAATGGGAGAGACATGGGCCACTATCAGGGGAGGGGCAGTTTGGAATCCAGGTACCAGGGGCATAAATTCTCATTATCATATATGTCAAGCCAGAACTACATGTAACAGGTTAAGTCCTAGGTGTGTGGGTGGTATCCTGGTGCCTGTGAAAACAGAAGACGGAGAGTCTGCCGGGAGTCTAAAGGGACCTAACCAATGTTAGAGGTGCTAACTCACACATTTACAAAACCACTACAGACGAAAACAGTAAATCTGAAAACCCAGATCAAGTACTAGGAAGCACAGCAACAGTGGGGAGAACATTTGGAAAAGAGCTGATCCACCACAGCCCAGCCAGGAAAGGCCTTCAGGCAAGGATGTCACTTAGGTAACCAGGTAATGATTTCACCTTTGCCTGGTGATGCCTTCATTCATCCCAGCTTCTCTCTGCAATTCTTGCAAAGGACTCATTGCAGGCGCACCCCCCAAAGAAGGACTCAGACACCGGTATATGTGGATAACGGCATTGGGCCACATTTATTGATTCATGCCCTAGTCCGAATTATAAATTTCGATTGGTACTCAACCAATTATAATTCTTAAGGCAAGCAGGCCGCAGTAACACTGGTAAGGTACCTCCCAAAATTGCCAACGGCAATTGGCTACAATGTATCCATTTGTATCAATTTGTTTGTTGGCAACAAACAAATTGTTGACCGTAGTCAATAAACTAACTACTGACCCCACCCTCTGACGCGTATCCGTAAAATCACGGGGTGATGCATGCTGCCTAGCTCGTGCCATCACCCCATTGCCTGGTTCGTCGTTGACCGGACAACGTTAACCAACTTGTGACTATCTAGTGTTGTCCAGTCAATTGCGAACCTGTGTGTCATAAATATTTACCTTCAGTGCTACCCGCCACACGGGGAGGCATCCATGATGACTCACCGCCCGCCCCCCAAGACCGTCAGCTCGGTCGCCAGGCCTGCTTGCATCACACCCAGAACGAGGTACATACCTCTGACCGACAGGTGGACCCCTTCTCCTGCCTACCAGCAAAATTTGTTTGTAAGCCGATCATCCGGACTCCAATAGCCGTCTCACAGCCATGCTCAGCACGGGCCGGAGCCACAGCCCCGTCCACTGACTGCCGGAACAGTCCGAACTAGGGAGATCCGCGTCTCCCCAAAATTGGTGTCTCGGCACAATGTTAGACCATAGCGACCATATGTAAGCCATACATGATACAAAATGCCAGGTCACAGCCCCTCGACGGTTTAATAACAGCAGTGATCCGTATGAGACCGCTGCCGCCGAGGCGCCTGCAAAACACCGGGCGGTCCAGCATCCCTGTCAGACAGCAGGAATGGCCACAGTTCCCGCCCCCATGTGCCGCACATACCATACCATAGCAGACGTGTGGATGCACACAGCCCAGCCGGAGTCCACTCTCTGTTGCTGCAGCATTATACAGCCGCCCAGTGTACATAGCTGCGGCCCACCAACCCCCTGCCACTGGTGTGCTGAGACCCCTAGGATCTGTAAAAGAGGAGAAAAAGGTGAAGGACATAACTAGGTACTCCAACAGTGAGGGGACGTACATATTTGAAATTGCGCGTAGATGCCTATCCACCTCCGAGTACCCCAAACGTAGCCGCGATCAACGCGACGCCTATCTTAAGTAAATGGTGCCAAAACAGGCACCACACTGCGAAACGCGGGACCGGCCACCCTCAGGGACTGTACAAAGGTAAGGATAGACCCAACCCGGTGGCAGAAAACAGGCAGCAGGCACTGTCGAACATTCAGGTAGGGCACCAACCGGACAGATGTCTCAAAAACTTAGTAGCAGTATACACCACTGCCTGCACCGTGCTGAATAACCCGTGAGGACCGCATCCCCACTCGAGCCCACTCATGTGTGACAGAGACATCTTCAAGTTCCAGTGCTCTACGAGACACATCCGCCTTACACCGTTGGCACCAACTTTGGCACCCACTCACCGATGCGGAGCGCTCCAAAAAAGGCTACCGTGGTAGCTGCGTGGCCAAGCGCCACCTCACACCTATCTGTACATAAGCAATGCCAGCCTCGTGCAAGGTGGGTAGAAACTCTGGGAACAGGGGTGACGCGCGTAAGGGCGGCGGACACGTTCCCGTGTCCACCCCTCCCAAACACGACGCCTGAATGCAGAGTGATACGCCTTACGCGTGCAAGGTGCCAACGACATGTCCGGTTCCCCTCTCCTTGCCAAACGTCCAACCCTCAGCCAAAAGTGGCGAGTGGAATCCCTCTGCTTCCAGAGTACAGCACAGAACCAGGCGATCTGCGGTAATGGAGAGCAGCAGAATGTCATTATAAATACCCATAACATGTCTGGCCTAGAACAGCACATTAGGCGTAGGCTTCTCAAGAGAGTAGACGTACTAATGTCATGACCTTGGGGGATTTGCATGTCTGGGTGTCGACAATGTTCACCACTACCGCATTGTCACACCGAAATTGGACCACTGAGTAGGCCCACCCCTTGCACCATAGCATCAGTGCTCTCCAAATGGGAAAAAACGCAAGGCAGGTAAGATCGCCGGGCGATCAGCCCGGGAGCCGGAGGTATCTGACCGTACTAGATATCTAAGGCAGACCACTAGGTCTGACCTCCCATAAGATACCCATCCAAACCCCGGAGTAATTTGAGCCAGAGCAAACCCATCAAGGGGGGGGGGGCAGTGAATTAACTACAATTCCCAAGGGCACACTCGATGTTTGGCAATCAATGCCAAAATCGCACATGGACATCCAAGCCACCATATAACCGGTTAACCTGGATGCCCGCGTGACAGCATTGAGGTAAAAATTGTGATGCTAGAACATGGGACCTCGGTCTATTCAGGCGCCAAGGGGACACCCAGTTCCCACCTGAGTGTCTGAATCGTGATGAGGAGACGCGTACACGTGTCCAAGCCCCGTTTAACCCCGGACCCAAAAGTTGTCGAGGTAATGGGCTGGAGACCGAGACCCCAACCTGTGAACCAATGCCCACTGAGTAAAAGTCCCACATCGGTCGGGTGCTGAACCTGAATTAACGCATTCAGAAAGGGATCGGCGTTATCTAATTAAAATTCCCCCAAAACCTAAAAACCCGATAGGTCTAAATCATGGGTGTACTGGCAAAAAGCCGGAAGCCAAGTGCATATCCCACTGTGCCAAAACGGCACCAGAATTGCATGAGCACGCCACCCATAGTAGCCGAGGCAACTACGAGTACCTGACCGAACAAGGTCATCAGGAAGGTCATCCCTGAACGGAACACCCACAGGGTGAGCTGAATGAAGGATTATATTACATTCACCCTTATCCTAGCTCAGTATGAGCTTCATGGGGGATACCTTCGACTAGGGAAAGGCGGTTCCAAGAAGGGCCCCCGCTACTCTCATGGCCCCCAACTTCCGTAACTGTGGACCGTGGAGCCCCCTCCCCGTTACCCTGGACGGGAACCCGATTAGTAGCATCCTAGGGCCACCAACACCCCCGAATGGATACAAAAGCCCCATTGAAAACCCTCCAGCAGGTCTCCCGCCCCATCCCGTCTTGGATGAACTGAGTGACATCCCCCCAGGCTGACTATAATTGGGGCGGGGGGGCTTATGACAAAGTTAGTTGCTTCAGACGGGGCTCTGATCGCCCCTGTGGACCCCCACCTCTGCCCCGCGACCCACCAACCCGCAGGCACGCGGAGGTGGCGCGAGGGCCAGCGCAAAAAAGGGGGCACTAAGTCGGTAACGACCGTGGTGCTTAGTACACCCATCGTCAGCTGAGCAGGCCGGACACAGTAGGCGGGCCGGAACCCCCCGTTCGACCAGTTTGTGTGGAGCCAATGTCTGAACAGCCCACTGCTCAGCATGACCACCATGGTGCCAATCACCAGGCACCAGTCCCGTGGGAATGATGTACACGAGCACCCTTGCTGACAGGACTCATCCCACCTCCCCTCGGGATATAGAGCCACCCTCGTCCACCTTCCTCACCATGAGCCAACCGTCATGGGCCCATCCGATCGACATCAGGATGGCCCGAACAGTCCAAGCCCTGCGGCATACCACAATACGTACAAGGTATGCCGACCACCAGTTGGCCCCAAGGTGCGCGGTGGCTAACGACGATGGGACATCTCTTTGTCTCAGCCGTCCTGTCCTTCTCTCTCCCCCCCAGTGGGCTCGCAGTTCAATAGGGAGAACATCCACATGTCCCCCTCCAGCCCTTACCCCTCATGGCCGGTGGCCAATAATCGACCGGGGCAAGTAATAGCCAGCCATCGGCAAAGCCATGGACTGCACATTCTGTATAAAGGGCCTATGCAGCAGGATCCAGACAGCCCCTGTGCTGCTCAGCACTGTCCCAAGGGCGGACACCCCAGTGCGTGGTGGCTTACTACGGCGGGACCACACAATGTCTCTATCCTCCTGTCCGTACTTCCTATCCCTATTGGGATTTCAGTTCATAGGGAGGTACTCCCCCCCACCAAATCTTTTCCCTCATGATCTGGGGCAGGTGATCACTGGGGGGCCATGAATAACCAGTCGTCAGCAATGCCATTGCCGGTACCTGATGAATGCCGGACATACACAGCAGGACCTGGACAGCCCCTGTGACGCCACGTACTGCCCCGGGAGCGTAAACCCCCACCCCCAACCTCGTGCCAGAATGCAACCAAGGGGCACTGGGATAGGATGTCGAGTGATGCCCCCCAGCCTCAAATAAGCGAGGCAAAGAGCACTGAGCCCCCACTGCTGGAAATGGACTGTGATGTGTGTGCATTCGACTTGAACCAAATACTCACAAGTTGCACCCCCGTGAGCCGCCCCCACTGGGGGTTCCGGCCCACGGTGGGCGTCGGAGCTCGCGACTGAAATTGAGCTCTGGGGCGACCTCCAATGCACTCCAGCCGCAGTTCCAGACAAACGTGGAGCTGCGAGACAGCAGCGGGCACAGGCCGAGCTTGACCCAGCTGTCGTGTACCCTCAGACAGCTGTGGGGGTTGCATGGCAATTTTGCCCTTCCTCCACCACATGGCACTTCCTAGTGGGGTGGAGGCAGTGGGAGACCACATAAAATGGCATGTGGGCCACATCTGGCCCACGAGCCACAGGTTGATAATCTCTAGAGCAACCAGGAACATTATCTGATAGACACAGTAAATGGGTGGGCCGGACGGCCCGCTAGGTAATGGGCCAGAGGCCCTAATTTGAGAGCCTGGGCCAGAATCGGGCCATGCCCAAAACTCTGGCCCCCAATGGGGTAAAACGTGCTGTGAGCCAGCACCAAGCCCTCCCCCCAATCGTTCCGGCCCATGGCCGGCAGCCGTGGGCCAAGGGCCGGATCCTCCGAAGGGCCGGCCTGGGGCTGAAAACGGGAGCTCATTCTGTCCTGCAGTATGCAGGAAGTGAAACCACTGACCTTCCACTTCCCAGTCAGCGTCTCAGGCACTTAACACTCCGTGTCTTAGCCACTTGAGCCACCGCGATCCCCCTCCGAGCAAGAAAAGACCATGGGGAATCGAACTCCCAGCCTCTGACTTTGCAGTCAGATTCCTAAACCACTGAGCTATCCAGCAGTTCTGCCTGGTTACAGGCAAAAAAGGAAACGAATAAGAGCAAAATCCAGCCTCTTGCAAGAGGCAAGCCAAGGTAAAAGGAAGCCTCGCACAGAGGCTGACAGGGGGAAGCGACGGAGCAAATTCCTCCGCCCCATCGCTTCTAAAGAATCGAGCCTCTAGCAGAGGCTAGTAAAAAGGGAGGAAGGAGCGACGGGAAAAACTTCTCCTCTCCGTCGCTTTCACAAAATGGCAGCTCGGCTGCCTCGTGGCCACCCCTTTTAAAGGGTGCTGGCCATGCCCCCTAACTACCCTGATGCCCAAGTCCAGTGGGGGGGGCCGCAAAGAGCGCAGCGGCCATTTTGGCACCGCGCTTGCATTCTCCTCCTAGTGGGCTCGCAGTTCAATAGGGAGAATATCCACATGTCCCCCTCCAGCCCTTACCCCTCATGGCCTGCGGCCAATAACACCCAGGGGCAAGTAATAGCTGGCCATCGGCAAAGCACTCAATGGGACAGTCTGCATAAAGGGCCTGCGCAGCATGACCCGGACAGCCCCTGCGATGCTCAGCACTGTCCCGGGGGCGGACACCCCAGTGCGTGGTGGCTTACTACGGCGGGACCGCACATGTCTCTGTCCTCCCGTCCGCACCGCCTATCCTTATTGGGATCTCGGTTCATAGGGAGTATATATTCACGTAATCCCCCCACCAATCTGTTCCCTCGTGACCTGAAAGAAATGAGCACCAGGGTGCAATAAATAACCAGACATCACTGAAACCCCCACCCCCAACATCGTGCCAGAATGCAACCAAAGGGCACTGGGATAGGCTGGCAAGTGATGCCCACCAGCCTCAAATTGGCGAAGCCATGACCACTGAACCCCACCGCTGGAAGTGGACTGTGATGTGGGTGCATTCAACTTGAACCCAATACTCACTTGTTGCACCCCCATGAGCCGCCCCCACTGGGGGTTCCGGCCCATGGCGGGCATCGGAGCTCGCGACCGAAATCGAGCTCTGGGGCCACATCCAACCACACTCCGGTTGCAGTTCTGGACAAACAGGGAGCTGCGAGACGGCGGCAGGCACAGGCCGGAGTGTCTCAAGCAGCTCGACCCGGCTGGCCGCCTGTTGCGGAGTGACAGCAGTCGAAGTAGCCGGCAGACACGAAGGGCCCCGGTAGATAGGGAAGGGTCCCCTCCCACTGGATTGCCCAGGATGCCTCCAGCACAGCTAAACATGCTAACCAGGCATCCCCTGCCATGGAAATCCCTAGTATAAGGTGGGCCAGGTGGGCCGGACGGCCGGCTAGGGAATGGGCCGGAGGCCCCAATTTGAGATCCTGAGCCAGAATAGGGCCATGCCCAAAAATTCCGGCCCCTGAGGGGGTAAAACGTGCTGTGTGCCCGCACCAGGCCCTCCCCCCAATCGTTCCGGCCCATGGCCGGCAACTGTGGGCCGAGGGCCGAATCCCCTGAAGGGCCGGCCTGAGAGGATCCCTAGGGATGCCTCTAGCGCCGCTACGTGGGCCAGTAATGCATCCACCGTCGCAGATCCCCCTGCATAAAGGGGGCCAGGTGGGCCGTACGACCCACTGGGCAATGGTCCAGGGCCCCCAACTTGAGAGCCAGGCCCCAAATAGGGCCATGCCCAAAACTCCGGCCCATGAGGGCCCGGGGGTAAGCCCTGCTGTGCAACTGCACCAGGCCCTCCCCCATGCTCGAAGCCCATGGCCGGCAATTGCGGGCCAGGGACCAAAGCCCCTGTAGGGCCAGTCTGAGGCCTGAGAGCCGCGGGCCATGGCCTAAGTTGCCCCATCCCACTGGTCCCGGTGGGTGCCTCCGGTAAGGAGTCCTGTTGGGGGGGGCGCAGTCGCGGTCCTCCGACCCGACTGCAGCCTCCTGTTTGGGCGAGCCTGAGTCGCCATAGCCTCCTTCTTAGGAGGCATAATGAAAGCACGATCCTTTTCCAGGGATCCGAAACCCGATGGCTGGAAAGCCGAAGATTCAGAAGCAAAGATCCCGCTAAGGCTCTGCAGCCAAGAACGGCTCTTCAAAAGAGACGAAGAGCGAAGGAGAAAACTTCTCCTCTCCGTCGCTTTTCCAAAATGGCAGCTCGGCTGCCTCGTGGCCACCCCTTTTATAGAGGGGTGGCCACGCCCCCTAACTCACCCAGATGTCTGAGTCCAGGTGGGGGGGCGCAAAGAGCACGGCGGCCATTTTGGCGCCGCGCTTTCATTCTGCTGCTACTTTGTTCACCAGCATCAGAGAAGGGAGCTAAAGACAGTAACCAATTAAACTCTTCTGGTATTTCTGCTTTATTTTTTTTCTCATGTAATTGATATTTGTTATGTAATTGTCAGGATGTTTTGTTATTGATGAATTGTGTGTTTGTTATGAAAATGCTGATTTCCCCCCCCCCCCCCCATGAGATTCTATCGATCATTTTCTGCATTTGTCACAAATGGCTGACCACATTGTTTTTTGATAGGTGCTATACAAATATAGCTGAAAAAATAATTGGATCAACTGTCATTCATCAAGAGACAGAATAGGCTAAATATTTCCTGATACGTTTCAGCTTGAAAGAAGGGGAAACATGACAGAATGTTTGGTCTGGGTTTTTATAGGGCATCTAGTTATCTGAGCTTAAATAAGTTTAATTCCATTATCTTCATTAATTCTCTTACTGACGCATGTTGTTTTCCATTTTCTACTTTGTTTCTTCTGTTTTTGTTTTTGTTGCTGAATTTTTAAGGCTGTCTCAGTCTTTACTAGATTAATTCTTAATTCTTCCTGTGAATAAGCCACCTTGACAATGAAATAATAAACCTCTGCATTGGAAAAACGCCTCCTCAAAATACTTTAGAAAACGACAGGCTCCTATCCTTTCAACACAAAGAGCTGGATATTTATACAAAGTCACTTTGGGTAAATTGAAACAAGGAGCTAGAATCCAACATTAAAATGTCTATCAGGAAGGAACATGTTTAAACTGGCCACATATTGAGAATTCAGAGTCTCATCTTGCAAACTGGGGTGAATCTAACAAGGCCAGACAAAAGGAAGTGTCTCACCAAACAAGATAGCTTACATATGAAATTAGTGTCATAAGACAACCGCTATGTTCAACAGCTTTAAAGAAAAGTCTCCAGACCAAGTCAAAGAGATCTTATGATGCTGTATCAATGATGAGAGTATCTTGATATACCAGAAGTGCTATGTGGCTGCAGTCATATTTACTCCCCATCTACTGTACTCCCCCTCAGAATGAACATACCTCCCCTTGTCATTTTCAAGAGGCGTACTAGCCCCAGTTTCAAACCATTTGGTGATAGCCCTGTTTTTGAACTGCTCAAAAGGGCAGTTAAGCTTAAACAACATTTATGTTAAAAACAGGAAGGAATTGAGGGGGGTGTCACCAATTGGACTGACACTTGGACATGATGATTAAGATTATGTCTTGACTAGCTAATGTATGCTTCTGTCACAACAAAATATTCCCATCTCATCATGAAAGCAAATAGAGGGTAAGTAGGTAAGTAACTAAATTCCGTAACTACGCTAAATTTTAAACTTAGTTTGCACTCTTCAAAATTCATCACCTTAAACTTTAGACAATAATGATGCTGAAACTGAAACCCAATGCAACGATCAATTTGCTTAAGGCAGCGATGCCCAAACTACAGCCTGTGGGCCAGATCCGGCCCACGATGCCAAATCATCCAGCCCTCGCTGCTCCTGGAAGCAGAAGTAAGACGCACCCATGCATGAGCGAAACGCTGCCGTAAATGACCTGTGGCTGTCATAAATGTGTTTATGACAGCTGTAGGGGCATTTACGGCAGCATTTTGCACTTGCGCAGGCATGTTTTATTTCTGCTTCTGGTGGGAGGAAGCATGTGACCAGCCCGCTCAACCACATAACCAGAAGGTTTGGGCACCCCTGACTTAACATGTATAATAAACTTAATTTGCATACCTATAGTAAGGCTATCCCTGGTGTGGGGAACTGGAAAATGGTTTTCCTATTATCTCAGCCCACTCATCCTACAAATGCTTGGCTTATACCTGGGATCCCCACCATGAAAAATAATAAAATCATGAAAAGCATTCTTCAGGAGGTAGCAATGTCAATTTAATTTTAAAAACATTAGTGGCAGCCATTTAAAATTCCACAAACAAAAAACAAACATGGTTAATTCAAGTTTTAAATGCAATGCACTTTACTTGTGTTGCATTTTTCATCATAATGCCTTAGGACGTGACTCAAGAGTTGAGTTATCAAAGCATAGTTTTTAGGGCAAGAGGATTGGCTTTAGAATTTTCCCTCAGTTTCAGCTCTGATGATTAGAGACCACATTGCCAACATACGCTGGATCATGGAGAAAACAAAGGAATACCAGAAACAAGTTTACTTTTGTTTTATTGACTACACTAAGGCATTTGACTGTGTGGACCACAACAAGATGTGGAAAGTAATTAAAGAGATGGGAATACCAGAGCACCTCATATACCTCCTGAGAAATCTGTACATGAACCAAGAAGCAACAGTTAGGACAGAACAGGGAATGACAGAGTGGTTTGGAATAGGAAAAGGAGTAAGACAAGGCTGCATTTTGTCACCATGCCTATTCAACCTATACACAGAGCACATAATGCGCAGTGCAGGGATGGAGGAATCACAATATGGGATTAAAATCGCTGGGGGGGGGGAAACAACAATCTGAGATATGCAGACGATACCACCCTAATGGCAGAAAGTGAGGAAGACCTAAAGAATCTCTTGATTGGGCTGAAGGAGGAGAGTGGAAAAGCTGGCTTGAGACTCAATATCAAGAAAACCAAGATAATGCAAGCGCGGCGCCAAAATGGCCGCCGCGCTCTTTGAGGGGGCCCCCCCACAGGACGAAGGCATCCGGGTAGTTAGGGGCGTAGCCAGCTCCCTTATAAAAGGGGTGGCCACGAGGCAGCCGAGCTGCCATTTTGCGAAGCGACGGAGCGGAGAAGTTTTTCCCTCTTACCTCCGTCGCTTTTGGTTTTTACCGGGAAGCCTTTTGGCTGCTGAATTCTCTCGTTTCGGCTTCCCATCGATTGGCTGAGAGGCCCGCGAAGAAGAAGAAGGCTGCGAGCGCGGCTCGTGCGGTGCGGAGGCGCAATCTGGGTTGGAAGACCGCGGCTGCGCCTCCCCAGCAGCCACATTTGCTTGCACCCACCGGGACCGGTGGAATGGGTTCTATTCCCCCTGGCCCAGTAGGGGCTGCGGCCCTCGGCCCGCAAGCGGTGGACACCTCTCATGGTGTTGCCCATTCCGCTGGGCCTCCCTTTATAGGAGCGTAGCTCGCTCCAAGGCCTTCCAGCCTTGGGGGGTGGTCCGGTCCCCTTCCCTGGCAGGTTGCTACATCAGCCCTAACGGGCCCGGGTGTGGGGTTGCTGCCCTATTCGGGCCCCGGGGTGCAGGGACCTGTACCCATGCCTGTAGTAGGCGGGCCGGCTGGTCCTTTGCCCCATGTCAGCGTGGAAGCCTTATTGGCCCGCGTTGCGGGCCTCGAGACATCTCTGGCCCGGGCTAGCCACTCTTGGTCTCCATTTGGGGTTCGTTTCGACGCGTCGTCTGCTGGGCAGCGGCAGGCGACGGGACGGGTCGAGCTGCTTGAGGCGTGTGGCACGACCTGGGCCACGGCCTCGCAGCTCCCCATTCAACAGACCGGTGCGGGTCAGGCCCCATCGACGAGCTCGACGGCGGTTGTGAGCTCCGTCGCCCCCAGTGGGCCGGAACCCCCGGTGGGGGCGACCTACAGGGGTGCAGCACGTGAGTATGCGGTCCAAGCTAGTGCACCTACACACGTGGCCACGTTGGGGGGGTTTACAATGGCCTGGCCCCGCGCGGGTGGGGCGGCGGTCCAGCCGCTGACGCCCCACCTGGCGATGATAACTACCACTCAGGGCCCCGTGGGGGGGGTGTTTTCTACCCTGTGGGGAATGTTTTGGGGGTGGCTGGGTTAGTACAGGCCCCCTTTCAGATGCCAGCAGTTCCTGTTGTGCCCGTGTCGGCCTTGCTGACGGCGGGGTATTCCTTACCGCTGGGTGTCCATTTGGCACAGACCACCAAAGAGAAGATCTGGCGGGGGGATTACGTGGATACCTTCTCGCTCCTCAACAGAGGGCCCGCCAAGGAGTAGGGGGGGCAGGATGAGAAGGATAAGGAGCAGGCACGTCGTAGCAAGCCACCACGTACGTGGGCCGACTGGTTGCCGGCCTACCTCATATGCATGGCGGTGTACCTTAGGGCCCGGCCGGATTTGGCAATTTCGATGGTCCAGTATTTGGACAACATCTACCGGGCGATGGTTAACTTTCCGTGCCCATCGTGGTTGGCTTATGACGTGTAATTCCATATGCGGATTTCCCGGCACCCCGACATCAGGTGGGTTGAGCCATGCCAGGCTGTGGCTTTTGTACATGACGCCCACGCGCCCCGCGCCCGGGGAGAGATACCATTGTGGACATGCGGTCCAGCGGGCATCCCCAGCACAGGTCCACTGCCAGGGGGCGGGGCGGGGGGTTTCGGCCCGCCTGCTGTGCTGGACTTTCTCGTCCAATGGTTCCTGCAATAGGAAGAATGGCGAATACAGACATTAGTGTCCCCCCTGTGCTGGCCCCCATGCAGCCTCTGGCTGTCCCAGGCCTGGAGGGATGCGGGGCAGAGGGAGGGGTGGACAGGGGGCTGGCAAGACTGCCGCGTATGGATCTAGTTCGCCAAAGGGCTCCCTCCCCAATTAATGTGGACATGTTGGAGCGCTGGCTCACATTGTTCCCGAAGGGAGAGGATGCGGAGATCTCCTTCAGGGTTTTAGGCAGGGGTTACGTATCCCTTTCATGGGTGATAGGTCCCCTCAGGATGCCCCCAATCTTTATCCCTTAGGGGGAGGGAGGAGGTGGCTCCTGCCAGCAATGATAAGGAGGTCTATGCGGGCAGGGTCGTTGGCCCTGTCCCTGTGCCCCCGTTCCGGGGAGCATATTATTGCACTGATGCCATGCCTTTTGGCTGTTCCAATTCGGGCTCGGCATTCGAGCGTTACTCCATCTTCCTAGAGCGAGATTTTGTTCGCAGATCAGGGTCCCGGTCTGTAGCCCATTCCCTGGATGATTTTATTCGGGGCTGAACGGGGCTGGGACACGTCCACACGTCTCCTCAACACATTTCAGACGCTAATGGAGGAACTTGGTGTCCCTTTAGCGCCCGAAAAGACCGAGGGCCCGCCTACACAGCTAGTATTCCTGGGGGTGGAGATTGACACGGTAGCACAGGCTTCTAGGTTGCAGCGGGATAAGGTGTCAAAGCTAGTGGCCCTTATCTCGGACTTGCTGGCCAAGCGCATGGCATTACCGAGGGACCTGCTGGTGCTACATGGTCACCTCAATTTCGCTGGCAGGGTCGTCGCACCGGGCAGGGCATTGGCGCGGCGCTTGTGCGACGCCATGGCAGGACTATCCAGGCCCCACCATAGGGTTAGACTTACCCGGGGTATCAGGGCAGACGTGCTTGTCTGGCTACAGTTCCTGAGGGATTTCAATGGGGTGCCATTTTGGAGGTCTGAGCTCCTGGCTTCCCCTTGCTTTAAGATACAGCCCGATGCCCGGGATCCCTGAGTTATGGGATGTATTTCAATTGGAAGTGGGCCTATGGTGGGTGGCCACCATCCTGGGCAGGCACGGGTCGCCTGCGTGGTCTCACGTATCTGGAATTTTCCCTATACTGGGTGCTTTGATGCTATGGGGCGAGGGGGAGGCCAACTCGGTTGTACACTTTGGTGTGACAATGCGGCTGTTGTCCACTTTCTCAATGCATAGAGCTCTAAATCGCCCAGGGTTATCGACCCAGTGCGCCAGTTTGCGTTGCGCAGCCTGCGCCTCAACGTTCTTTTCAGGGCTAGGCATGTCCCAGGGGTTACTAATGATATTGCTGATGCTTTGTCCCGCCTGCAGATCTCCCGGTTCCGTGCCTTGGCCCCGGATGCGGAGGAATTTCCCTCGCCACTCCCGGACGGGATATGGAACATCGGCAAGGAGAGGTGAACCGGGCGATTGGCCTGTCACTAGCGCCACGCACGCGTAAGGTGTATCACCACGCATTTAATTCTTTCAGAGCATTCTGTACCCAATTCCAAATGCCAGGAACCTGGCCGATCCCGGTAACCCATGTTCTGCGGTTCATGGTTTACCTGCATGCCCAGGGCTTTGCACCTCGCACCATAGCATCTAAGCTGTCAGCGTTGGCTTTTATGGCCAAAGTGGGAGGTCATGTGGATAGCACCACTGACTTCCGTGTGAGACATGTTTTGGAGGGGTGGGTGCGCGCGCGTGGGCGTTGCCCGGACGACCGCCACCCGATTTCCCCAGGGGTTTTTACCCAATTGGCCCGGGGCTGGCCTGGCCTCTGTTTTGATAAGATGAGGCAGCCCATTTTATGCGGGTACAACGGTCGCCTTTTTTGGAGCGCTCCGCATCGGCGAGCTTGAGATGCTGTATAAGGCGGATGCAAGTCGTGGACAGCACCACTGACTTCCGTGTGAGACATGTTTTGGAGGGGTGGGTGCGCGCGCGTGGGCGTTGCCCGGACGACCGCCACCCGATTTCCCCAGGGGTTTTTACCCATTTGGCCCGGGGCTGGCCTTGCCTCTGTTTTGATAAGATGAGGCAGCCCATTTCATGCGGCTACAACGGTGGCGTTTTTTGTGGAGTGCTCCGCATCGGCGAGCTTGAGATGCTGTATAAGGCGGATGCAAGTCGTAGGGCACTGGAACTCGGAGATGTCTGAGTGAACAATATTCGGCTCAGTTGGGGATACGCTCCTCTAAAACGTATCAGCACGGCGTAGGCAGTGGAGTAGACTGCTACGATGTTCCTCGGCAGACATCTGTCCGGTTGGTGCCCTACAGGATTTCCTTGCACTATATGGCACGCACCATGGCCCGTTTTTCTGTCACCAAGATGGGTCTCCCCTTACTAAATTTCAATTTTGGAAGGTGACGGGCAAAGCGCTGGCCAGTGTGGGCCTCCCAGGCGCCCGCTATGGCACTCGTTCATTCCGTATAGGGGCAGCCTCAACCGCAGCTGCTTTTGGGTACTCAGGGGCTGACAAACGTAGCATGGGATGGTGGGGTTCGCAATGTTTTCAGTTTTATGTGCGCCCACTCCCGCCGTGAGTACCAACCCAGTCACCTTACCTACTTTCCCTCATTTTTCCTTACAGACCCGGGGTGTCGTATTACACCGGTGACAGTAAGGCTGGTGGGCCATAGCTACGTGCACAGGGCAGCGCGTTATGCTGCGGCGACAGAGTGGGGACCCCGACTGGGACTTGGTGCATACGCAAGTCTCACATGGCATGGTAAGCCCGGGATGTTGTGGCGGGAGCTGCTGCCTTTTTTCGGCCAGAATGCTGACCCGCCTGACATTCTGATCATACACCTGGGGGGCAATGATTTGGGCCAGGTCACCGGCTTGTCGCTGAAACATGCGATTTGCGAGGACCTCGCCTACCTGCATTACGTCTGGCCCGCCACAACCCTTGTTTGGTCGGACATGGTCCTGCGCCATTCCTACAGAGGGCGTGTTGACCTCCTGGCCCTTGACCGTGCTAGACGCATGGTGAATAGGGCAGTGGCGCGTTTCCTTGTCTACAGGGCTTGGGGGAGGGTCAGTCGTCACCCTGCTATTAGCCTCCAAAGTTACGACTTGTATGCAGGGGATGGGGCCCATCTGTCGCGAGGAGGTGTGGACCTCCTGTTGGGTGATTGGCGAGCAGGCCTGTCGACCGAGCTGACGGTCTGGGGGGGGCGTCGAGCCTTCTTTGAAGCCCCTCCGTGTGGCGGGTAGCACTGGTAAGGTAAACATTATGACCCACAGGTATCCGGCAAGTTCGCAATTGACTGGACAACACTAGACAGGCATAAGTTGGTTAAACGTTGTCCGGTCAACGATGAACTAGGCGACGGGGTGATGGCTATAGCTAGAGAGCATGCATCACCCCGTGATTTTACGGATACGCGTCAGAGGGTGGGGTCATTAGTTAGATATTGACTACAGTCAACAATTTGTTTGTGGTCAACAAACAAATTGATACAAATGGATACATTGTAGCAATTGCCGTTGGCAATTTTGGGTGGTACCTTACCAGTGTTACTTCGGCCTGCTTGCCTTAAGAATTATGATTGGTCAATTACCAATAGAAATTTATAATTCGGACTAGGGCATGAATCAATAAATGTGGCCCAATGCCGTTATCCACTTTCATTGGTGTCTGAGTCCTTTATTGGGGGGTGCGCCTGCAATGGCAACAGGCCCCATCAGTTCCTGGAAAATAGATGGGGAAGAAGTAGAAGCAGTGACAGATTTTACTTTCTTAGGATCAAAGATCACTGCATAAGAACATAAGAACATAAGAACAGCCTTGCTGGAACAGGCCACAGCCCATCCAGTCCAGCATTCTGTCTCACACAGTGGCTCACCATTTCCTTCAGGGTATTCCCAACAAGGGGGAACAAGATGGGGATTGTAGCCATGAAATAAAAAGGCGACTGATTCTTGGGAGACAAGCAATGAGAAACCTGGGGAACATAGTGAAAAGCAGAGACATCACATTGAAAACAAAAATTAGAATAGTCAAAGCAATGGTATTCCCAGTGGTAATGTACGGATGTGAGAGCTGGACCATTAGGAAGGCTGAACGCAGAAGAATAGATGCCTTTGAAATGTGGTGTTGGAGGAGGTTTTTGAGAGTCCCCTGGACAGCAAGGAGAACAAATAGGTCAATCTTAGAAGAAATCAACCCTGACTGCTCATTGGAAGGTCAAATAGTAAAGATGAAGCTAAAATACTTTGGACATCAAATGAGAACGGAGGATTCACTTGAGAAGGCATTGATGTTGGGAAAGGTGAAGGGCAAAAGAAGAAGGGGGAGGCCAAGGATGAGATGGCTAGATGGCATTGTAGACACAATGGGCACAGAGCTGGGAGGGCTGAGGGGGATGGTGGAGGACAGAGGCGCCTGGAGAACTATGGTCCATAGGGTCGCAAAGGGTCGGAACCGACTGTGCGACTGAACAACAACAACAACAAATACAGTTCTATGACTCAATAGTAGAATATTTGAAATAGCCTATGTATGTGCAGAATGCAACAAAAATATATAGAAATTATGACCATGTATCTGGGATTTTAATTATTTAGGTCAAATTATATAGATTTCTGGAAGATCTGAGTTTCTTAAAGGGGTTGTTGTTGTTGTTTAGCATTCAAGGTATGTGTATATGTGCATGCATGTTCACATACCTGCACATATTGAAGAGAGTTGTTTTCTTAACCCAAGGCATCTATCAGATCAGGCTTGAATCCTAGGTTGTTTCCATCCTATGGAAGGGTCGGCGCTTGCTACACCCACAGACTGCAATTTCCACATGTTGTAGAAATAAAGAATTTTTAAAATTGTAGGAATTTGATTCATGTAAAGATAATCATTCAGCCTCATTAGCAGCAGTTTATAGTCCCAGATCTTTTAAGATAGGGAGTTAAAAGGTCTAACGGAGTCCAGCTTCATTAGACGGAGTAAGAAGGAAACAGAGGTAGAGAGAAAAGCAAACACACACACTGGTCTTTTGGCTGAACAAAGGAATAATCATGGCTTCTCTTTATTCAAGCAGAGTATCTCAGAAACAAAACTTAACAGAACCAAAACTTAAGGCACAGACAACCAATCAGAAAGTCAGAACCCAAATAAGGAGAAGAAAGGAGAAATCTTCTCAAATTCTACGCATGCCCAAAATCCAGTGTTATCTCTCATGCAGACAAAGAGGACTTTTGTTTACACAATGTGAAGGCAGACAGGAAGACGGAAACCAGATGCCTTCCCACATGTCCTCCTTTTTCATTTAAATTTGAGAGAGGGACGGCTAATCATACCCCTGCATGTCATCATACTCCATAACTACTCCTCCATATACATCATCACTGTCCTCCTGGACATCGTACCCCTCCTGACTCCTGGTACCTTGTTCCGGAGGATGATACCTCATTGAGTACAATTGCCGTTGTGCAAAACCCGATGTCTCCCTTCTACGCAGTGGACATGCGTTACACATAGAAATAAGGTTAGGAATACAATTAATGCAAAAACACAAAGATATAAGGCAGATAATAATAATGAACCCATAAAAGAAAACTTGTCTAAGGACAGATAAATCAGGCAACCAAGAAGTCACCCAATCAAAGAGATTAACATCAGTGCGTACATTGTTAGTAATGCTCTCCTGTAAATTCTGAAGTTCTTTCTCAATAGTATTATTCAGATCCTGGAATTTTACCCGACATCCCTGGTTCCCGACCAGTTTGCAAAATCCTCCGGATTTTGCTAACAGGTAATCTATGACCCATCGGGCCGGCAGCAGTTCTCCGGTGCCGTGCATCTGCCCGAAGCGGCATTTGCAGTTGTACAGGTAAGGTAAAATAACCCAATGCTGCACATTGATATTGTCCTGGATGGAAATTCGTGGCAACTCCATTAAAAAAGAACCACATGTTAGGATCCTTAATTTGCCATCCATTGCAAATTGAACCACTATCTATAGCAGAATAATCAGGAGTAAACATAGGAAACACATCATATATATCTTCAATAGTAGTGTTAAACAAGGTAAAATTAAGCTTATAAGAACTGTTATAACTACCCCATAACCAAAAATAATCATCACAACCTGTATAATTGCCTACATTCTGCAAAACCCTTTGTGCTTGAGTCCAGTACTTCCATTTACTATTCCAGACTCCAGAACTATGACAACAGAAACA